>VZTH01003235.1:25410-145498 GCA_013397815.1 Aleadryas rufinucha | reverse complement strand
ATAATGATGATGATGATGATAAGAGCAATGCAAACCACAAAATTACAAGTTTTCTTCCCTTACTGTTTGTTTGCTGCTCAAATTGCCCTGGAGACAGAGTGAAATGTCCAAACAGTGGATGTTTGCTTGTAGGGATGGCAACCTATATCCACGTGTGCCTGGTCAGTCCCATAATCCTGAATGAGCCAAGCCCCAAACCTCCTCTTGTTTTCAGGGTGGAGTCAAAGCCACAAAACACTTCTGCAGCGTTTGTAGCCAGTGATCAATTGTAAGCTAAAGAAATATTTATTTTAAAGCGTAAACCGAGCAGCGTGAATTTCTTTGCCCAGGATATTCCTCTTGACGTTACTATTTTGATATGCCTAAGTTCATTGGTATAAATAGGGTGCAGTTGTCATCACATTTAATTATAAAAAGCCCTCCTCAGCTGACAGCATAGGTATCATAAAGTCACATCACCCCCTACTAAGCAATTTTCTCTTGAGCCATATGCAAGCCTCTGAATGACAATTCTGCCTTTCCAGCCTTGGCTGGCATAGAATTTAGGAGCAAGGGAAGGCTTTCAGAAGCAGAGATTTGTAGGCTTGACACAGAGCACCAATGAATCATATACTTGAAAACTTCATCCACCATAGCTGAAAACAAAAATCACATACAAGCCAAAAATGCAAAGTGGGCCCCATGGATGTGACATGGCTTGGCTCACCTCCAGGAGGCTTCAGTAATCTTCTAGCATGGTTGGAAACAGGCCAGCAAGTGTCCTTCACCAGGGTGGAGGGAGCGAAACGTTCACAAGAACTAATTTCTTCATGTGAGATCCCACAGAGAGAAATGGCTGCGCTACTCTCATGAAGAGGGAGATGAAAGTTTATCCCATTTTAGGGCTTGGTTTTGTCTCTCCAGTGAAGTACTTATATGGGCTCCATGCTGCCCTGCCTGGGCGAGCCGTGGTCTTTAACACATTTATTTCTGCGGGGAGAGCAAGGGCTGATATTTGTGCTTGAGCTGGGGAAGGCATGAATGGGAATGCAGTGTTCCACCCCACACTGAGAGAATGGAAATTAGCACTGCTTGTCTCAGCAGCAGAGCGAGTCAGGAGGAGCTTTACTTGAGCATAAAAAGCCAGAGGAGAGGAGAGCCAGTCTGTGCGAGGTAGGGAGGACTGCCAAGACTCAACTGGATAAGTAACACGTAGTAAATGCTTAGAGTCACCTTGCCAGACAAATATTTGCCTTTCACTTTGAATGAAGACCAAATCATGTTCTAACTAGCAGGACCAAGAAATTCCACGCATTTTAGTAAGTTGTGTGTCCTACAGAAACTCCCATGGTAAGTGTACAAGGGCAGACTTTGGGGGATTGCTGGACAGACAGGAGGAAAAAAAAAAAGACTTGGGAAGATATTTCAGCGTAGGAAAAAGATCAGAGGGAATGCTGGAAACTGGGAACAGGGTGGAAAAAAGCTTTGTGATTGAGTGTGGCTAAATACACCACCACACTCAGTGGACAGTCTTCATATTTATGGTGGTCAGAGGGGTGGAATCCAGGAGCTGAAGAGGTCAGAATCTCTGGGGAAACACTGGAGACAAAACTATGTCTCCTCCCTAAATCAGATTATCTCTGAAAAATATGTTATGGGAAGAATTAATATCTGGAGTAAAGACCACAGTCCCTGCGCATTTCCAGTCATTTCTAACAACCACGTAAACTGCCCTCTCTTGTTCAGTGAAACAAATGCAGGAGACAATGGCAGACAAAAGACAGAGGTAGAATTGTCCTTTTTGTGACAGATGTGACCTTGGTAACATTACTTAAGGACTACACTTACAGGCAATACTCATTGTTCTCAGGCCATTTGCTCTGTCTGCTGTAATAGCCTTTTATGACCAATTTTTGGAAATAACTGATTTTATCAGCTGTTACTAGGTTGTTACTAGGTTAGCAGCTCTGCTTGGACTTCAGTGCATCTAGTTCAGTTTTAATGAAAATAGAAAGAATAAAGGAAGGAAGGCTGAGATGGACCAGCTGTTTGACCACTGGGCTGTGCAAGAGCAGAATTCAGACGCTGGTTGTGACCCCTCTAAGTGCAGACTACTCTTCTACTTTTTTACTTTAAAATGAGCCAGAAATGACACCTTCACGATTTCCCCTGGGAAACCTGGGATCCAGAGCTCTCTGCATTCAGTAGGAATCTTTCCATTGACTTTGATGTCCTTTGGACTAGAACTTATATTTCCATGGCATTTCTGGGACGTGTGTCTGAAATTCCCTTGCTTCCCTCGTGCTTTCTCATGCATCGTCCTGGCCAACACATCTACTGCCATAAATACAGCCCTGAGCACGCTCAGGAGTCCTCCAGTTTTCAGTCAGGAGCAAGCACTGTCTGATATCTGTCTAATTTTCCTTTCTAGCTTCATCCCATTCCAGCTCTCTGCATCCCCTTGGGCCCCCGTGGTTCCTCTCAGTTTCAGCACCTGTGCAGTCATGTTTTGTGACCTTGTATCATGCATGTAAACATGGAAAAGCTTAATTAAAAGGAACAAATGTATCAAATTGTTTCACAGTATGCAATCTAAGTACTTATGTACCCTTCAAAGGCATATCAGAAGCACCTGAATAAAGCCCTGTTTAGCAGCTATTAGTAAAGTGATGTTTATACAATGCTTTGAACATGTGAAATGGTGAGAATTTCCAAGTATATCATGAACATCGTTATCACTGGCATACAAAAATCAGGAATGCACTGAACTTCTCTTAATCCCTCCCAATTACCAAAGACTTTGTGAGTTGAAGAGAATCAGCCATGACAAACTAACAGATAGTCTTCCTTCCAGCTGGGCTGTCCTTTTGTCTCCAGAAAATGGTATAAAGTGTAACTTCTTTTACCCATCTTGTTTATTTAAGCACATTTGTCAGAGCCTACCGCAGAACGGTCATTCCAGCTTAAAGAAATCCTTCCGGGTCAGGAAGTCCTTTGGATGTCTCGCATCCAACTGCTCTCCCTTCCCATTCCTCTCTTTTAAGCCCTTGAAAGTCTGTCAAAGTCTGGGCTGAATTCCTGAAGCCAGTTGGAGTGTAGCTCTTCTTTTGTTCCCCACCGCCGACTGCAGAAAGCTGCGTTCACCGGGTTTTGTAGTCACCAGCTTTAAAACCCCTAAGTCCCATTGCTTCCTTTGAAAGGCCAGATGCAAAGCAATGCTTTAAACCCAGGAATGACTCCACAGAGCTTTTCACTCGCCGTGTTGGATGGGCTGCTGTGCTGTCTCTGATTTCAAGGAAGAATGCCCTAAGCAGCCTGCCTGTTCCTTAAGACTATCAGAGGTAAGGCTAAAACTTGCAAAATAACATCTGGGTAGCCCGGATCGTTCTCTAATATAGAAATAGTATTTTCATCCTTGAGGTTTGAAGGCTGTAAATATAGTTCTATCAATGTAATTAACTCAGCTTAAAGGGCTGTCTTCCGTTTTTAAGGTATATACATTTAAACATTGTTTAAATGGAAAGCTGCTTCAAGTGCTGTAGGGCTGCTAAGTTTTACTGCACTTGAAGGTACAAGATGTTTGGGTAATTTTTGTCCTCTTACTATTCATCAGTGAATTAATTTACTGTTCTGCTTACGGATAGAAGTACAATCCAATTCATTAATCATATTGAGATTTTTAAACCTGCACTAGTCTGTTATGACTTGTTCTTCATAAGGCTGAAAAATATTTCTTTCATCAGAGTGGCTTAATGCCTATAAACATGTCCTAATTATATTTTCTTGGAATTAATCAAGTTCATTATGTTAAGTTTGGGATCTACATCTGAAGTGAATCTGAATTGTGAGCATCTGCCACATTCCCTTCAGACATTACTGATAAGAATAGTGGTGTGGGATTTTCAGAAGTACTCAGTTTTGGGCTAATCCTTTTCCTCTTAAAGTCAATTGCAATTTTACCATTCCTTCAGTGGTGGGGATTTCAGTCAAACCTGAGCACTTCTCAAAACCTTACAGTTTTGACAAATTTTTCAAACAACTTGAGAGAAAAAGTCTACACAAGGTGTCACTTCATTTAGAAGAAGATGTAGTTATCCCTGTTTGGTTGGTGGTTTGGTTTTTTTCCCTGCATTTCCCCCCCTAAAATAGAGGTTTACTGAGCATTTCAGATGAAAAGTGATTAAACAGTCTGCTGTCAGAGACTTGGGGGTTTTTTTTGCATGAGAAAATCCTTCAGAAACCTACAGAATCCCTCAAAATGACTCAAAAAGTCAATGGGCTTACTCAAAAAAGCCCCACTTGTACAGAAACTAAGACAATCTTTTTGATTTAAAGCTCTCTGAGAGGGTGATCTTTATCTCATTAGTTCAACCACAGTTGTTTCCTTTGCAGTTTATTCACAAGAACCAAATCTTGAGGTCCTTAATCAGGTTTGGTCAGGTCAAAGAAAGCTTTTTCCTGAGTAGTGGTCCCAGGATTTCTGGGATTTCTATTTCTGATTCCTGATCTTCCTATTGAAGATAAATGAAATCACACTTTCAGAAGTGTTTAATATTAAGGATTGTACAAAAGGAAAGGGTTGAAAATGAAGGAGGAAACTCTTTATCCACCAAACCTTCATCAATGATATCAAAGCCCATTTTTTAGCAAGCCCAACCTTCTGACATGGTCAGGCAATGCCCAGAAACAGAGTACCTACCAATTCAAATGTTTCTCACCCTTGGTTCTATTTGGTTCAGGTGCTGTGGAGTCAGCAGTGGGATGGGATGCAAGGGGGTGCAATTCCGAGACATCGAGGAGCCAAAAAATTTCCCTCAGACAATTGCTCCTGTCAACATTTATGAATCTTGCTAATTGGAGCCCTCCTCAGTGAGATCAGTGGCTGCCACCGTAGCAGGTACAGGGGTGGGTTTGCTCTGTCTCAGAATTGGCTGTCTGGCTGCAGGTGGGTGTCTAGACTTCCATCATAACCTGTGGAGTTATCCCTGCTTCCAGGAGCCAGCTCAGCACATCCAACCTGCTGCCGTGTGATGAATCACCCTCCGGCTGTGCTTCCCTCTCTCTGCCGATGACAGGGAAAGCCCAGGTGGGTGACACCTCTGTGTTGAGAAGCTGAAATTGGATGAGGTGGATCCCACCCACGTTGCTCACACACCGCTAATTGCAGTGTCAAAAGATCTTGCGTGTATTTAAAAATACGCGTATTTGAAATAGCCAGCTCAGGCACTGCAGGGTGGGCAACGCCATGTGGGGGGTGGGTTTGGGCACCTGGCCTGAATCCAGCAGTTGTTGTTGTGGGCCACAGCGGGAATGTCCAGCTGACCTTCCTCAAAGCCAACACAACCAGCTGACCAGGAGCTCTGCAGCTTGTGGAGCTGCAGGGGCCTTGGAGTGACCATTCCTCACAGACAGAGAGGAGAGGGACAGCCAGGGGCGAGGTCAGGAGCAAAAAGCTCATCTGCGTGGAGGTGACAGTGGCAGCAGGTCCAAACCCCTCAGCTGTAACCACCAGAAAAGGCTTTGCCTAAGTGGAGAGAGAGAGTTTCAACCAAACCCAAGAGCTCCCAGGACGAAAACTCTCGTCTTGATCTTCCCAACATGTGGCTCAAAAGTGGCTTGGCTGCAAACAACTTCTACAGCTGATGCATAATTAAAAAGCCATTTTCATTCATTTCACAGGCAGTGCACAGATCTCTCAAATGTCCATTTGTTGCAGGCTATCACCAGTAGACCATTAAACTTGGCCCTGGGCTGTGCTTCTGCGCCTGCCTTTTTGTTAAGCACATGCGTTTCGTCTGTCAATAATTACAAGGAATTGAATCTTGGCTCTTTTATTCTGGGAACTGCCCTGCTGCTGGAAAAAAGCTAACAGAAACATACTGGTGCAGAGTTTTCGACATTGTGACGCTGCTTGGCATGAGAGATAGCTCCTTCTGACAAGTTAAATGCTAATTTTTATCGAAGGTAACAGTAAAATGGGAAATTGGTCTCTGCACTTCACTTAGGCAAGAAATTAGGAAGAAAGCCGCCAGCAATCGCTATTTCAACATTATAAACTTTGCTTTACAACATGCTGCTGGACCAGAGGAAACCCTCTGATTATTAGAAATCCATGTGGATTTCTGATCACTGGGGAAAATGTGTTATTTTTTCCCCTCCACACGGAGGCAAATACACATTTCTTTGTGGGGAGCTGAAGCAGTCATCATCACAGCCATAGCCGTGGGGCACTGCAGTAAGCCTGGGCCAGTGAGCCAAGATTTTAATCAATCAATGGCAACACCTTCTGCAGAAGGAATAAAGTTTAAAGGCACAGTCAGCACCAGGGAGTTTTGGTAGCTGTGGCTGACACAGAAATCAGTGACCATGGGCTGACCTGTGTGCTGGTGTGTGCTCCCTGCAGCCCCAGCACCAGGGCTCCTGCCTGGGTGCTCGACAAACCCCAGGAATACTCATCCACATTCTGCCAGTCTCATGCCCAAACACTTATTTTACTTTGCATTTTGATAATTTGCAATGAATATTCATATCTCGTCTGGCAGGTGACCAAATACATGAGATGAGCTTAGAGAATGGAGACAATAAATACAGGGTGCAAAATATGGGGCTTCTTTTAATCAGCTTCTGGGTTCTTAGGAACATTGTTCAGGTTTTTCTTCACAGGCACCAGGAGTTAAAAACTTACAATTTCTTCTATTTTAAGGAAAAGCCCCGAACCTCATGCAATCACTTGTCTCCAGGGAGACCATTTAAGAAAAACAAAATACTGAGAGATGAGGGACAATTCAGAATAGTTAGAAGCAATGTATTTGTGTTAGAAATATTGATTTTTTTTTTTTTTTTTAAATTTAATTTTCTGCTCAGCACTCCAAAGGCCTTAGGTACTGAAAGGTGCCCTATTACTCATTTTATCTATAAAGCTCTCCCCCTCAACACATCCTGTAAAAGCACTCAGGGTGTTGTACGGTAATTAAAAGGTGATATTAATATTTCCTGACATGCACTATAAAACATCTTCAATCAGCTTCCTGTAACTATCACCCACATAGGAAAAGAAAAGGAATATGGTATAAGAAGAGAAAAAAAAATATTGGAAAGGTGGTTCCTCTGACTTTCTGCTTGGGTGTCCTTTTTTTCCCCACAAAAAAAAGTAAATCATCTTTGTTTCCCTGTCTGCTTTCCCACTCAGACCAAGACAGCTAAAATCCCCAGATACTGATGTTTTTCAGGCTGGTTTCCCACTTGGAGCCTCATGGGCAAATTACTCTGTCATACAAAGATTTCCTGTAAGAAAATAAGGGAATTTATGCCTCAGAATTCAGATTTCTCCAGCCTTTGTTCTGTTCCAACCACTGGCATCAGAGACACCTGATTTGAAGTGCAGCAGCAATTTTTTGTGCTTCTGTTGTGATGTTTTGTGATGTGGGCTGTAGGCAGGGTCACCTGTAGGATGTTCGCATCACTTCTCCTTCCTGGAAGGGGGAGAGAGATGTCTCTCAGAGCAGGGCTCTGTGCTGAGAACATGGCTATAAAACAAGGTCCCAGACTCAAACTGGTAAAACACCCATTCTTGCACAAAGATTCTGAGGCTGTACAGTGCAATTGAAAGTGATTTTTTGCTGTGGGATTTGAATTTCTGCGTTTTCTTTCGGTTTCCTGCTTGTCTTGTTGCCTCTTTGGTATTTTTCTCCCTACAATTAGTTTGGTATCTGCAGCCTCTTCTCTCCTGGCCCCTTCCATAGAACCTGCATGACATCTGTCTGTCAGCAATTTGTAGGCAGAATAACTCCAAGATTAGAAAAAGAACTGAAAGACAACTCATTTTAACAGATCCAGGAGAGGTTTGGGTTTGGATAGAGACGTTTGAAAACCCGGACCACACATAAATATGCAGACCCCCCTGAGCTGATGTTTTTGCTCTGTAGTTCAGGACATAGTTAAGATCTCACTTTTATCAGCATGAAGTGGAACAGGGTCTTTAGAAAGCAGGGGATATAGCTCAGAGTATGTTATAGACATGGATGTTGTCTCACTGGGCTAATTTTACCATTTCAAGCCAACCTTTTGTAATGCTGCACCAACCAGCACCCATCAACTGCAGGAGAAGCTGGAGTTTAAAATTTAAATTCAGGGCATTTATTTAAGTGCTGAAACTGTTATGGGATTTTTTTACATACAAAGGTTCAAAAGAAGAGCCCAGGGATGGATTCTTGCATCAGTTCAGTGCGAATCTGACAGTGGTGGGTACAAAAAGCTTCAGAGTGATATGAGGGATCCAAACAGAGGCTGCTGTGAGGTTATCTGCACTCCCTCATCATTTCCTTGTGGGTTGCACCTTGATTTCTGGCCATTAGAAACTGGCCCAAGCCCTAGAGAAGGATGCTGGGTAATCACACCATAATTTTCCCTCTTGGTATTATTTTTGTCACTCTCTGGATATCCTCAGAAATATTCAGCCTCTTGTTTGGTGCTGCTAAACCCTCTGTGACTTCCTGTGGTGGTGATGTCCATAAATTCATTGCACCTGCATTTAATCCACGTTCCCTGTTATTGGTTTTGGGTTTGTTGCATTCCCATAGCGCTGAATGTCACCTTGTTCTGTGGCAGCAGCGAGGAGGGCAGAGCACCTGCTCTGGCCACTGGGAATTTTACAGATGCCAGGGACACCCACCCAGGGCTGTTTCTAATCCTTCCAGTCTCTTTCATTCACCTGGGATTTCCAGCCATCCCTTGAACATTGTTTTCCTTTGAGCATTGTCTTCCCTCCCACCACCCTTCCCCAAATCCCTCTTTCTTCCAGGCTTAGTGCCGTGCTTTGGGTTTGTGCTCTGCTGTGATTCATGTGTCAAGCCCAACTCCACACTCAGCAGTTCAGCAAGGCACTTAGGCCCGTGGTAATCTTTAAACTCAGAACATGCTGAAGTGCTCCACTTAACAGAGATCAGATCATTCATGTGCTTAAAGATAAGCGTTTGCTTAAGCACTCTGCTGAATTCAGGCCTAAACACACACATTAAATTCATCAGCTAGGACCCTTGACAAATTTTGCCACAAAGGTGCCTATCTCTCTCTCCCCATGGGCTATAAAGGGAGACTAGATGACTAGTTTAAACTAGATAGCTAATCTTTAGACAGCTCAAATGAGGTGAGAGGAATCCCACCCTCTGTACCTGTCTGTGGTGTCAGGCACTGATCTCTGTTGGGGGCCCTCCATCCTACTGAGAGGTAATTAATGAGAACCAAAATTGGGGATGGGCCCAAAAGGAGATGGGAAGGGAATTTCTGGGTCTCTGCCTCCAGCAGAGCAGCACCCAGGAGCAGCAGGTTGGAAGTTAATGGTTTATTTCATTCTCAGACCTGAATCCTGCCCTGCAACAACAACTGGGCAGGTTTCAAACGATGCCTTGTCAGAGATGAGATTTTGAAGTCCGTGCGCTTTGAAGTGAGCTACGTGGCTGTCCTGCTGAAAAATTCCCCAGGAAACCTTCAGCCTTGACCTAGCGGTTCAAAGTTACAGAGATTGAGCTGAAACGTGACTTTAACGTTATCTGGGCTTTTTGTTTCAGTTTTGATCATTAAACTCGGCGTTGCCACACGGTCAGGAGTGATATTGGGTTTCTGCCAGGCCTGCCAATGGCACGAACACACGAGCCACTGCGTGCACAGTAACCCAAGAGCGTCGTAAACGCTCGTGTGCCTGCAGGCTTGCCATGTCCTCAACGTAAAGTGCAAGTGAGAGCTGTCAGCTGCACACTGAAATGTCCCTCTGTGGAACAGCATGGCTTCACAGTGACCAAAGTTTGCACCTCGAAGCCCAGGCTGAGGGTCTGGAGCAGCTGGTGGAAGGGACGTGTCCAGGTCTGCTCTCTCTGGCTGTAGGATGATGCACGACGCTCATGAAGCTGCTGAATTGATGTCTGCTTCTTTTTTGTTTCCCTTGACATGAGATCAAAGGAAGAAAAACCCCAAAANGATGCCTTGTCAGAGATGAGATTTTGAAGTCCGTGCGCTTTGAAGTGAGCTACGTGGCTGTCCTGCTGAAAAATTCCCCAGGAAACCTTCAGCCTTGACCTAGCGGTTCAAAGTTACAGAGATTGAGCTGAAACGTGACTTTAACGTTATCTGGGCTTTTTGTTTCAGTTTTGATCATTAAACTCGGCGTTGCCACACGGTCAGGAGTGATATTGGGTTTCTGCCAGGCCTGCCAATGGCACGAACACACGAGCCACTGCGTGCACAGTAACCCAAGAGCGTCGTAAACGCTCGTGTGCCTGCAGGCTTGCCATGTCCTCAACGTAAAGTGCAAGTGAGAGCTGTCAGCTGCACACTGAAATGTCCCTCTGTGGAACAGCATGGCTTCACAGTGACCAAAGTTTGCACCTCGAAGCCCAGGCTGAGGGTCTGGAGCAGCTGGTGGAAGGGACGTGTCCAGGTCTGCTCTCTCTGGCTGTAGGATGATGCACGACGCTCATGAAGCTGCTGAATTGATGTCTGCTTCTTTTTTGTTTCCCTTGACATGAGATCAAAGGAAGAAAAACCCCAAAAAACCCAAACCAAACCCAAACCAAGACATGATGTGTGTCTCCCTACCTTAGTAGACACACTTCTTTAATTTTTCGATCATTTGCCTTGAGAGATTTATTGTAGCCCAAGCCTTGATTGCCAAGTCATAATTTTGCCTAGCATGGTGTGCTTGACCATGAGCACAGGAGGCTAATTCTGGTGTAAAGAAAAAGAAAATTATGAAGATATTCCCATTATTGTGCTGAGTTACTCTCTGAGGAATGACATATCTTATTAAGCTTCCTGTGATGTGGACAGTTCCTTCATCAGCTCAGCAGCTCTCCTTTTGGAAGGACTATGTATCCTGGGCTATCACCAGGCACACGACCAAAGCCAGAGCTTTTCAGCCATGCTGAGAGGGGCCAAATCCAAATCCAAACCTGTCTGACACAGGGACAGAGGAGGAGCCCTTCCTGCATGGCAGCTTCTGTGCCAGGCATGTCCTGTGTGCAAAGACTCCGTCACTGGAGCTCACCAAAGTTCTTCAGTCTCTCTTCCCCTTTCCTTTACTCATTCCCTCCTGTCTGTGTGCCTTTGTTCTTTGTGCTCACTTCTCATATTTGTCCTCCAAACCAGGAGACTCCAAACAAGGCAGGCTCCAAACAGGAGCCTTTTTTCTGTGAGGAACTGTGGCATCACAAACCCAGAAATGATGCTTTTCACCGTGCTTGTCCTGGGTGGAAAGACCTCCCCACATCTCCAGCTTGATACCCCCACAAAACACAACAGCACTCTCAGCTTGGATCTGAGATAGCATTTTGACCCCCAGGAAATGCTGCTCTTTATGTGATACTCAGTGTTCCCCAACTAAATGCCACTAATAATAATAATAATGGCAATCCTTGCAGGGAAAGCTTGGGGTTTCCACCATGAAGTGGTTCATTTAAAAATAAAAATGAATCAGAAGCTCAACACTTCTCCAAGCCAAGAACTTTGTGTTGGCACTGGTGCCTCAGAAGGGAATTAGGAAAGTCTCTCCTGGGCTGGAGTGCTTCCTGGCTGATCTGCAGGGTTGCTGTGTGTTCTCCTCTGGGACCTGCCCCAGACACAAGCAGGGTAATTCTGCAGTGGAGGATTGGATCACTCAGTCTGTGCCCTAGGAAAGAAAAGTTTGTGTCCTGACAATGTGTTTGAGCAGCACAGTCTGGGCAGTACATCCAGGCATTAGGCTGTGCAAGAAATGGAATGCCATAATTACTCAGATTTGGGGGAAAAAAAATAAAATCAGCAAGGGAAAAGTTACCCCCTTCTCCCCACCTCCATAAAGCATGTCATTTCTTAACTGTGCCTCTGAAGTGTTAGTTTGCTTTTGGCATTTTTCCCCTTTATCTAAACCCCTCAAATAAGCCATAATGACAGCATGAGTTGCATGTTACTTCATGTACTGCCTTGCAAAGCACTGGAATTCCTTAGGTGTCTTAAATTATGGGCTCCTTTAGGACAAATGACTTATATTCTGCCTGATATTTACTAACATGCTGCAAACAGGACGTATATTGGATAGAGTTCATATCATTATTGCACAGACATTTGTTAGTCTGTGCACAGCTAAAGCCTCATGTGTTTTATTGAAAATAGATTTAACAGTCTAATAAACTCCCACACGGGACAAATACAATGAGAATACTTGTGGGTCTGTATGTCACAACCAGAAAATCTAACTCTATGAATCTCTACCAAAGCTTTACCCCTAATTTAACCTCCTTCATTCACCTGAAATAATTTTTGATAACAAGTTCTTAAAATTTCCTTTAATTTTTCTAGCTGGATCATTTTTTTAATCTCATGGACACGTCTGACAAAACTTTTTTTCAGCATATTTTCATTGTGTTGGGATCAGAATTTATTAGAAATAATACAAGAAAAATCTATTCTCAGTGATCTTTCCTTCCTGGGAAAAAGCAAAAGATCTGAGGAGTTTCAGTTAAGCAAGTACTGTTCTGGGGCTGGTTCTCCCCTGGCCTGTAATAGGTTTTGTCATTTAAACTTTTGGAAACTGGGAAAGCAGGAATATTTCTCTGCTGCAATAGAAATTTATATCTACTTCGCACATGTCTAAGTGAGCACAGGAGGGATGCAGTGGTGGGAATCTGGACTGTGGATCTTGCACAGTCTGGACCACTAAGCTTTTTCACTGATTCCCAGAGTGAGGAATGATTGCTCTGACATTTTTCCCCTCCTTTCAGTACTGAAATTCTTATGAGAAATCCAAAGCTGCTATTTTTGGCAGGCACGAACAGTATGATTTTTGGTACCTTACTTAAAAATGTAATCTATTTTCTTTTAATTGCCACAACAGCTTTATGGTCCTCAGCACTATTAAAATGTTTCAAGCATTAAAAAAATAAGTCTGTAAATTAATGAGAGAGCCCTTCATGCAACATCCTGCTCTCCACAAAGCACAATCACACAGAATATTGAATCCGAAGAGATCATACACTTAACACTTTCACTGAAACAAAGCCAAATTCTGCTCTCATTGGAACTACATCAAATTTAGGCCAGTGGACATGAAAAATACCCCAAACCTGGGTTTTTATGCAAATGCAAATAAGTCATAATACATGAGTGATCTTTGTAAGTGTGGGTGCTACTTCTTGACCCCTTCTTTTTGACTTTGTTCCTAATCCAGTAACATTGAACATGACTTTACCTGTATGAAGTTGCCAGCTCTAAGCACTTGGGTCATGAAAATTGTTGTTGTTTTATTCTGGGTCTATGTCTTTATTTCAAATAAAATAAACCAATGGGACTTGAGCACATTGTTTGAATAGATGCAATTGCTTATGCCCTGTGCTGTGGTGATTTGGGCTAAATGGGAATCTCAGGAACCTGTCATTTGTGGATATTGACGTTTTCTGAGGTATTTGTAGGTGAACTTTTATTAACAACTCTGTCCTTCAAGAGAGGTTAATAAATCACCGTTGAATTTGCAGGCACTGTCAGAATAGATAGGAAGCCAATTCCTCTGGAAGATTACCTCTCTATTTGTTTAGCCACTGGCTCTTTGCTTGTAACTGATAGGTTTAAGAGCTGGGAATGCTGCATTTCCCTGTGTGCCTTGGTTGACTCGTTAGAGATAGTTGTTTGTGTTTGATAAACGAGAGGATGATGAGGGGCTGGCTAAATGCAACAGGGTTGGTTTTTTTTTTTTTATCTGCAAAGGTTAGAGATGGGAATTCCTCAAGTAGGCAAAGCCACTGGCTTCTGGCAATGAGTAACTGTTTTGTCTTGGATGCAACCTGAGCTCGTTAGTGCTCTCTCTTCCTTTCACACATGCACACACCCCCTCTTGGGTCCGCTCCAGCCCCGCGTGATGGCTCGGGGGGAGCCAAAATGCTGCTGCTCTTCACTTGGCTTAGGAGTCTCAAAATGTGTAAAATGCACGTGTGTACCAGTGAGCCCCCAGCTGCCTGAAAACACACTTGATTGCACCGGGAAAAGGGCAAAATTGCAGATGGAAATGTGCTAAATGTGCAAAAAGTGGAAAACCCAGGGAGAGTGGGGGAGCCTGTCTGAGACAGCCACTGCTGTTTAAAGAAGGGTCAAAATGGACCAGGGAAGTTCAGAGGCCAGGTTTGTGTTCATGTTGGGCATGAAATTACATTTGGTTTGCTGCAGCAGTAAACAGAGAATAGGTATTAGATCAGGGCATAAATATCTGAGTGCTCTTGGCTCCCATGCCCTGACTGACTGGGGCTCACATGTGCATACCCCAAACAAATTTTATGGACAAAGTATTACAAAGAGTACCCCTGGTTTTTTTTCTGGAAGCCTGTAGCTAAGTGCACATCACATTTCAGTTTTAAAATCCCATTGCAAATGCTGGGATTCTAGGCAACATCTCTGTGCTCTGTCCTTGCAGATTTATATTTATGGCATCCATTAGCCAAGGTGTCCATAGGCATTCCAATTGGACTGGCTGATACCCAGGGGTGCCATCCAAACTCAGCTATTCTCTGATTCTATGGCCTCTCTCTTGGACATTGCTGCAGTGTGAGATGGTTTGAATTTGCAAGCTGACTTCAGTTTGGCTCTTCTGCCTTGCACAGAGGTTATCTTTCAAAAGTGCATAACCTAAAAATAATGATTTGAATGCAATGATTAGAAGTGGGTCAAAGAAGCTGGGATGTGAATCGTACCATGGGAGTGTTTGGAGATTGCACATGAGCTGGTAGCTCCCCAAAGGCTCTTTGAATGAACAGGCAAAAAGGCTGATGGTTTGGCAATCGAAGTGGCCAGTGATCAAAAGTTGCCCCCTCTCATTATTGGTGGAAAGGGATGGTTTGAGTGAGGCTGGGCTGCCTCAATTGTAATCTGTCTTAATGAAGAGTAAATGTGCAGTGTGAAAAATGAAATAAACCAGCTTCCTTTCCCTCAGGCTTACACAAAAAAGATTATTTCCCTGTGGGAAGCAGATGTTTAATTGCCCAAGACCAGAAGCAGGATAACACATGGCTGCTGTACCTGTTACAGCTGCGTGTGCTGCATGCTCAAGCTGCTGTGTCACAGCTACAGCTGCAGCCTGGCTCTGTTCACAAGGTAACTGTGAGTGCTGTCATATTGTCTAAAAATCACTCTCAGCTGGTACAGTGGGGGAACAGGGAAGGGAGTGCAATTCTTGCCATTTTTATTGTTAATACCTACCTAGAAAGAGTGGGAGTAAGTCTGGTGTGATGCCAAAGGCTCCCTCTGTACAGTGCAATGCAATGACCCCAGTGCACGATGCAGAGCAATCCCAACCACTCCAATCCCACCACTTCTCCACCAATCTTTGGTTGCTCTGTCTGGAGGCTGGGGCTCTGCACCCAGCCTGGGGTGCATTCCAGCTCCCTGAAACTCTTCCACCAGCAGGAGCTTCCCACAGGACTGCAGGACCGTGGGGCAGCGCTGCCAAATTTGTGGGGGGCATTAGAGCAGAGGAAGGAGAAGGCCCTTCTTTGAGACAGGTAACATGGTCAGCTCTCAGAAAATCCCACATTGGTTAGAACTGGTGTTAGCAGTTTGTTGTTGGGTTAATCTGGCAGCCGAGCTGCAGCCCCTGCTGTTCTCGTTTGCAATGGGCAATGGCAGATAGAGCCAGCACTTCCCGAGGCAGGACTTCCACGCCAAATATATTCCCCCTTTTATTTCTTCTGTGTCTCTCAGGGCAGGGAAGGGAGGAGAAGCCACTCCACTCTCTGTGCAGCTGGCAATGACATTACAAGAAGCTCAGGGACATTTTGGCACCCTGTGTGACTCCTGCAGGGACCAAGCCAGTAAAGATTAACACCTGTTTCCAACAACCACGCTCTTAACTAGCGACTTCCTCCCACAAAGCTAACTTTATTTTCTTAGTCTCTCTTTTTGTTTTGTTCCTAGCAACACACAGTTTTGTTGACAGCAGAGCCTTGTGTGTTGCAGTAAAGTATGAGTGGTGTCCCATGTGCCCTGGTAGGTCTCAAATGAGCAAGCAGACATGATTCCCCTCAGAAACTCACCCAGGACACTTGGGATGTCATTGGGACACAAGGTTCATGAAATGGGAAATCTGGACCTCAGATCCGACATACAAAGGACTCCCCCAAACCTCCAATTTAGAAAAAGAAATCTGTTTGAGAAATAAGCTGGCTGTTTTTATTTGAAGATTGTGTCCAGCTTGCTTGGGTCTGAACCTCTGGTAGAGCCTCAGGAGAAAAGCAGCAGGAACAGGGAAAAAAAAACACCCACAAGGTTGAGAGTCACAAATGAGGGAAAATATCTAATATTCACTTATTTCTGTTTGCAGAGCTTATTTTTATTAATGCACAGTCCCATGAGCTGGTTGCCATGATACAGGGCAGTTGAGAGACGGTGCAGAGTAAGGAGGTGAATAGAACTCAGAGTACTCCAGGGAAATGTAAGCTTTTCATGGCTTTTCAACATCTGACCTCTTAAAGTCTCTCTCTTTGTGCTGCCTTTGATGGATGGACATGAAACTCCCCACGGAAGCGAGATGTCATTGGCATTGCTTTGGCTCGATGACTGCCCTCCCAACTCCCCCGGGGTTAATGGTGACAATTAATGCTGGGATTAATACAAACAGCCCCAAGCCTGAGAGCACAGTGGGTGTTATAAGGAGTGTCTGCTTCTGCAGGAACTTGGCAGGGTGGTGATGGGAAGGAAGTGGTGATGGGAAGGGAGGAACATCTCCAGGAGATAATGGAAGCGCTGCCCTGCCATGCTTTAATGACAGGCACATTTTTTCTGAAACAATAGGATGCTTTGGCTGGCATCCCTCTAGACCCTCCTAGGGTTTTCAATCCTCAGGTGGCATTAATTGCAAGGAAGGCAGCTCCTTCTGGCTTGCCATTAAAGCCTGCTGTTTCTCTGTAGGAGAGTATCTGGCCATGGGCTTGGAAAATTCATCAAAGCCACCCTGTACGCTGATAGCTGGATCTGGAAATGAGGGAAATGGCAAAGAAGGAAGCTTCAGAAATAATGGAGGTTGACACCTCACTTCCTCAGTGTCTTTCTGCTCCCTCCCAAGGTCACTGCTTGTGCCAGCTCAACATCTTCACCATAAACTTTAAGCTCTTGAGTAAGCTCATCATCTCAGAGATCACTCACATCTCCCATACCCTTCCATGGGGGAGCTTTTCTGCGATTCAAAGCAATTCTCTGGAGCCCTTCTTAGACACAAAGCCCTTGGTGCTTCACAAAGGCCCCAAATGTGGAATTGAGACAAAAAAACATTGCAGAAGTCCTACCTCACAATAAATAATGACGAGATTACAGAGAAACAGGAACCTCAGAGCGGAGCTGCCCATGTCAGTGAGCCCATGTCTTGCTGTGAGCCAAGCTGAGTGAGACTGGGAGAGCTTGCGGTCACTTTGGAGGGCCAGGCCACCCACAGCTTTCTTGAATCCTCTTTGTGTCCCCAATTTTTTATTTTCCAGGCTGAAAAGCCCAGTTCCACCTGGGCATTCCTCTCCTCAGATTTAGAAAATGTACTGCTATTCTATTCCACATTTACTCGTCCTCTGTGAGTGTTTAGGAAGAGAATCTTGAAGCCTGCTTCTCAGACATGAAAAGTATCCATATCTATCACCTGACAGTAATAAATAAAAGCACAGATACACCTTGGTGATAAAGGCCAGGGGATATCCCTTTAACAAGAAAGGGATTTTCTGTTGCTGTTGCATTCCTGTCCCTGTGCAGCCCCATCTCCTCACGCTCCAGCTGCAGCTGGAAGCCTTGCAGGACTTGCCTTTCCCCTACCAGTGCAATCCTGCTCTCAATGAAATCAGGACACAGAAATCCTGCTCTGAACGTGGCCTCTCCTTTCAGCTTCTCCCTGGTGAACACACTTGCAAATGGCTCAGTTTCCTGCTGGCTCAGTGTAAATTTTTCAGCGTGGGGATTTCTGCCTGGTGCTGCTTTGCAGCGAGAAGCTGACAGGGGTTTATGGCTCAGAAGGGACAGGAACTCTGCCAGGTTAAACTTCAGATGCATGATCCCACCACGTGCCAATCAAAATCACTCTGCAGGCTGATTTATTCTGCATTTTGCCCCCATAATGACTGTGGTTGAACAGCATCAAGTAAGCACTGAGACACCCCAGATGCCCCAGCCCTCTGTGTACAGAGAGAACAAAAACTTCTGTTATCAGTGGAGCAGGGAAAGGGTAGTGCAAGGAAATTTTGCTGACAAATGCAACTCATTGTGCAATTAACTGGCATGGCCTGACACCTTGTATTCATTTGCATATGTTTAAATGAATTAGGCAAGTCCTAGTGCTGAAGCTGGCACCCAGACATTTGTGCTTATACAAAAACACCCAGCTTTGCTAAAAAAGGTCATAACTTTCAGCACGGACTCTTGTCTCTTGCATTTGATCACACCTGTCTCTTCATATAGTGTTTTAAATTATTTACAGAATATACTTCAATCCTTATGATATTTCCAAACAAAGCATAAAATCATTGTCTTACATATTTTAAGACACACAAACTCCATTACAGTTTTATAATTGCTAATTAACAGATAAATGTTTCATACTCCCACATTTTTTATCCTCCAGATACAGCAAAACAAACAGATTACCAGGGGAAACCTGAGGACTGCAATATCTGTTTTATGATAAGGGCATTTAGTAACTTAATCCCTACTATGCTCAGCTCTCACAGACAATGTACTGGTGGTTGTGTGATACCCAATAATGAACCAGTGCAGAGGTACATTTGTGTTGTTCTCTGGTTAGAGTGGGAGCTGAGATTTAGACTGCTTGTTTATCTTTTATTTTTTCCCTGGGCTTGCTACTAATTTCAATGACTTGTCTAAGGCTGTAGAATGATTTCAACCATTTTATAAGTCTTTTGCTGTGAAATGGAGAAAATGCATAAAACCCTCTCAGCTGTGCACCCTTGTGTATCATTGTACAGGGGTACCATGGTTATTAGACTGACATAACAACCCAGTGCAAGTGTCTGGTATAAAGAATAATGATAATTAGCAGTAGCACAGGATGGCAAATAATCATCTTCAGGTGACAAATGCAGGAAACCTGAGAAGTACCAGAGGGTAGTGGGACTTCTCCAGTTGCTCCTTAGGACTAATTACCTAATAAAACCAGGATGTGATTGTACGATACTGAGTCATAGATTCAGTGTGAGACGCTGTGCTATATTAGAAGATGAAGTAAAAAGGTATTTTGAGTCTCTCTGGCTGGAAGTAAATGTCTTATCTGAAAAACCACGTACATTATGGTTTCGGATATCTGCATTTTTCCAGCCTAATTCTCAATTATTGCAGAGGAGGTATTTGTTTAGCATGGGACTCTTCCCAAAGCATCACCATTTAAATTCTCCAGCTTGCAGCAACACACTTTCTATTTTGGCAAGATGAATCTCCTGGTATCTGCATACCTCTCCTGTTCCTTCCTTCCTGTAATTAGGGGTAAATCTGCTCCAGGACCTGTTCTTTTGTAGACGACACCATTTTTAGAGCAATACATCATTGGCAAGTCATGACACTAACAGATCCTTGGAGAGGGCTGCCTCTCTAAAGAGATAAAGTATCACCTTGATCCCTGCTAGACACCGCTCAGTAAAGAGCTCCATCAGTTGGTGAAAAAGCAGGAATAAACTCGTTTTAGCTATAAGGATGCAGGTGGAACCTGCTTTTCAATTAAATAGCCACAACAAGGTATCTCTTTGTTACCATGTCCTATTTCCCCTCAACATTCCCATAACCTTATTTTGATTTTAGGGATTCAAGCTGAGCTGGGTGGGTAAATAACGTTCATTTGGGGTTTTTTTCCCCCCAGAAATATTTATTTGCTTCTGAAAATGAATCACTTCTATTTTTGCACTTCCCTTGCCATGGACATTGGTCTGATAGTTTTGTATTGACAAACACAGAACACAAACATCAGAAGGAGTTGTGTCTGTGCCTCCTTCCATGGGATTGGAGAATTGCTGGTGTTTACATGCCATGGCTCTTTTTCTCAGCCCAAGCACTTGCCCATAAAGAGGTTTGTGAATTAATTATGGATCTCAGCCTTGTTTAGCTGCAGATGAGAAGCCAGTGGTCTCAGAACCTGCTGCTCCACAGACCAGTCTGGTGCCCAGAGCTTGTGTTTCTTTATTCAAATGAAGCTCAGCTGATCGAGGTGCCGAAAATGAACCACATGACAAAATGGACCCATTCACCAGCACAACAAAGAATATTGCCCAAGAGCCAGAAGGCATTAAAAATATTCAAAATAGGACTGAAGAAACTAATATAAATAAATGTGAATAGAGCCACAGGTCTGTTCATCAGGTGATAGCATTTTTGGGGGGCAATTCAGAATAGCTAAATGGACATCCTCAGAGGTGGTTGCTTGAGGAGCTCAGTTTGAGAGACAAAATTAGATGTCCAAAGCCAGACACTCCGAATGCTGCCAACCTGTTGGCAAACTTGGCCTTATCTTTAGTTACCCAGTACCCTCTCGAGGAAGTGGATGCTGGAAAGTGAAACCCTTCTCCCTGTTATGATGATATTTCCCCTTCTTGCTGGTACCTGGGAGGAAACCCGGTGGATTAACACGTTGGTTGTAGTGTCAGATGATTCACAGGGTGATGTCCCCTCTGGCCCTGCCATGTGCCTTGCTGCTCCATCAGCTGCATTGNCAGAGCAGCTCGGAAGCGACACTCAGAGCCGGGATTTCCTCTGTGTCAGCACACACAGGGGCTCTCCGCTGACTCACTGGACTGGTCCCAAAAATAGCAGGTTCAGAATAGAAACCTCCGTGCCCTTTCTGTCTTGGAGAACAATGTCTCGCACATTTTTTTTTCTCCCTAAGTATGAAATAAATCCCCTTTGTGCTTCCAGCTTGGCAGGGTTAAGCTGGAAGGGCTTGGTCCAGTGCTCAGAGCACCTGACTGTGCTCTCAAGGAGAGGAGTTAATCACTGGGACTGTTATTTACTTAATTCTCAGCAGGGACATTATTTATTTCATTCTCATCAGGCCTTTCTGGTTTTTGTCTGGGGAGATGGAGACTTAAAATGGAAAGGGATTCAAGCAAACACCTCTCTTCACAGCCTGGGTTTTTTATCTTTTTGCAGGGCAGAAACCAGACAGAACCATCAATGAATCCAACAGGAAGGACAAGGAATGTTAATGAAGTGTAGGATCCTTCAAACAACTGAAGTGCCAGAGGGTTTTTGGAGTGTTTGCTTATTTTCTGTTATTATTTAAAAAATGCCTAAGCATCTGCCAAGCCCATCTGAGAAAGAGCAAGACCCTTCTATGTATAACTGTGTGTCAGTGCTTCTCAAACCCAGTAGCCAAATCTCTGTGGGCTGGCAGCTGCTGGTGGTGGCTGCACAGCTCCAATCCCTGTTGGGCTGCGAGGGAATCCTCAGGGAGCAGCACTGGCAGTGGGACCCCAACCTGCCAGCCCTCTGTTCCTGGCACCCAGCACTGGTGCAGCCTGGCTCCTCTGCAGGCTGGCAGCATCCTGATTTTGGGAGCTCATCTGCTGGATTTTAGTCACTCACTGTCTGCAAGGGCCTTATACCCAACTGCATCTCCACAGCTGAAGGCAGACTGGGCTGCTGGGCTAAGCTGTCCAAGAGTTGGGTGGGCAGCCTGATAATTTCAGAGGTAATTTTCTCAGCTTCAGATGATTCCCAGAGTTTCATGTCTTCAGTTATTCTGAAAATCCAGGTCTAGCAATCCCATGTGGGAGCACTTTCAGGGAGCCAGGCTGTTTCCTCAGCAGAGGCTATGGAGAATCAGTGGAAACCTTGCTCCGACAAGAAGTAATCACAAACACTGGAAAAAGACATTTTAGTATACAACTTCCTGAAAAGTAGGGGAGGTGAGATTCAACTGGTCTGCTTTTTAGAGAGAAAACCCCAAATCATCTTCTCTAAATTATGTGTCGAGCTTTTGAAAGTCTTCTCTTTCCCCCTCCTCCCTGCCCGTCTCTACAATAAGTACAATTGTTAGACAAGGCAGGTCTTTGTGCTCCAAATTTAATACATAGTTTTTGACCCATGGAGTGATAAGCTGGAAAATAAATGGCTGGATTTTCCCCAGTGTTGAAGAACTCCTTTCAGATTGACTTGGGAACTTGCCTATTCTCGTCTGCCCACCTGGCTTTCACTTTGATATCCCTAACATTATCATAACTTTTATTGTGTTTTCATGTCAGTCAAGCCTTCTTCACTAAATTACTTTCATTTATACATCCTCTCCTGCTATTTGGGCTCATCATCATCTAAGATTTAAGGTGAAAAAGTTTCTTCCATTTGACAGGGTGGGAGGTGGAAATTACTGTGTGAACAGTAAACTACAGGTTACATAAATAATATGTCATTGTATATCACCCAGTGGAGCCTTAAATCAATTCATTAGTTTGTATAAAGCCTTTGTCTGCTTTTTAACTGCATCATACCCAAGTTGATTGCATATTTGCTCTGAGTTTGGGGGTTTTTTTCTTTCATTGTGTCGTCAGCTTTCAGGATTCTGATATAGTTATGCTGAGTGTGTTTCTGAAGATTGTTTTTCTTTCTTGAGAGGCTCGGTTTATGTTTTTTCCTCCGCTTCTTGACACATCCCTAGCCTGAGGCAAAAGTGTGCATTTTGTTCATGAAAGGCAGACACAGGGATATTCTTCCCTGTGCATGGAGCGAAAGGCAAGATGAAATATGCTGGATTACTGAAGGAGGTACTGAAAAAGCAGCTGGTTGATCCATAGTGAGCCATTCACTTGCTTTCATGATGCTTTATAGCAAAAAAACACCCCCAAACCTATAGACTGGACTGTACTATACAGATAATTTATCCTAACACCAAGAGCCTCCTATCCTTCTCATAGGCTAAATTTTCTTTTGCAGGGATGCCAGGAAAGATTGCTTTTCAGTTGAAATTGAGGAGATTATGGCAACCCAGGAGAACTTTGTTTTGGAAGAGGACAGAGTTAGTGGAATAATATTTTTCTACAGTCTTTACTGAAAAACTTAAGGAGATACTAGTTTGGGGAAACAAGGAAGAGAGAAACAACATTTTATTGCATTGTCAGTAACTGCCCATGCTGAAAACTGGTCTAGCCTGACTGCAAAGCAAAAACAGGCATCACTTTGATACAATGATCGATTTTATTATTCCAGCTGAGATTTTTCTCTTTCATTTTTCTGCAGATCTCCTCTGCTCGGTAAATAAGGAACCGCACAAAAGTCCTTTACAATGCGGGCTTGATGTACAACAATACTAAGCAAGAAAATATTCCAACAGTCATGAAACAGTCATCAAAAGTGCTGCTCCTTGTTTCAATCCCTGCAAGAAATCAAAACCTTTCAAGCAGAGCCAGATTTTAACGAAGGGTGGCTGTTTAAAGCAGAGTTGCCAAAAGCCTTGGCTGTGCCTGGACTTTTATTTTAAGTATTTGTACCATTAAATATTAATATAGGTCAAATAACTGATCCCCCTGAGCAGATGAAATCTGCACAATGAAAACAAACACACTGTAAAACACGAGCCAGCGTTACCCTCAATGTTACCGCATGAATATGCAAATACAGACCCCGGGTTCCCCGAACAAGTTTTCTTATTGACGTTCTGGGAGAATGAGAAGGAAAATATAAAAATTAAATAATAGTCACAGCCCTGAAACTTTTAAGAGCTGATCCAAGGCTCGTTGGCTCAAGGGAGCTTTGCCTCTACTACCTTAAAGAGCTGCAGTGCTGCAGAACCTGAAGCACACACAGGGAAATCACGACGTGGTGCCACGCAGACAAGGCAATGTCACATCTGACAGCAGATCTGTCCCTGAGGACATATTGCTATAGGAATGAAAAATAAGAATTTGGAGCAGTTCTGCTCATTTTTTTTTACTGGCATTCTCCTGCATGCTTTCACTCCAGGCTCCCAATTTCTGCATCAATCCTGGCTGCAGCTCAGCCCAGCCAGGCAGGCTCTGGAGCCAGGAGCTGGGGGTTTGCACCTTGGACAGCTGGTGGTGATGAGAAACGTGGGGGATCCTACAAGAATGTGGGAAATGTCCTTGTTCTGGGACCCTGGTGAGGTCCAGGCATGATGAACTCTTTGTCCAGCTCATAGCCAGCATTTTGAGGAATGTGATGAGGAGCATGCAATAAAATTGAGAAGGAGGAGAAGTACATAGCAAGGATGGAAACTGAAAATTCACTGAATTGAGCTGTTTGTATAGAGCCTCAAGAAATATTCTGGAGAGGTAGCCATGGGAAGCCTTTGCTCTTGATCCTTCTTCTCCTTCTGTGAAACTTGGAAACCTTCACCCAGGGAAATATGGATTCCTGTAGCCATAACACTGATAACACAAACAGTGGATGTAAAAGTCCAATTTCTAATTTTAAAAGTGAACAGCCCCATGACCTGAGATGCATTTCACTATTTTTTTTTTTTCTGCCATCGTGTTTGGGATATACAGATATCCAAAATAATAGAAATAATACAGAAGGGCATGTATGTACTCCAAAGAGGTAGAAACGAGATTTTCAGCAGTTGTGAAATGCTCCCACGCTGTAAATAAAATCAAACCCATAGAAATATTTCCTTCAGAAAGAACAGTTCAGGTTTCTCAAAATATGAAGAGAAATATTTCAAATATTAAGTAAAAACATTTACATAAAACCAGTTGATTAGAAAGTAAGCCCTGAAAAAATCTAAGTATGCGAGAAAACCTCATATAATAGAAATTTTCCATGTAATTTAATTTTTTTGATATAATCTTTTCACCTTGTTGAAAGCTACATTTAAGGAAACGCTTCTCATTTCTTGTATTTTGATTGAAATTTCTAATCATGTTTTTCTACTGATGTGCACCATTCTGGAGGCTGCTTGTTAAAAATCTAACCCAAAATGCTCACATTAGAGTGCTGATGTGAATGAGACAAAGCAAGCCTGGCTCCAGCCCAAGTGCTCAGCCCTTCCAAAGCACACTGATTGGAGTCATAACCATCCAGCTAAATGGAAGCTGGTAATTAAAAATATGCAAAAGGCTTTGGAAATAATGTGAATCTCTCTGAATGTGGATTTTGAATATGGGTGTCTCTCACATGGGTAAAGTGGATAATTGCCTGCCTATCCTGCCTCTATTCATTGCGAATAATTGAGTTGTTGTCAAACACTTCTAACACTGCCTATCACAATAAATATGAGAAGACAGAGGGGCTCTTTGAATAATCTCATTTTTTGTGGCTGAGGAAGCTGTTCCTTTTGTACTTGCCTGGGGAATGGCATAGCAACAGGAAATGAGAACGACAGAAAGAATGGAGAAAGCACTGCAGACTTGGCTTTGTTTTTTTTTATTTCGTATCTCTGCGTTGCATCTGAGACTCCAGCCCCACACCTGCGCTTCTCCAGGGACTTCCTTTGTGCAAAACCCCATGGCTTGCTCACCACAGAGGCAGTGGGGTGAGCTGGGTGGATGGGGACAGCGGGGTGGGGACCAGGGATGTCAGACATCCAAGGGGAGCTTAGCACAGGTCCCCAGCTAAGGCACCTGTGGGCGCTGGCCAGAGAAGTGGGGTGTTATGGATGCTAAAAAGCTTTAGCAGAGAAACTTCCCAGCTTTCTGCAGCATCTTGTGAGGCTGCAGCATTTTGTGAGAGCTCTGTCTTTCCCATGCAAACTATTAGAAACAATGATATGGGTTTTGTAAACTAACTTTGCTATTTTGCACCTGCAGATTGTTTGTAGAATTGTTGTGATCCTGACCAGAGAAATCTTTTGGAATGGGTGTTGGGAGAACTGACCAATCACTTCAGGAGGTGGATGGCTTAAGGGGCAATGACCTTATACCATGCAAGAATACTAATGTATAAAATGAGTTGAGTTAATTAAATAAAGACCCCTTTTTCACCTTTTCTTCCTGGACCAAATCTGTGTGGGTTTTCTCTCCGTGCTCGCTTACCACAGCAACAGGGTGTGTTTGGGTGAGGACTGAACGATGAATGCCTGCAAGGCTCTCTCAGGCTGCTCGATGTCACCGGTGCCACCAAAACCCTTTGGAGAACACAGGAAACTTGCCTGACTGAGGGAGGGGGTGTCACTACCTCCAGGCAAGCTCAGGTGCTGCTCTGGGCTTTGCTCTGGTCCTCGGGCCCTGCAGAAGGACTGAGGTGACACTTTTCAGTGCTGTGGCTCCAGTGATGGTCCTTCTCTCACAGACCCCCACGGCTCTGCTTCTCAGCAGCCTGTCCCCAAACATGTCCCACTGCACACCCTTCCACCACCCTGCTCCTCCAGCAGCCTTTCCCAAGCCCCGTTTCCCACACTGTCACAGCTCTCCATATGCTGCTGCAATTCCCTTTTCCCCCTATTTTCATCCTTCCCTTCCTACAGCAGGCATTCCCTGCTAGCTTCAGCAAGCCCCTTGCGGTTTCTGCTGTGGTGCTGCTTTGGGGGGTTTTATTGTGTTTTGCATCCCTGGATTTCTGCACAGAGATGAGCAGAGGATGTGAGCTGGGTGTCTGCAGCACGGAAAAGGTGACAGTGGTGCTCCCAGAGATTTGACAGGGGGATTTTTTTGGCCTCCATTTGAGACTCTCTGGCACACAGAGTGGGGGAGACAAGCCTGTGTCTCTAAACAGCTGCAGCAGGTAGTGCCTGCTCCTTTCTGCCTGCTCCTCAAAGAAACACCGACCTCCATCCCCCCTCTTTCTTACCTCACTTTTGAATTTCAGTTTTGCTCTGAAGTGTCTGCTCTCCAGTCTCTTTCACATGGTTTCTACAACGATAATGCAGGCTGAGCTGGAGGAACAGCCCCAGAAAGAATCAGTCTCACATCTCCATCCTCAGATTGTCCCGAGGATCAGGATCCTGCCTGGAGTATTTCTGTACACAATGTGATGAGTTTCTCAAAAATTCCCTTTCACAATTAGGGCCTTGACATTTCTGCTGCCACCTTTAACCTAAGGCAGAGGTTAACCCAGAGGTGCTGCAGCAGAAAGCTTTGCAGGTTGCAGCAACCAGAACAAACCTTTGATATCTGAGGGCTGATCCAACTGCTGCCTTCAAAGGGCTCTCACCATCACACAAGCTTTTGCCACAGTAATAATGCAGCAGCCTGAGAGCCCAGAGATGGTTTTGTCTGTGCAGCATCGCTCTTGTAGAGAATAAGATGCACTTGGGACCTATTACAGCCCCTGGCAATTAGAGTGCAGCATCTCCAAAATGCCATTGTCCGTGTGAATTAATTAATGCTGTGCCTCTGGGACAAGGGTTGTTCCTGACCTAGCTGAGTGTGCTGGCAGCCCTGGGCTGCAGGGGACAGGAGAGGGGGCTGAGGCCACCTTTCACCTGGGCAGCTCCATTCCTGGAAGCCAAATGACTTCCAGAGGCCACACACCAAGTGAGTGGCACTGGAGCTCAACCAAAGCCTGGCTGAAGGCAGCAGGCCACAATGTCTCTTTCCATACTCTAATTGTTGGTGTGTTTTAATAAATCCCTGCAGGGACACGTGCCATGTAAAACCTGTAAGTCAAACAAACAGGAAAGCAGATCAGCTTTGCACTGTCATTTATGCTGGAAGGGTAGGCATGTTAAATCCCTTTTTCCACAAATCCCCTTGCAGTAAATCAGTTTTGGAGCAGTGCAGCTGGTTGTCAGGTGCTCTGCTGGTGCTGTGCTCTCAATGAGTCTCTGTGCTAAGGGATGCTCTTGAAAGTTATGCTAAAACAGACCAAGCAGTTTTGGAAAAGAGAGGTGTGTACCCAAAGAGCTGAAGTGAATGAGTTCATTCTATGTACCAGGGAAATGCACAGCAGGTAAAGAGTGGCCAAAATTATGGGCCAGGTACTTCCAAAATGTTCTTGGCTGGCTCTGCAAGCAGGTGTAAATCTGCTGGATGCATTAGAAGCCAGTGCAATTCAGATGCAAAGTGAGAGTCTTTGAGGAGTCCTGGAGGAGACAGCCTGGACTGGAGGAGAGCCTGACTCCTGCTCATTAAAATAGCTGTGCCTGGGAGCTCGTTGGCTCTGCAGGAGAACTGGCAGTGCTTCCTGCAGGGAAAGGTGGGCACCTTCTGAAAGCAGGTATAAAGCTCAGAGGCACTCCTCAAATATGCACAAGGCATCCTGGGCACTGGCAGTGATCAGGACCATGGGGTAAAAGGACTGTGAGGAAAGTATGAAACAGAGGTGATGAGAAAATTGGGCAGCTCTTTGTTGTCAAAATGTCTTTCACTGGCTCTGTTCTAAGGGACAACCCACTGTAGCTGCTGAGCTGGAAGGCTCCATCCCTTTCCACAGCCCTCACTCCAGTTTCTCAGGATGTCTCACCTGGGAGAGCAGAGCCCCAGGGTTTTATCCAGGCTACAAATGATGTGGGAACATTATCAGTCCCTGTTAATACTCTTCAGGGTAAAATACCTCGGTTTCCAATTCACTTCCCCTGCTTGGCTCGAAGGTGTTTGAGCAAGGGGAGGTAGGAGCCACAGCACCCCGTCTAAATCTTGCGGGATTTTGGTAAAATTTGGTTTTCTTTACTCATTTTTTGAACCATAAAGATTTACATTGCATTCAGTCGTGTAACTACACAAATTAAAAACTCAGCTTGGCAGAAATCACCCCAGAGTCCTTTGCTGGCGTCTTTCCTGGAATGCCAGCTGTTCCAGCGAGGCAGAGAGGCTCTGCTGATTTCCCTGGCCTTGCAGATACCTGCTCCAGATTTGTTTTTTGAAGAAATAATTTAACACACAGGTGGCTTTTGGGTTGAAAGTCACTGGGTTTTTTCTGTACATTGCCAAGACTGATGCGATGTCAGGTCCAGATCCAGTGAGTGTGAGGGAACTGAACTCCTCTTTCAGCAAAAAGGTATGAAATTCATCTCTGAATTCAGTGGAAGGCATTTTGGGACAGGAATTAAACCCAGGACTGTTTTCCTCTGAAGTGCAGTTCAGATGAAGAAAGTTCTGTGTCGAGAATGGTGATTAGCAGAACTGATTTTATTATGGCAAAAAAACCCCCAAAACACAGCAATGCCAAGTGCCAGCATCAAAGCCTGTGAACATTTTCTACTTTTGCATGTTGGAAGTTATATATATTTTTAAATGTTAGACATTTAAAGGGTTTGCAGATTCTTGATATAGAGCAGAACACAGTGAATTGCTTTGGATTCATGCGACCACACTCCCCCATAATGCCACTATAAATTAATTGGCTGCATAACCAATACCTCTGCCTGAAAGTTGTGTTTTTTGCTTCCCTGAAATGCACTTGGAATTACTGAGGCATGTTGAGTGACTCCCTGTACTGAAAGCTTCTATCACATAACATATATGCAAGAAAATCAGCCCTAAGTGAGAGAGAGGTTAATGGGGGAGCATGAGAGATAACAATGATAAATTGAAAGAGGGAAGGTTCTAACTAACAAAAGAATTTAAAAAAAAAGAGATAATGATTCACCATAGGACCTGTCCATATCAGAAATTTCACAGAGAGGCTGTTGGGCTAGACAAAGCCTTGGGCAGCCTGGGCTGAATTCAGTGTTTCTCCTGCTCTGAGCAGGAGGCTGGACCAGAAATCTCCTGATGTCCCTTCAGTCTGAACTGCTCTGTCCTTCTGTGGCAAATTGCCATCAGCTGGCTTTTGCCATTTTAAAACAAATGCCCAGGTTCCAGGATTTCCATTACCAGGAGCTCAGCTTTTCCAAATCACCATTTTGGCAGAAGGGGCGAGAGCCAATCTTCACCAGGTGACCCTCACTGTACTCCTACACACCTCTCCACAGCTCTGTCACTCCTTTTGAACTCAAAATTTGTGGTGCACGTAGTAGGTTAAGCTGGAGCAGGTCAGCTGTGAGTGTTTATCCCACGCCCAGGTTTATCCCAGGAGTCTGGGATGCCTTGCAAACACCTCCTTGTCTCCATGGTCAGTAGGTGGACCAGGGTGATCCTCAGCAAGATGCTTGGGTGGAGAGGTCAGGATTGAGCAGGCAGCTTGTTCTCAACCTCCCATCTGCAGCCTCCACTCCCCTGAAATGAAGGGGGAGCCAGTGCAGGTGCTGCTCCGGCTCCCTTCAACACGCACACGGCTTTTACAGCAGCTGCTGAGCCATGGAGGAACCACTCAAATCCTCTCCCCATTGGTTTTTTCTGGTCTCTGCTCGATTTTTCACTCTAAATTAAACATGCTGCACTTGGCAGAATAATAGGCAAGCAACAGGTTGCGATCTAAATATTTGATTCTGATCACCACTGCCATCACTTTATTGTCGCTGTTGAATGAAGATGTGGGTGAATTCCAGCAGGGAGTTTACAGTCTACCTCTGTGTTAGTAATTACTGATTTGATTTCCAGGTGTCCTGCAGCTGAGTACTCTCATTTCACATTGATGTAAGATTTCCATCTTTCCTTGGGAGTTAATTGTGTAACATGCAAACAAGAAATCAGCCATGAAAACATGGAAACTCCCAGGTCTTCATTTCCTCTCTTTTGTTCAAAGTTCTACTGGAAAGGTGGGGTTGGCTGGATACAGCTGGGACAATGTGTCCAGTGTGGATTTGTGCAAGCTGTAGCCAATGTACAAAGAAAAACCAGGTTAATTGGCAAGACTTTGATTCTGAGTGCCACAGTACAAAGTCCTGGGGGAAGGAGGATGCACAATTTTCAGTCTCTTTCTGTTCCCCATGCTTATGCAAAAACCCTGTGCCACACACACCAGCAGAACTGATCAGGGTGAGGCCATTTCATGCCAGAAAGGTTTGAAATAACAGCTTTTAAAAGGAATAAAACTTCTGTCCATCCAGACCAAGTAAATATTTGGCAGTGCTGTCTGTCTCTTCCTCACAGATAAGAACCCTTCCTTCAATATGCAGCACTGCCAGTACAACCAAAGTGTCAAGAAGATATCATGAGAAGTGCACAGCAAAATGGCATGAAATTATTTTTTCATTCCTCAGGATACTTCTTCCCACTGAAGCTATCTATCACCTTTAAAGCGACACCATGATTTTAATGAATGCTTTCTTGCCTTTGGGGCTTCTTTGGGTAGAAAGGCAGGTAAGGATTAAACAGGAGGAGGTCCTTGATGCTGATAAACGTGATGGCTTTCAAACCTGAAACCCGCTTGAGCAGCCAAAGGGATGCACCAGGTAAAATTCTGTGTGATGGGAAGCAGAGAGCTCGGAAAGGTGACCCATCCCAGAGGCACTTTAGGCAGACCACTGCAAACAGACACTGGCTTGGACACACAGCAGTGATGCCCAGCCAAAAAGTAGCAGTTCCCTGCTGAGCCCTGGTGCTGTCCCAGATAGAAACCTGGGCCAGGTTTCTCCCCGAGCGCCCGCTCTGCTCCGCTGCCACCCCCCAGGGCTCCAGCAGAAGTGCTCTCTCTGAGGCCAGCTTTGTGTTGTGCTTGGCACTCAGCGAGGCCCTGAAAATAATCTCTTGTATTAGCTGAAACCCTCTCATGCCAACTTCGTGATCCCTCTGACATATTGGCTGCCAGCTTTCGGTGTCAGCGTGTTGGCCCGCGGCTCAAAGCAGTTACATTTTTAACGCTGCACAATGCGTACCTTCTCTCCGTGCATCCCTCTCTGGTGGATGAGCAGGACTCGGGGAATTTGGCTGGAGCATCGTTTTCCCCAGTAAAGGCTGGGGACTGATGGGGAAAATGATCTGTGGTCCCCCACAGTGTGTACCAAAATGGCATGTGGTGAGTCTCATTCTGATTTCTAAAATGCTGGATAACAGCCAGCGTCTCTGCTCCTCCAGCCCCATACAAACTCTTCGGGACTGTCAGTTCTCCAAGCCCTTATTTGAACAATTCACTGAAGAACTGGAAGGGATAAGGTGATCTGAAAACACAGTGAAATTCTCCAAAAACCCGCGGGAAGGTTATTGGGGTTTTTTTACCATATTAAGCAATAACTCCAGTCCATAGAAAAATAGTATCAAAGCATTAAAGAGAATTGAGCAGCCATCCTTATTAAAAATAACCATATAAGCATAATCAGCTGAGCACACCTTGAATTAAAACCTGAGGAGGTGTAGGAAAACAAATGTTTTAATGCCCTCCTGTAACCTCCTCCTCCCAGGCGCCAATTTTCACTCCATCTTTAGAGAAGCCAGGCGTTTTGCCTAGTTGGGTTTTGCTGGGCATTAACAGAGGCTCAGGCAGGAATCCAGTGTGGACCAGCAAAAAAGGCCCTTTAGTAGCTGGGAGGTAGAAGCTGGTTCCAGTGCTGTGATGGAGAGCGATTGCGAGGCGGTGAAACCAGGCTTTGCTTTGTCCTGCAGAGCTTTAGTGCCCACCAGGCTGTGCCACAGGGTGCCAGCCATCAGCCTGCCAGGGACCTTAGGGGCAGAGGCAAAGGCTGAAAGAGCAAGATTTGGAATAACAACAGCACAACTCAAAGCAGCAGAAGGGAGGAAAACATCACAACGGTGAGAAATGGGAGGTGGCTGCAGCCATGGCGCAAAGCCGTGAGGAGCCTTGGTGACCACGCAGCGCTGGACACGCACCTGCAGAGCCATGCACCAGCTGCAAAATGCAACAGCATCTCTGCTTTTCTTCAGCTCAGACTGCCTCCTTGTATTGGAGCCCATCACCGAGTATTTGGCTGCAGTGGTTTAAATATCTCAGGTGGTGTTTCACTGATGCAACAGAAGCAGCGAGAGGTGTCCAGTGCTGGGAAAATTCTCCTGACTCAGCATCTCAGCTGTCCTTCATAGTGTGGTATTTTTCTCTCAATTACTGTCTGGTCTCCTAAATTAAGAGATCAATCTCAATTTTGTCCCCAGATGGGGGAATTTTGCTGTTTCCATTTTGTCTGCAAAATAAAAGCAAACTGTAATTTATTTTTTGTGGACAAAATGAGTTTGGGTTCTTTCACTTTTCTTTTGGCATTCCTTCCTGTTGACAGCATGATTTGCACGAAATTACATTCTGTTGATAAAAATGTGCTGAAATGCCTTTCGGTTTCATTGACTGAATGATTTGCAGTAAGAGGTTTGACAAAATGCATGTTGTCGACAGAATGAAATGGGGCGGGTGGAGGAAAGAATACACTTCAGACATATGGAGAGAGCAGTTGCACACTCACTTGGTCTGTTAAAAACCCTGCTCGGAGTCTACCAGAAAGAATTTTGTGCTATTCAGATAAGACAATAGTTACTTTGGAAAATCTCGTTTGCACAGACACATCTGGCAGTGGGGAAAGGCATAAAGAAAGTTAACGGGTGCAGAGTTTGGCCAGAGATCATTGCAAGTGCTGTTCTGCTTCTTTAGATGTCTTTCTATCCAAATAAATTTCCTCCATTAAGTTTACAGATTTCCTCATGCAGCTTTTAAGGGAATACTTGTACTGGAAATGAATGAGACAGGGGAAAGAAGTATGTTAAAATTTATGAAAACATCTGTTGGAAGTTCTGAGAAAGATGCTTTTGTTTTAATCATCTAGGCAAGACTGATGGATTTTATCAGAGCTAAGTACTGAAGAGTCCCAAATGGGCTCTTTATCCCAAAGGCGAAGCACTTGAGCATATGCCTAATTTTAAGCATGTGAAAAATGGCCTCGTTGACTCCAGTGGAAAACTCAAGTGCTACGAGCCAGTGTGTTGGATTCTAAAATACTTTGGATTAGTGTTAAAATCTTGAGCAAATTGTACCAAAAATCAACCTCGAATGTAACCTCACAAAATTATTATAGTTAGGACCAAGTGTTTTTGGTAAAATATATCACATTAAGTATCTGCATCTTGTTTTGATTCTAGGATAGAGCATTAGTATAAAAAGACAGTTACTGACAAAACAAGGTAAATATTCATTTATTAAATGAGATTGATTTGATAAGCCTTAAGTGGCACAGAGAGCATTAACCTGGTGGGTAAGGAAAAATCTTTTCTGCAGTGATACTGCTTCATTTTATCCAAACTTCTTAGTTACACAATGTATTTACTGCTTTAAGTCAATTCTGAAAAGAACTTTAACACATTTTTTTTTCCACTTAGCTGTTTTCTCACAGCAGCATCCTTTTGTTGAGCACCAAGTCTGGCTGTCAGGGAGAGAGGAGGAGGAAGAACAAGAGTCAGATCTGTGCTCTCTTTCAGGAGTGGTTCTGTAGGTGTGGTAATGAGCTGTGGCTTCTTCTGGGAAATTTGGGTTGTGAATTAAGTTGTAGATGGTGTTATGTTTCCATTGCAATGTCCAGCTCAATTTTCTGTAAAGGTTGCTATGGGTATCAGAGTGTGGTGCCAAAATACCTTAAAACACTATTCCAGACAATTATTCTCATTTCAGGATGAAAATGCCTTGTTTCCACCCCCACACAAAAAATCCCACTGGCAGGAGCTGGATCAGGGGAATAAACAATCGCTCTTCATGTGCACACACTCAGTTCATTTCACTCTGCTGTCAAAACCGATTGCATTTCCCTCTTCAAACAACAAATGTATCAAACCAGAGGAAGAGCCTGGGAAAAATGCAGCTTGCATGGGGACAAGCTCCTTGTGGCTGGCTGTGCTGGGGCACTGCAGGAGCTGGGGAGCAGAGCAGGCTGTGGTGGGCAGGCTGGAGGAAGGGAGAGTCCAGAGTGCACCTCAGATTAGAGGAGAATTTCGATTGCTCTGGGGTTTGTGGTCCTAAAAGAGCTGATTTTTGGGAGTTGCAGCCCGACAGAGTGCTTAACCTGGAAGCTGGGGGAATGAGCTGTGGAGGGACCAGTTTTGTGAGCTAAGAGCATCTTCAGGGCACTATCAGCTCTCCTGTTCTGATGAGGAGGTCAGTGCTCATGGTCTTGTGAGACAGGCATTATTCAGGCACCCAAATTCTCTCATGCTTGACTCATTCCACGCTTGCACCTGGTGGCCACTGGTTCCTAATTTTGGAAAGCCTTAATATCCATTGCACATGTTCCTTTTGGATGGAAATGCTGTTTGATGGTGTTTAACAGTGCAAGAACCACAGCTGGAAAACAAAATGTTTTACAGAAATTTTGGAAATTGGTTTTTGTTTGGCCATGAAAAAGCTTTCTCTATTTATCTAGAATGATATCATTCTTTTAGCTCTTAAGGAGTAATTGTCATCCAATTTGCCAAGAGCTGGAAGTGCAGACTTGTCTTCAAACCTAGCAGGGGATGGTGTTTTATGTTTTGAGATGTGCACATCTTTCCACTGAAAATTTGCATGAGTTTAGGGCTGGCCCTACATGTTGGGCAAGATGTGGGTCTCTGTCTCAGGGAAACAACAGTCCAAGTAGATTTCTGTCCATGAACTCAAGAAAAAGTCAGCTGGAGGGAGGATATAGTGCAGGTACTACTGTAAAATACATTTTCTAGAAGGAAATTTGCGTGGGAAAAAAAAAAGATACTCAAAAAAAGCTTGGATCTTTCAAAACCATGGGAAGAAATGGGAGTAGTAGGACTGAAATGAAATGGAGAACTTAGGTCAAATTACTTCAGAGCATATAAGCTATAAGCTGCCAAAAGAAGTCCATCAAAGCAAAATTTACACTTGAATTTAAAACACAGCCAGGCAGATTTTTCTGGAAGAGGGAGAACTGTGAGTGCAGTAACCAAGCACAGAGCTGGCGCTTATTTAACCATAGAAAAAGGTAGAGTCTGTCAGAGCATTTTCTAATTTTGCTTCTATTATTTGGGAGTAAAGCAGATGACAAATCTGTTAGTTCACAGTGTTGACACAATACACTTTTATCACTTTTTGTCAACAGAACATAATTGTGTTCAGATTACTCCGTCGCAGGGGAATAGCCATAAGATCCTGCTGTCCACAAAAATAAATGTCATGTTCTATTTCTGGGAAAACAAGAGGGAAATAGGAAAAGCAATGCAAGAAAAGAAAAACCTTGGACAAACTCTATTCTTTGGGCAGAGCTTTAGTTATGCAGACACTGTGATGATGAAGCAGCAGTTCGCCCAAACCTGACACCCTCCTGTGCTTCTGATTTGTTTCCCTCCTTGCCACCCCATCCCATCGAACCCAAACACTTCAGTGCTCTCTTCCAAAAGTCTTCTGTGAGTGATGCCAGCTCTGGGTCACGAGCAGTGTGGCAACAGCAGGGATGGCAGAAACCCACTGAGGAGGGAGGGCAATGCCCTGCAGGGCTCAGGGGTAGTCAGGGAGTGGAGCAGTGAGGCTGAGATGATGGGGAGGTCTCCAGTTTGATCAGCCTGACTGCTTTGTTGTTGGATTTCAGGGGTCACTTTCCCAAAAACCTGAAGTGCAGCCCCTTGGGGAGATGGCAGCTGTGGGCTTTGAGCTTCTCTCTCCCAAGCTGGACCCTCTCTGCTTGTGGAAGGGAAGACACTAAATTGCACCGTGCTCTGCTCCTCCAGAAAACCATTCCACCTCAGGCATTCATTTCCTAGACAAAATGCAAACTCAGCTGCAGGAACATGTCACATTTTTCAAGATTAAGCAAAGCAAGAACTAGTATTTTTAATAAAGCTGTTGGAAATATTCAGTTGGCTCCATTCTAATGGAAATAAAAGCCTGCCCATCCATCATCTTTCCTTGTGACACTCTGGAGACAGCTGTGGGTGGAAACCTGAGGGCTGAAGGGGTTCCAGGCAGGTATTGGTGTTTGTGCACAGCAGACAAAGGGGATTAGTCAGTGTGGGGAGGAACCAGCGACACTTTGGGCTCCCTCATGGTCCAGCACAGGTGCAGTCCCTCCCGATTTCCTGTAGTAATTACAGAATGAATCACAGCAAAGCATCCAGTTATAAAAATAGAAACATATTCTTCAGGGGAAGAAACAAACAGAACAACAAAGTCCGTTGTCAAAATTCAAATTCCATCTCCCTTGTCCCAAATTTTATTTTCTCGTAAAGTCATGTCACGTCTCACACCTTCCCATTAGTTTTTGACATGCTACTTTACCAACTGAGAGACCCAGAGGGGATGGGGGATGTAGGAGCCTTAAAAAAGAAATGATTAATCTCCACTGAGAGTAACATGCTGCCACATATCACTCAGCATTGCATCAATAGCCTGATGGAGTCAGGAGAGGTGACTGACAAGGAAACAGGAACTAGCTCTTGATGTCTGATGATGAAAACTGAGATATTTCAAATCTCCAGTGCCCATTTGCTATGCAGTCTGCTCGGAGGCATCCAGCACCCAGACACAAGAGTGCCATCCTCGGTGCTGGTGGTGCCACTTTTATGGCAATTTAGCAAATGATCACATAGAGATGGAAATGTTGATTAGTCACCACACAGAGCCTTCGTGGGCTCTGCTCACGCAAAGCTTTGAATTTCTGGAAGCTGAACTGAGGAAATATCTATCCTGCAGGTAGCTGTGGTTGTATTGCTGTCATTATTGAGAGTGACACTGTGTGTAAGCTTTGTGCATGAGCCTGAGTGTCACCAGCCTAGAGGGGCAGCTGCATCTCAGATGCAGAGGAGGTGCTCATTAGAGCAAGAGGCTGTTGGGAGAAAGAGTCAGCCATCGTCCTCTATCTGCTGTCATCTTTGGAAAGGAGGGGCTGATACCATATCTAAGCCTGACACCCAAGGGCACTGCAGTTTTGGTTTGAGTTTTCACTTCTGCAGCCCAAAAAGGCTGAGATCCAGAGTGAGAACTGACCCTGGCCACTTCCCACATGTTAACTGTGAGCAGGAACACAAAGAGACTGTCCTTTCTACATTACCCAGCCTAACCCTCCTTCCTAACCCTGCCCATTTCTCTTTTACAGTAGCCTCACACATTGGTGGAGCCTTCTGTGTCATTTTTCACCTCACCTGAGTACACTGAAACTGTTTAGAAAGGGAACTATTTTTTTGCTTGCAGAACTGGAACAAGATAGGAAGAGCACAAAACCCACCCAAAAGCCCCAAAACCAGAATAATGAGAAAATGCTAGAGTGATGAAACAGTGTTCATGGCTTTACAGGGTTTGCAGGAGGCACACAGCCATAACAGGGAGGACAGGAGGCTGCAAGCCACTGCTTCCAGTATGTTGCTCTAACTGACCCTTACCCTGTCTATCTCAGCACACTCCTGTCCAGTGGAACACCCAACCTTGGAGCTTCTCTCTGTGACCTGCAGACAGATTAAATTTTTTGTTTGTTTATTTCTTCATCATTTCCATCATCTGCAAAGCAAATGGTGTACTTTCCCCTTGGTTTGGGTTCTGGGATATTTATATGAAAGGATGGGATAATGGCCATATAGACAGCTAGGTACCCAGAGGAATGCCACTAGTGGTGGGGATTCAGAGAGAGAGGAGCTGGGAATTAAACTGATGTTTCAAAGAGAGAAGTGGATAAGGTGTCATTTGGTCACAGCTGCTCAGCAGCCCAGAGGAAACGCAGAGGGCTTCTCAGGTGGAGCAGGCAGGAGGGAGGCACCAAAACATGTTTTCATCTTTGCTTCTGGAGAGTCTGAATGAGACCACAGCGGAGTAGCAGCAACAGATGTTCACTCAAACCACTATGTCAACATCCAAAAAATCAGTATGACAGGGAGGTGTCACCCCCTGAAGTATCACATTTGACAGGGCGGCCCTGGAGCAGGTGGGGAGCCTCAGACGATTGTTTTTGCTCCATGACGGGTGAGCAGTGTCCAGTCTCAGGAGGTGCATTCACAGGGACTGGCTGCCATCTGATCCTGATGAATTGTGGCTGAGCCTTAGCTGGAGCTGGAGCCCTCAAACTGACACAGGGCTGAAGTGTCATTTTGGTGGATTGTGGCGGCTCAGCCAAGAGGAATAAAAAGCGTATGAAGTTTCGAGAGTGCAACAGCATCACTGGTGTATATTGAGAAAAAGAAAAAGTAACATTCCCCATCTCCGGTTTTGCTGCTGAAAAGGAGAAACTTTCCTTTTAATTCATGAGATAAATATCCCTGACTTTCCATTAAGTTTAACTTACTGGAAATTTTAAAACAAAATTCTAACTCAAAGCTGCTGAACTCAGTGCCTTATTTTTTTGCATAATCACTGGTGCCAAGTGCTAAAACACAGCACTTCAAAAAAAATTAGGGGCTTTGAAAATAGCACACCGACATCTCTCTCCAATTTCACACTCACCATTGTCCTTCTCACCTAATCTCTATTAAAATAGACTGATTAGTTGTGTCTACTTGGTATGAAGCACAAATTCTCTCTATGAAGGCACCAGTGCAAAAGAAAAGGTAAATGGCGAGAGAGAAGGAACTAATAAATGATTCTGCTTGACACCTGGGCTAGTAATACAAATGTCAGCACAGCCACAATTCAGAGAGACACTTACGTAGGTGCTTATACTTAAGCAAGTGTTTAAGTCTGTTCGGATTCAGCTTCCTGCCAAGGACACACTTCACTCGTGGGACATATGTGACTTCAGAATATGCTAAGTGTTTCAGTGGTTTGGTTCCAGACCAATAAATGCCCTTCACAAGTAGCTGACTAAGTGTGTGCAGTTATTTCTCAGATAAAGGGTGTTCACAACCGCACGGTTTGGTTGCTGTGCTATCAGCCCTGCTGATCTTCAAGGGTGGCATTGATTGAAGGACACCGAGGGACAGGAGGAGTCTCTGATAGTGTGTCTCTGCAGTTATCTACCTGGATTTCTTTTTGTGAGCCCTGGCACACTTGCTTTGCTATCTGAAAAGAAAATCAGCAACTCTGCCAATTTGTGAGCTATGGATGGGAGTGTTCTGTCATGATGGGCTCCGGTACTGGCCAAGAATGCTGCGGTGAGGCAGAGGGAAACACGAGCTGGACGTGTCAAACAAAGGTGTGAGCATCTTCAGACAAGGTCTGGCATTTCAGGAAGCACCTGTCCAATGAAGATAACAAGGATCACTGCGAGTTTTCCAGGTGTTTATCACTTTGATGCTCTGGAAGAGAACATAAAGCCTGCCTTTCGTGCTGCAAAGCAAACTCGTGTTCTGGAGCCGTTCCTGAGAATTTGAGGATAACTTTGGAAAATTGTGGAACTGACTGGAATCTTGCAGTATTGCCAGTGACATTGCATTGTTTGTGAGAGTCACCCCAAGCTGTGATTTTTACATCTCTTTTCCCCTCCAGTGACTGCATATGTGGCCTCAGTGCTGAGTGTGCAGAGGGCCCTGTTGGGCAGCTGTCGGTGGTCCTGCTGCCTTTTAAACACCACAGAGGAGTGTGGGGATGCAGAGTAAATGAGTCCAGCTCATCACAGCCTTCAGGAAGCTAATTGGCTACTAAGCTTTTGAAGGGCCAAATGCATTAATATCTAGCCCCACTCTGCTCTGTGAGCAGTCAGTGGTCAGGGGCAAGTTTGATTAGCAGGGCTCTTCACCGTCCTCCAGCTCTGATGGTAACTCACAACTTGCCTTTTGCTGCTGTGTGTGTGTGTGGAGTGCAGAGCCAAAGGCACAGTCCCCAGAAACAGCTCACAGACAGAGTTAAAGGCTGTGCTCAACACAAAGTGCATGTTGTTTTTAAAGTAAATAATTACAGCTAGCTATGTGGGTCTGCATTTTACCTAGAGTTTCAAGCAGATGAAAGGCACAAGATTTGATTTTCAACCCTTCTTTCAGCCCTGGAGAAACTTCAATACAGGTGCATTTATATCCAGGCCTGTTCAGTCTCTCGATGGCTGAAAATCCATCAGGAGTATTTTTGCAGGATTTATTTTTCGCAGTTGCAGACTTTCTTGCTGAATGATGCATTACAGATCAATCCTGTAGTTCCAGAAATGTCCCCTAACTTAACTGGACAGACCACATTAGCAACCATAGGTGAAATTATCCACTTGGGTGTTTTCTAAAGAGATGTCAGAACATCTGAATTGGCTCCAGGAATGCTGGTTATTATTTTGATTTGGAAAACAATTTCTTGTGGCCGGCCTGCAACTGCCTGAACTTCTGTCTTGAACATTCCCCAGAACTCACATAGTTATTTATTATTTAAATAAAAGCTAAGAGCGGGAAACTATTAAAATTCCCCAACGCTCTCCTCTAAAAATAAAGATCCATTAGTTCATCCTCGATAAATAATTCTTAATTGTTCCCTCAGGTGAAATTGGACTCCTAACTTCTATCTCCTTGAGTTTCCTTCTTGGCTTTCTTTGTGGGTGCAGCATTTTTGTGTTCTTCTGCCAGTGACATTCGAGTGTTAAAGCCAAGCTCTGTGAAGCCATGTGGAGGGCAACGCTGGCTCTGATGTAATTCACATACTAGCCTGGAATGACCCCCATCCACTCATGGTGACTCCTGTTTGTTTTGGACAGTGCCTAGAGCTCCATTTCCCCCCCTCTATCCGGAAGATATCTTGTATATCCTCCCTGTTTATGATCATGCTCGCCTCTGATGTTTCCTTTTCAGCATTGCTATCCATCTTCTGGCTTGGACACAAACCCAAGGCCCTGAATGCTCCTAGTCACTGAAGATCTGATGGCACTTCTGACAAAAGGAGATGACTAACCTCCATGGCCTGGCCACGGGCCAACCTGGCTACTTCCACTCTGCCTACCAGAAATTCCTCCTGCCCTTTCAGTGGTCGTGTTGTTTTTCACTTTCTGTCCCAAGCAGCCATTGAATAGATGCTGTTTTTCACTCCATGCTACAGTGCAGCAGTAAATGGCACTTTAGGCTGGTAGCACTTTATTTCTGCTGGTAAAATGCTCTGGGTCCTGGGGGCATGTGGAGGTGCTGCAGTTTGATTTCCAGGAATGGTCCCCAGTTGTTCCAGGCCTTGCTGTGGAAGGATCCCGTGCCAATCCCCCATTTCTCCTTACTAGCTATCATTATCTCTAGCTGTTCTTATCTTAATAACGTTTTATGGAATGATTCCAGTATTTATTCTCTTTCCCATCTTTCTTTTCTCGCTGCCTTTTGAAGGAGGTGCTGGGGAAGGTGCTCAGCTGCTGTGAAACAGCCCATGGACAGAGAGCTCAGAGTTCTGTGCCCTTCCAGCTGAGAGAAACCCAGCCAAGGGCTTTTCCCATATACAGGAGAACTCCTAATTTAAATGAGTGCTATTAACTCTGGTTGTCTTCTGGTTGGGTTTTAGTTTAAAATTAACTAAGCATATGACTGAATTTTTCTCAGAGTGGGTTCCAAAAGGATCCAGAGCAGGAGACTGTGGTGAGACTTGGCAGGTAGGAGGGCTGCCCCTGTGAAGCCTGCTTGCTCCAGCTAGAGTGCTCTCTCTCACTTTAATACTCTCCCTGTTGCCATCTTAAAGACATTTCACTCAATCAAAAAAGATGTGGTGCAAAACAAAAGGGACCAGGTCATGCCAAGGTGTATGTGGGAAGGGCAGAGAGAAGCACCAAGAATTACATGCCCAGGGACAGTCAGATTTGCATCATCTTTTTTTTTCTATTCTTTTCTATTCTATTTGATTGTGGTTTGCCAAAATCAACACCACTGATTTTAATACAGGTGCCTTTGTTCCCAGAAATGGTCTGAATGAAACCTGGGATTACGAATTCTTTCCCACGTCTTTCTGAGCCTTGGGAAGCTTTCCATGCAGCAGGTAATCCTTTCATTATTTATTTTTTCTTTTCCTGTTCGCTGTTATTAACTTCCTCTACCCAGCCTTGTCACTGTTGTTGTAGGATTTGCTGTCCCACACCATGGTGTGACAGAGGGGCTGTACCCATTACAGATGGAGCCTGTAAATGTGACTTTGGGTGCTCATGTGTCTTGGAAGGTTCAATCCAAATAATATCCAAGATGTGAATATTGCAAATGCTGCATGGAGAGGCTGCCAGACTTAGGAGAGTCAAAATTTGGGATCAAGGCTGAAACAGAAAAAGGCTTTGGAAATCTGCAGGTTGCCTTTCACACAAGCCCTTCAGGCACATTCAAATGTAGAATATGAGAACCAAGTATGAAAATCAAAGTAATGAAAAAAATTGCCTCAGTTTCACTGTTCCTTTAAAACTTGAATCTCAGCCTGAGGTCACAAATAGGTCCTCCCAGGTTTATAGACCTATAAAGAGACCCTGGGCACTGTTTTAACTGAACCTGCACTAACTGGGGGCTTAGTATTAAAAAAATATGTGAAATCTGTGGTTCTGCGGAGTTCCAATGTGAAAGCTGATGAAACTCGTTAAAAGGGAAAGGTGGTTGGTGGTTAATCACAAACCTGAGGTGCCAGCAATGAGGGTCCCTCTGAGAGAGGTTTTTTGGGACAAGTCATGTCACATCCTTCTGTATCGGGTTTATCATCAGTAATGACAGGATGGGAGGATTTATCTGCCCTACCTGCCTGCCTTATTTGCAAAATGGTTTGAAAATCCCTGGAGATGGTGTAATAAGTGTCAAAATTACTTCACTCAAAGCCATTTAAAGTTTCTGTCTTTGGAGGGGTAGGAAATCTCACCTTTTATACAGTGAAGAGGCAGCAGCTGACCTATTAGTTTGCATCCTACATATAGTGATCCATCAACACCAGGATCAATTTCCTGAAGGTCACTAGCTCTTTTAAATCCTGCCATCCTCTTTGAATTCAGACAGCAGGGATTTGGCTCCTCTCTCCCTCACCTGCATTTTCCCTTCTTTCTCTTTTGATAAACATAGGCAGTGCAGCTTTAAGATTTTAAGACCTTTCCCAGATGGAAAAGGTCATTTGTCTTTCACTACTCAACACTTCCTTCATGAGTTCATTTAAACATTGCCAGGCATCAGAAGAACAGGACTCAGCTGTAGGGTTATCTGTGTCTTATTCCCCTTTTGTGTAGGTGGCAAAACTGATCTAGAACAAAACTGTTTGGTTCCCATAGCAATTTACAACGTGCAGCGACCATAATACTGTACTCTTCCCACTCCTTATCTACACCTGTTATGTCTTCCTTTGCCACACAGCTGAGAGCTGTAACACTGGCACTATTTTGAATGGCATCAAGCAGGCCATTTTCCCAAGTTTCGTGCAGTTTCTCCCTGTTTTTGGTAAGGACAGGATGTATTTTTGATCTCAGGAGCAAAACGCAAACATTTTATTAGCCGCTTTCAATTGGATTCTCAATGAAAAGTTAATTAAAGGAGTGGAATGAAGAGATATTGTAGTGCATCTTCTAATCTCGGTGCATTATTTCTATGAAATCAGTCATCAAAATTAGTCACGTGCACTATCTTGCTGTGTGTGGTCTGGTTTGAAATGCTGTGTTTGTTTCCATTCAGCTCCACTGGATACGGTTAAGATACACATTTGATGTGTTATGCAGTTAGATCATATTTTGAAAGTTTATTATGCTCTCTATCTCTCTGTATCTGCGGGCTGGGAGTCAAGGGACCATTAAAAGCTTTCAGCTCAGCTTTGCAGTGTGCCTGAGATGAGACAAGTGACAAAAGTCATCCTTTCCCGTAAGTTAACCGGCGCAGCCGGCGCGATGCTGGCTCCGGGCACGTCCCCTCCCAGCCCTTTGCCGTGCTTCCCTGCAGGGTGCTGCTGCTGGCCGTGGCTGCTGGGGCCAGGGGAGCAGTGGCCCTCAGCCCTGTGGTGACAGTGGCTCCGTGAGAGCAGAGCCTGCTGTCCCCCCTGGCAATGACAGTGGCAGTGGAGGAGCATCTCTTGCGCCCAGCCCCAGGCCAGCCTGCAGAGTGCTGCCTGCTCCACCAGGAACAAAATCCCTCTGGCTCTGCTGTTGGATATTGGGAAACTCTTACCCCCTGCAGGTACCACAGACCCTGCTTTATTTAGCATTTTCTCACTTTTCTCCTTAGGATGTGCACCAAGAAGGATCAGGGCTTACAAAGCAGTTTCTGGGTGGTCAATGGGCTGCTCCTTCCCTCCCCGCCGTGTCTCATCCTCTCCTGTAGGGAGAGCAGATAGAGTTACGGATCCCAGGAGAGGAGAATAGTTTAATGATCCCTCCTTAAGGTCACTGTCAATGCTGTTGCATAAATTGACCTACTAGGGGCTTCTGTGAGAGCAGTGCTGTTAACTGGACACGGAGGGGTGTAGCGTTACGGAGCGGTGCATGGAAGTCGCCCGCTTAAATCACTGAAGCATTTTAATTGACATTCAGTAACTCTCCTTTTCTAACAGCTGCCTTTAATAGAGTGAGCACCACTACTGCCAGTCATGGGGCTGCTCTGTGCTCCCTGCCACAGCCCCTGCTTGAGCTGCAGGGACAGCTCAGTGCCTGAGAAATGCACCTGAAAATATCATTTATTCACTGCAAAGGGCGGGTGTAAGGACGCAGCCACTCACTTGCTCAACACAACACACGCTGTGAGCAAGTGCAGCTTGGATGGGAAGAGCCAGGTTAACAAATAAGAAATGAAATAAGAAATAAGAAATAAATAAGAAATAAGAAATAAATAAGAAATAAGAAATAAATAAGAAATAAGAAATAAGAAATAAGAAATAAGAAATATAAGAAATAAGAAATAAGAAATAAATAAGAGTCCACGTTGGCTATGGACTGCTCAGCTCAGGGGTGACTTGAGGCTCTCTGTGAGTTTTCCCTGGAGGATGTGGAAGAGTTTGCCTGCTCGTTCTGGGGACAAGGGAAAGCAATGCAGGGAGGTGGGGAGGTATTCCAGCTGAACCCTTTTCCCTTGAGTGCTTCCTCACCTTTCCTCATTGATGTCCTTCAAACCTATTGCATTTTTAAACTTGTGAAAGGCTTTTCAAATTTCACATCACTCTTGAAATTTCAGTGCAACTTCCGGCAAAGCTAGGAAGCAAGCCACAGGCTAAATAATTTTCCATATTTTATTACCTTTTCTCATTATTTTTCTGGTTACAATGGCTGAGCCTGGGGTCAATGTCTTCAGGTTCTCACAGAGGCATGGTTCACTCTGTGTTCCAGGATGAACTACAGCAGTAAGCATAAAATGGATATCTCTTGATCAAGGATGCATCCCCTCTGACTTTCCTCATAAGATATTAATAAGAGAGAGGCATTATCAGATTCCATTTAACAGGTGTGTGGAAGAAGGGGAAATCTCATAATCATTTAATACCTTCTGCAGGAACATCCTTCCTCAGCTTTTGCTAATTAGGAAGATGAAGCCATTTTCTATTTTGTTTCCCATTTAAAGCCAAAGACAAAATTCAGGAGACAGCAACAGCAATTTATTTTCTAGGTTTTGCTTTTTTTCGTGCAAAGGAATGCCAAGGAAACCTCACAGGGTTTCATTTAAAAACAAGAGTTCAGAGGAAAAATACCATGGCTTTAGCCCACTGTCTCTATTAGTTTATTAAAATATTAGTCTTGTAGGTGTGTTAGATTGATTTGCCTTCCATGGTGTTTAAAAATAGCTGTGAGAATAATGGGCTTCATCAAAAATCATTAACTGGGACGTTACTTTCATTTTTTAACCGCAGAACAAAGTGTCACAGCCAGATTAAACAAGCCAGAAAGCATTTGGAGTGCACACAAACAGCCAGCAATTTATATATATATACCTGAACCGTGGAAAATCCTGGAAGATATTAGCTGTCTTCCACTGCAGATTGGTCAGAATGCCCAAGAAAGGTCAGATTGTTCGAAGTGGCTGGTATTTGTACCAGCTGACATGAAAAGGCTCAGTTATTTATAGTGGTTTGCCTGCATCCCCACAAAGCTGAGGGGCTGAATGAGATTGCAGAGATGAAAGGATGGTTCAGTCTAACAACTGCAAATAGCTGCAGCTCAGCAAACTTCCAAATTATGACAAATTACTGCCCAGCTTTTTAAAAAGTGCAGGTTTTAATCCTTATGGGGTAATGGGATCCCATAAGAACCTTTTTTTCGGAGGGGTGCATTTTATTTTGACACAGTTTAGTTCCCTGTGTAGTGCAATGAAACTTTAGGGCTTCCCTTCCAAGTTTCCCTTATGAGCTGTGTCGTCTTTATCAGGTTGTGTCAGCCAGCCCCTCTGATGGAGTTGGTTTTTTTTAGCTATAGGACTTGGACAGGGAAAGAAGAAACTGGGGTCATATGAGGAGAGTGTTGGGACTGGGAAGAAATGTGGATCTGAGTTCATCAGGGTGAATGCTCACCCCTTTATGCTGAATATTTGGTAGGCGAGTGACCCACCATAGATCAAGAGGGAGAAAGAGAAGACATTTCTGATGAAAAGAAAAACACTGATAAAACTTATGGGAAAAGATGAGGGCAGTGACCATGGCCAATAAGAGTGAAAACTCCTGTAAACTGGCATGAAACTCCAGGAGATCCCTCTTGAAGAAGCCACCCACAACTTCCAGTTTTACTGGGCTGGTCAGGTCTCTGGGGAAAAGGTGCTTTGTGCTCACCTGCAGGTCCCAAATCAGCAAGGGAATGAAAGACATGGAAAGTTGGCCCAAACAGCCAAATGGAAGGAAAAGGCCCTTGCAGTCAGTTCAGCCTCGTGGGAAAACTCCCATTTTGCCCCAGAAGCAGCAGGCAGGGAACAGCTGAGCTGTTGTTCCTTTAAAGCAGTTTGGTTTGGTGTGGGATGCCCTTTGGAGCACGGCTGATCAGGCCAAGTATGAGCAGGGTGTTATCTCCGAACAGCTCATGAGCCTTCCTGAGCAGATAGCCTGGAAACAGCCCCAATGGCTGGCCCTAATCCTAAAGCCTTCCCTCGCACAGATAAACCCCCTACAGCGAGAGGGACAGAGGAAATTGCTGATATTCACTCATCTATTTATATTTAGACAAAAGATTAAACAACTTGGAACTGCCATGCCATGTCCACGGCGAGGCTCCTGCAGACATGTGAGTGCTTGCAAGGCTTCTCTGCACAGGCTTAACTGGAAATGGACTTGGGATTGTGGACATTTTCCAGCAGATTGTGCTCCCTCAATGAAGGAAAGCTAGGTTTGGAAAGGAAACAGACTGGTTTTTTTCAGGGGGAAGTTACTGAGAACCACCGTTTTGATGAAAACAAAAGATTCCTGTTGAATTTGAGTTTTTATAAAGCTCTAAACAATACCACAGACACGAAGCGTTGTCACTTGGTGAGGACTGCAGGCACGTTGAAACAAATCTTTGCAAAGAGGGTGTTCTGATGCTATCAGGGCAAAATCACTCAGGATTTCAATTTCATAGGAAATTTCAGCCTTTCTTGTTCTTTTTCCGGTAAGATATGAAAAAAGAAATAATCAGAAGATTGCAATATCCCTGGCTTCAAAGGGAAATTCCAGGTTTCAACCAGCTTTGCTCAACCTCCCTCTACTCTTGACTGGCACTGGTCCTGTGCCAAGCTAGGCACCTGAGAAATTTTATGGAATTACCACATTATTTCATGATCCCTTCTCCCTCCTTCTTACTTTGAGCAGGCATTTCCTCACAAAGAGCACCCATTTGTCAGGTGATAAAAAGACACGTGAGGAGCAGCACCCCTTCTCTGTGTCCTGCCCCATGACACAGCATGGCACAAGCAACCTTTGGCCAGTCACCTGGAAATGCTCTGCTTTTCACCCTCGTGTTGTTGTTGTCAAACGAGTTGGACAGAGCAACTTCTGGCTCGATTGTGTTCACGTGGCTTTGAGTGATGGCTCCAAGAAGCAACTTCTGACCATTTCTGACTGTTCTAAAAAGACTTTTTAAAGGATTTTGATGTTGGAGAAGACATTAGCAATTGTTTTTCAAGCAACGTTTCAACTATTTTACTAGATGCTCACAGAGACTGGACAGCTTTGCCCTTATTAATTTGCCTTGGTCAGATTGTTGTGCTCTCAGTGAAGTTCCCAGCCTCTCTTTTCACTCACTTTTCCCCCACATCCAAGACCTAGACCAATAACCTGTGCTTGGGGTACTCAATGTATGAAAATCAAGGGTGGCAGCTCGCACACCACGGGACACCTGCTCTGCCAGAGCAGCCCCTGCAGGGTAAGAGTTTTTTCAGGATGGTCTGAAAGGACAGCACGGACCTCTGCAGGAATGCAGCCTCACCACAGAGAGGGTCAGGGTGCAGGGACCACTGGGGGACACCTGGTCCAGCCTCCCTGCTCAAACAGGAGTCCCCAGAGCTCACTGCTCAGGACTGTGTCCAGACACCTTTAGGATATCTCAGGGAAGGAGACTCCACAACCTCTCTGAGCACCGTTCCTGTGCTCAGTCACCTGCACCGTAAAGAAGTTCACAGATATCTTCAGTTTCTTCTCCAGATGCCTGGACCTTCAACATGTAAACACACAGCAAAACTACTCCAATCCAGCAATCAAGAAATCCAATCTAATCATTCCAGTTTGCCCCAGGCCTCACCAAGCGCAAGGCCACAGCGAAACTTTCTTCCCCAAGAAGAGATGAGCGAAGAGACTGGTGACAGATGTTAATTGATGCGTAAAAATCACCTCTGGAAAGAGCTCAGACATGTCGTGGAGCCTCCCAGTGCACATTTATTCCCTTGGAACTTGCTTGTTGGTCCTACAATTAGCGTGGAGCCTGGCCCTGCAGTGCTCAGTGTAGAGGAGGTGGCATTAAGGAGGGCCTGTTTTCTTAGGTTTGTTATTTTCCTCCTTGCTATCTGCAGTGTATATTTATGTTAATTGGAGCAATACATCTGTCCTCAGAGTTTATCAGATTCAAGGAGATAAGATATTGCCATCAAAGCCTATTCTGAGCTGCGAGCTCCCCAGTAAATCAATGTTACATGAATTAAGATTGCCTTGAGATTGTCTCTAGAACATTTCATCTGCCCATATCTGGAAAGAGTTTCTAATCAGAACTCTGTAAAAAACAGCTTTAGGAGTTTTCTCATGCAGCTTACAAACTCTGTGGTCTCAAACAGGCCTTAATTACCAGGGCTTCAATGGCAGCAATTTTATGATGTTTCAGAAGTGAAATGGTTTATACTCTGGTGATAAGAACTTCATAGGAGCCAGTAAAACATAAAGCAGAATTCCACAGCAGGAGATGGATTTTTTAAATGGATTTCTACAGATAATTCTTAGCCTTTTCCACCAACAGTTAAGATACATAATGTGTTAATGGGCACTTACACTTTATTTTCAGTACTTTTACCTGGTGCTCCTACCTTTCACTTTGCCAGTTTTAGACACAAATTCAACCCCATTTCTGTCCATTTGAACACAAAAAATGCAAAGCATACTTCCACCTACCACAAAGAATCTACCTTTTGGGACAGCTGTCACCACAACACAAGCCCTGCCAGAAGCTCCATGTGGATCACAGTGGCTGGCATTCTGCACTCACATGCTGGCCACAATGGAGGGTAAATATGGGAGGGTGGTCTTGCATGTCAGAGCTGAAGTAAACTTGTGGTAGAGCTGGGGTAGGTGAAGACTGCCAGTATATACAGGAATAACTTCAATTATCCAGTGCTGCTGAGTCTGGACTTCTAGGAGGATAAATATTTACCACTCTAAATGAAATACATATATGTCATTTAAGTGTTTGTTGCAGTCTGTCTAGGGTAGGTTAAAGAAAAGTAAAAATTGTGTAATTGTCAAATGGAGCTTGAACTAGAAACTTTCCTCTGTGCAGACAGGTGCTATTTTAAAGTTCTACCACCTGCAGAAATCTTCATCTCAGTCTCAGTCTCATCAGAAAAGCTCAAGTTTGTTTAATTGGTGACCCTATTCTCCCTGCAGGCACTGGTGTCCAGGGCATGCCCTAATAACTGACGAGCCCTAAGTCCTGTCCTTGCCTTTGCCACCAGTCTGTGGGGTGAAAACAGGGGAACTGTTTGTCCCCTGTGGTAGTGCCAACATTACACCTGAAGTACCAGCCAAGCCTTTGCTCAAGGCCAGACTTGTCCATGAGATTTGGGTGCAGGTGCAGATGAGTCCAGAGCACAGGAAAGAAGACAAATTTGACTCTTCTGGACTGCGGCTTCCCCCACTTTTGCGCTGAAATGACTCTGGGCGCTGCTACGAAGCAAACAACAACACCACAACTTTTTACAGCTCAGTTTTACTTCGCTGCAAGGAGCGGGTCTGACCCAGTCCCAGCCTGGACAAGCCTCTGTCACGTGAAGGTTGCTTTTGATTTATGCCTGCGCTTGACAGGATCCAGGTGGCCCAAGGAGCGCGTTGAGCCGTCGTCGCTCCCCGCTCCCGATGAGCGCCGGGTGTTCCTCGCCGGGTCACTCCAGCAGCAGTGCAACGTTGGCCATCCCACAGCACGGTAAATCAGGCTGCAAACCCCCACGTTTGGAGCAGCCAGTGTCATTGCCTGGGGCAGCACCGCAGACACGGCTTTATTTGCTTTGAACAGGATTAAAATGAGAAATAAAAACGCTGCTTTTGACAGCAGTTTCGTTTCAAATGGATGGCGTGTTAAATACCGTTTCTTAGGGCAGCGGGTTAATTATGCAGCCTCTTTCCATTGCATCTTGTTTATAGGCATGGACTGAATCGGCTTGTTGTGCTTCACATCTCTCAGGGCTGGGTTTCATTTTGGCAGAGCACTCACCCCTTTGCAATATTTTGATGCGCATCACAATGTTTTTGTCTGCAAAGCCATGTTATCAGACTGATGTTCTCAGACAACCTTTGGGCTGAGTGGGTTTCTGGAGCTTGGCAGCACAGGCATCTTTCTATTTACCATCTTCCTATTTACCATCTTCCTAAAAATACAGGTTGTTGCAGCGAGGATAATCGATCACACTCAAGAAACACACTGGTTTTACCACAACTTCCTTAACCCTTTTGCTGGTTTGGGCACTTCTGCAAGCCACAAATTGTTGTGCTTCTATACAGTGAGTATTTTTTAAAACCAGATCTGTGGGAAAGCTCTGAGTGACAGGCAAGCTGCATGTGTCAATTTTTTTGGCGAACGGGGCCTTGCTAATTAGTATCAAAATTTAGTTGGCATATCTGGTCATAGATTGTGAAGTTATTTCTCATAAGATAAAAAAAGGAAGTTGTTTAAAAAAACTAAAGAAGTGGAAGACAATAAAAATACTTGAAAATCATATGGCTATGGGCATTTATATTGGAGATATACATTTTTTAAATGATCTAGAAAGCTTTTCTTGAGTGCCGAGAGCAGCAGCAGAATGTCTACATTCAAACACACATGTACACACTGATGTTTCTGACTCTTTTACTGGGTACCCTTCTCTTTTAGGAGCACAAAGTACATTGAAAGGGCCTCATTTCCACTGGCTGGAGCTCAGTGTATATTTGCACAAACCAGCTTGTATCAGAATTTGGCCCTGAAAAGGTTTTTTTTCCCCAATGATACATAATAAATCTTCCATCTGAGGGATTTTCAGACACGCTCCTACTTGACTCAGGAGTAGTGTTTATTGGAAAAAAACTTTGATGGAAAGGGTTTTTTTCCCCCATCAGTAAAATGTGGTAGCGCTAAAATAATAATAAAAAGAGAAGTTTGTGAGCTCATGTTGCTTTTGGGGGAATTTCATTGCAAAAAAAGTGATGAAAAAGTTCCAATAATGTTGAAACATCCTAAATTAGCTCCATACCTGAAAAAAAGTCAGATATATTATTTTCTTTTGAACTTCTGTCATTTGTGCTTAAAAATTAATACTATATTATATATTAAAGTATAAAATATCTGTGAGGGAAACACAACTGTTAATTTCTACCAAATCAAAAATTTTCCATGTGGAACAAAACGAATTTTGCTATGAAAGGGAATGATATAATTTCTGGAATCCCTGAATCTCTGTGCAATGAATTTCCCTGTTTCATTTTGTTCACGAGCAAAATTATCAATGTGAAAAAGATCCCCAAAAAGAAAACAATGTACTAATTCATCAAGCAACTCATTCTTTTCCCTTGGAGTCCTGAAGTCTTTTGGGTTCTGACTTCACTTGTTTTGTTTTATTTCAAGTGCCTCAGTTAGTATTTTATGGGAAGCTTTCCTCTTCCATGTTCAAGGTCTGGTGGCTGAAATTTCAGAGAATGCACCAGTCCATTTCCTTCTCTTGACCTCAACATGTTTTCTCTTGAGGTTTGCTGTATGAAAGTTGTGTGTGCAGTTGATCAGCAAGAAATTGCCCCGGTGATAGATAAATCCACAAGACTTTCTAAATTTTACAAAAATAAAAATGCTCATGGCAGGTGTGACATTTCCTCCCGTGGTCACAACCTGTGGTTCTCAACCACAATTAAGAATGTTTTTGTTCACGTTACTTCGCAGGAATTTGCCTCTGTGCTTTGTAGCAAGTAGGGAATGGTGGGTCATAAGCAAAATATCCCCAAGTAAATCCTGTCAAAAACAATGTGCTTATGGAGAGCCACTGCAGGAGAAAATCTGTAGGACAGCAGATCAGGTGTCACCTGGTTGATCACCATCTTCATTAAACTACCAGTTCATTTCCTGAGGAGACCCTTATGCAAGTTTTGGGTGGATATAGGGAATAAATAACTGATGAGTCCTCTGAGATCTTGCTACAAGCCAGTACCTTTCTTCCATCTACAGAAAACTGGTGAGACCACACAAGTATGGATCCCCAATGGTTCCTCCACTAGGAAGAAGAAATAAACCTCAGCCAGTGCATGAGATAACAGCTTTTTATTCTCTCTGGGGAAGTGATCTCTTGGAGGGAACAAAAGAGGGACATGTTCATCCAAGAACAGCAAACGACTTTTGGGAGAAAGCTGCAGTGCTTTGTTTCAAAGTTGAGATTGCACAAATGACACAGTGACAGGAAGGGTTTATAAACAGGAGATAAAGGTCAGTGTCTAATTGATGTGACAAGACTTTCACCCTGTCATAAAGAAAAAAAACCAAAACAAATGAAAAACCAAACCAAAATAAGAAAGGCACAAAAAAAGCCTTGAGGTGCTTTTCTTCTGTCTCTTGACAGGTCCTTCAAGCTCCATGTCCTGTGACTGTGGATGTGTCTCTGTTTTAGAGTGCTGTACTTACTGAAAGATCTGTACTTCCTCAGATGTAAAGAAATAGGCAGCCTCTTTCTGGAGCCAAAAAAAGGAGCTTGTTTGAAAGTATCTCAGCCTCCAATTCTCCCTGTAGGGAGGTGTGGAATAATTCTCTCCAAACCTTCACTTTCCTCCTCATTTCTAGTAGAGAACAACACTGCAGGGAAAGACAGCACACAAATGAGGGATCTGTGATGAAAGACAAGTCCAGATATCTTGGCCAGCTTGCATCAAATGAAGCTTCTGCTAGTGCCATCTAAGTGACTTAATGTTAGTGTGCCTTTCTCAGTCCTTGGAGCTGGATATCAGCAGCTTCCAACAGGTTCCTTCCATGCATGTCCCCTTCTTCTGCCCCCAATATTCACCTAAATAAGTTGAGAGAGGATGGAACTTCACAGCTTGTCACCTGAGAGCGAGCCAATTTTCTTTGCCCGTGTTTTGAGATGAGCAGAGACAGAAGAAAAAAAAAAATAATGGAGAAGCCTACACATTTAATCTAGGAAAAAATACTGCAGCCAGGGAAGCATCAGTGCTGTGGGAGAGAGCCAAGAGCAAGGACGCTGAGGCTGGGACTGCCAGTCTGCACTGCTGCCCTCTCTGCTCCTCTTAGCTGTGGCAGCTGGGGAAAGGCAACCTTCACAGGAGGACACTGCACCTTCTTCAGGTTGTGCCAATAAACCCAGGCTCTGAAGGGTGACTTGTTTTTCAGTTTACTGTTTGTTCCCAGTCCTCCCAGTCTTCCCAAAACTACTTCACAGGCAGAATTTCAAGGGCAAAGCATTTGATTTTTCCAAGTACCGGAGTTTTCTGTGATCCTGCTCCAGTTTGAAGTGGTGTCAGTGGATGCATTAAAACATTCCCTTTTTTGTGTGCTTTCCCATTCTGCTTTGGCAGCAGACCGGCTTAAAAAATCGAGAACTGATCCTTCCAGTTGTTGTTTTTTGGGCAGACAATGCAAGCATTGTGCATTGCTCAAATGGAGCAGATTCCCGTTGTTTACACTTCTTCTTGTGGCATTGTTAGGCTTAAGCAATCTGCCTGCTGATAGCCCCATATTAGGAGTTCTCATTTGCAGAATCACTGGAAGATATGATCAGAACCAGATCTGTGGTGGCAGTCCACATGTCACTGCCAGCTCTGTGGAGTGATAGACAGCCTCATAAAAAGGCCACAGGGTGAGCTGAGCCAGAGATGTTTGCTGGCCTGAGTGGCACTGCTACGTAGGGATGATTCACATCTGCCATGAAAGCAAGCACGAAACGTGAAGAGAAGGTAGATAAGGAGAGAGATGTGACAGCACTTCCAGCTGGATTTTCTTTCTTGGACTTTGGAGTCTCTAAGCTGAAATGCATTTGACTGCTGTGTGACATAGTAATAATAATAATAATAACAAAAACAACAATCCCTTAAACCATTTCAGGTGTGTTGGTGTTTGCCATCTGCTTTGAACTCTTCAATTTTGCTTCTTTCTGTAGAGAAGGGCATGCTGTGAACAAGGGCAACTTGATATGGCTTTCACTTTGGAAATGCTTTCTTGGAGCTTTCCACTTTCAGGAAGCTTCCTATGAAGCCATACACATGATCTAATTAAAAGCTTATGTGGCTGAGGTAGATAAATAAGGGGAGGTTTTATTTGAAAAGAACGCTTGCTGCATTTTGGCGAGGCTTTTACCTGAAAGACATTTTGATTTGCCACATCCCACAAATGTTTGCACCTCCGTGCTGGCCCGCATGCAGGCTGCACTGATTCCTGCTCCCAGCCGTTTCTGACACGGGATCTGTCTTGCTGCACTCCTGTTTACGTTTTATAAACTTAAATTCTGCTTCTCACCAAAATACCTTGCCTGTGGTCAGTCCCTGCTTTGTAGCCCATGATGAAGACAGCTCACCTTGAGTTTTCAGGTGAAAAAAACCTCTATTTGTTGACCTTGGTCTGCAGGAAGCAAGGATTTCTGGAGCATAGCAATCCTTTCTGGGAAATAACCCTCTGTGACTTTGTCACACAGATTTCCTTGTTTAGCCCCATCTTCACAGCTCATTACAAGTGCAAAACCACTTATTTAAAATACAACCGTGTCCTGTTTCGTTGCCATTTACTGAGAAAAAGTTCTGTTTTCTGAGCACTAGCAGAAGTTACATGGAGTGTGGCACCACACAGCATCAACTCCTGGTGTCATTCCTCATGGAGCTGACACCAGCAGCCATCACTANAAGTTACATGGAGTGTGGCACCACTCCACAGCATCAGCTCATGGAGCTGACACACCAGCAGCCAGCACTGCAGCAGCCTGTGTCTTCCTCTTCCTGCTTGTCAAAATTACAAGGAGTTGGTAACTTGGCCTTGTAATGGCCTCTCCTGGAATTTTCCATGCTGGGTGTATTCCTCTGCCTGAAAATTTTGATGAATGTTCTAGCAAAAATAGCTCCTTTATTTTGAAGGCCTGAAACATGATGAAAAAAATAATATGACCAACTTTAAAACGGTTTTTGCAGCTATTTCATCCATCAGCTTGCAGTGCTGTTTTCCTTTGGAGCAGGAGCTTGAAAACAAGCTGAGTATGTCACCTGGGGACCAGGTTATGGCTTTCCAAAAGAGAACTTTTGAAATCCCTGACCACTGCTGCCTGCACATTCTCAAGCTGTTAAACTCTTTTGAAGACAGTGGTTTCAGCAATCAGACCCTGCATTTGGAAATGTTCTTCGAGGCTGATCAAGGCCATTCAATACAGGGCAAGGAGCAAGGAGTCTTTCACTCAACAGACCCTACTGGAGGCAAAATGAAGGTGCTGGTGGGAAACCAGAAGAAAAAGGTAGGCTGGGTTACAGCAGCAGCAGCAGAGGATAAAGGATTAATAGGGTGGGTTAATAGGCTTTTGAGATGCCATTATATCCCTTTCTGAATTTTCCTCACTGGTGTCTGCCACCTTGCAGACTGACAACAGCTCATTTCCCTCATCTGCCATCAGTACTTGCCCAGAGAGAAAAGTATTGCCTATATTCTGGTATCAGCTCCTCTCTGAGCTCAAAAGGTAGAGGTACACCTTGTTTCTCTCAAAGTCCAGTCTTACTGGTTGGGTAGGTAGAACTTGGTAGGTTTTCACCAGTGGGAAGTCCTGGTTTTAAAATTTTTCTTCTTAAAAACAAAACAAAACAAAAAACAAAACAAAACAAAACAAAACAAAACCAAGGGTATTTTGTTAGCAGAGGTTAGAAGAACTGAATTGTAGTGTCTGGCATTTTGGCCTCTAGCACTATTTGAGAATGATATTGAGGAAATGAATCATGGTTTGTGCTGAAGGAGGCTGCTGTTAGCCAGACCATTGCCTCACACGTCCTAGGAGATGGAATACAGACAGTGAATGAGGCAGGGACCTCGGTGAAGAGCACAGAGGATGGTGAGGTTGAGGGACCTTAATCCCTGACTGACCAGAATCATTGACTTTGTCCTGGAGTGCAGCAGGGACCTCTAATGTGATGCTAGAAAAATGATTTAGAGGAACCCTTCCATATTACTTCACTTGTGGTAAATTCCTCCTTTGCTAAACAACCCTGATGCACAGAAGGATCCATCCTGTCCGAAAAACCCCCAACAAAACACAACAAAACCAACCAGAAAAACCCCACTGCGATCTCACCTAGAGCTGGAGCTACAAAGGTTTGTATTTGTACTTTTCTGCTTTAGTCCTATCAAAGTACAGGATATTTAATCAGCCCCTACATGATTCACATTAGAAAATATGACAAGTTTGGGCTTAATCCTTCTAGGCTTTATCTCCCAGGGCTGTTGTAAAAATTAACTGATGGTTGTGGAATATTGTCAGACTGCAGCAGCAATATAATAGGAAACTCAAAGAATATAAGAACACACCTTGGTTCAGAACAATGCTTGGATATAAGGAACAGTAGATAAGACCTGAAAGCACGGTTGAAATTGCAAGGTTGCAAGAGAATACAAACCACACACGGATTCAGTGAGCCCCAGCCACTCTGTGATAAATAAAGTGAGAAAAATAGCACGTGTTGAGATAATTCGTAAAAGTTCCGTAATGGGCACACAAAAGGGCAAATAAGAATTGCACATGAGACTCCAGTGGGCATTTGCTGCTGTGCCAGCCTTGGATTTTGGTGGTATAAAACTGTGGGGGGTGGTTGTTGCAGAAAATGTAGGGATTTTGCCGCAAGCACGGTGGAGTACCTCAAGGTGACCTGAATCTGTTGGCGCACAGAGGACTCCCATGTGATGCTGTTCCGCAGCTCCAGGATCTACAGCCCTCAGGCACTACAGGCCTGTGCCTGTGCTTTATTCCAGCCCCAGAAGAGCCCGTCAGCTGTGGTCTGGTGAGCCACTGAGGCGTGATATGTTTTAAAGGAAGTTTCCTCCCTTTGTGGAAGAAACATCCCTGCAAAGCTGAGGGACTCCTCTGTGCCTACCCAGGGCAGTGCAGAACAAATTCAGGAGAGGACAAGGAAGGGCTTTTAGAAGATGGGACTAAAGATGGGTTGGTATGGCCTGAACAGGTTTTAGGAGGACCTTTTCACGAAATAAATGCAATTTATTTTCTCTTGCTAGACTTCCTTGTCCCACACTTTTCATTCACCATGAGCCAAAAAGAGACCAGAATACTAACCCTCAAATTATTGGCAATTTGTTCAGCTCTCTAGAAAAATGCCTCCAATAAACACAAACCCTGCAAGTCAGTGTAGCATTAAATCAAACCTTAAAAGATGAAAAATGCCTCTTTCACTGTTTTATCTGAAGCCAAAAAGGATATTGCTTTACATTTTTTCGAAATAGAAGTGCATAGCTTTACTGCTGCCTTCCAGCATCGAGGGATGTTCCCCCCGGTAAGAGCTCATTAATTTGAGAGTAGGCTTGATTAGACTAGAACTGAACAAGACCGAAACATTTCATTTCATTCTTTCACACTAATCTCTTGGCAGAAAAAACCCCTTTTTGCCCATCGCCCCCACTCAAAACACAAACAAAAATAAGAGTTCCCCCTCCTTCAAAATCTGTATGGACCACAAAATAGCCTGAAGGGCTCTTTTGTTATTACCATAAAATGCATTGCACAAGTGAATAAAATAGCTGTTGGTAGCTCAGGTCTATGGGATACTAGTAATCCTATATAATTGCCAACTTGTGGGGTGATTGGTGAAAGAAACCTTAAAGCCTTTTTATTTTATCTTAGTAATGATGAGGGAGTTACCCAAAACATATGAATGCATCTCTCCTCCTTTAAACCATCAAAGGTTCAACAATGAATTCCTTTCTTTGAGAAAGCTGGGCTTTAAGTCTGCCATGAAACTCAATCCATGGCCCTCTCATTAATTTTGCTAAATAGATTAGCCAATTGGAGCTGCTGCTTCAGAGGGAAGCAACCTCCAAAACAAGTTTTTCCCCATTCTCAAGGTGAGATGTTTTGCTCACAGGACATCCTTTCAAGTGCACTGGAGTACTTTTAGACTGGATTAGCTGAGGCAAATGGATTAGTCTTTGTAGGTATTAGAACCAAGGGCCTTTAAGAAAGGAAAACAAGGTGCCTAGTTTCACCAGTATGCCACTAAAAGCTACTTAGTGCAAACATCCGTAAAACTGTCAAGAATGAGGACTTGTAAAAGCAACTGTAAGCACATCCTCAAGCTAATTGTGAGACACACATTTGCACAGAAATATGCAAACTGCAAACACAGGCTGAATAGGCACTGTCACACACCTATCTGAGCTTAGGGGGCATAAGGAATTTTTTTACCGGTGTTTCGAAGGACACTTGAAACGCTGCAGCATCTGCTAATTTTTCTTCCAAGCAAGTCATTTGATTAAGGCATTAATCTTCTCACAAAAGTAAGCCCGAATGACACTCCTTTCTACTGGCTTTCCAAGGGTCCAGCCCAGGGAAGAGCTGAGCTTTAGAGAATGGGGGAATCCACACATCAGCAGCAACATGAAGCCATTCAGGGCTGGGCCTGAGACTTATTCCTTCATTCACTTCTTGCCCAAGAGTGAAACAGTAAACCAAAAGGAGTAGGATGCTTCTGTGAAGCTCAGAAAGTGACTGAAGAAGGCAGGAATTTAAAATACTTCTTTCTCCTAAAAGGCTGCCTCCCTTACCCCAACAAGCATTGACTTGACTTAGCGTTAATGAAGGACACGTTCCTATTCCTGTAGAAAAGTTTTAAAAATACCCCAAACCCCATAATTTAGATGGAAAGGCAATGCACACCACAAAAACCCCACACAGAACAAGAGTTAAAATACAGCAGTTACTTGACCTGCTGCTCGAACATCCAAAGGTCATTAATCTCTGTGGAGAGTTCAGACACGGAAGAAGAAACCATGGCATGCCAGCAGGTCATTAAAAGTGCTGCTTGTATTATGCACCTCTCCAAATTACTGCTCCTCACATGTCTCGTGTCCTTGGCTGTAGAGGAGGCAGTTTGTCCCAGGAAATGCTTCTGTGGGGAACATCTCACTACGTCATGTTCTAAAGGGTGTTTCGCAATTATTCCACTCCTCACTGGAAACGTCAGGAATTGCTGTTCTGAAGGAACCCAAAGTGCAATGCTTCCCCCTTTTCTTTCAGCTGCACAGATCAAGGAGGGCCTTGATTTAATTAATGCCTGTTCTCATGCAGAGGAGAGGACTTACTGAGTCTTCTTTAGATTTTGAGGAACTTTCCATTTTTCTGCTTTGTCAGTTGAAATATTCTTTTTCTGAGGATGCTGGTAATCCTACTGATGTTACAAAGCAGAGAATGTGGTGAAAGCCTGTTTCATTACCCATCACTGTGGGTAGTAGCCTTTTTTCTGAATGGGTATAGTAATATCATACTTAAATGACTGTATCAAAGTTGATAATGGAAGAAAAGGAGCCCTTGTGAAGGGTGTTTAATCCTTCGTTTTATTGACCAAAAGCATTAAAACGATGAGAATGAATGGTAAATACTAGAAATTAGCTTATTAAATATAAAAATGCTCAAGAATTATTCAACTTAAAAATTCAGTGAGCAAACCTGTATGTTATGTTGGGATAGTAACACCACCCTGAGAATCCCTTAAAAATCTGTCTCTTTTAAAAATCTGTCTCTTTTGCCAGCTGGGTGAAAGCACACAGAAATGACACACACATTTGAGAGTGTGTTCAAAATATAATTTTCCTTATCTTTTTCACGAGCACCCTAGAAATGCCTATAAAATCCACCCAGACACAATGATCCACTGTTCAGTAGCACCTTCCGTTCAAGGTCCCGCAGTTCATTACAATAATTCGCAGAATCCTAACGACTCCCTGGAGAAGAGAGAACATTTTTCTGATCTAGAGATGTCCTTTTGGCAGCTGCACTGGGAGCAGTGCACTTACCCTAAGGATGTCATCGGACTTTTGTCTGCTTTCAGGGCTGAGCCTGCCACACTCAGTGGGCACAAGGGAAGCTGTGAGTGCCTGGAGCCCTTCCAGAAACACCGAGATAATCTTCAGGGGCTTTATTCATGCGGATGTAAAATGTTGATATAAGTTGTAAACGCTGTTTTCAGAAACACAGAGCACCTACATGTCCCACTGTGAACAGCTGGAGCCTTGGATGCTCAGCACGTGTGAAAACCCAGGCCCTTGGGATGCAGTATTCCCTGATGTAACCTGCAGGCAGCACTACCTTCCAGAATACAACAACTGAAACAGGGAAATTGGACAAAGGCCTTTGTTATCACAGAATCATAGAATGATTTGAGTTGGAAGTGGCCTTGGAGATCATCTTGTTCTAAAACCCCTGCCATGGGAAGGGACACCTTGCACTAGACCAGGCTGCTTAGAGTTCCATCCAACCTGGCCTTGGAAACTTCCAGGGATGGGGCAGCCACAGCTCCTCTGGGCACCCTGTGCCAGGGCCTCACCACCCTCACAGGGGAGAATTTCTTCCTGATATCCAATCTAACTCTGCCCTCTGTCAGTTTTAAGCCATTCCCCCACATCCCATCACTCCAGGCCCTTGTCTGAAGTCCCTGTCCAGCTCTCTTGTCGCCCCTTCAGGCACTGGAAGGTGCTAGAAGGTCTTCCTGGAGCCCTCTCTTCTCCAGGCTCTCCCATTGCTTTGTAGGTGACCACGGTACAGAAAGCTCCCCTCCCAAAGCATGTTCACATCAGTGCTTTCTCTAGGTCTCGCCTCAATCAGGAGAGAGGGAGCATGTTGTGAAAAACAAACTGTTTTTATGCAGCCAAGCCATCGGGGCTGCCTGAAGCCCAACAGAATCCCTCATTCCACGCCTTGTCTTACACACCTGCCGCGTGTTTGTGGGGTGCAAAGAGCAGCTTCCCACTGTGACACATCAGGGTTTGTGCTGATTCCCACTGCTGACCCCAGTGAGAAGGAAGAGGCTCTTGGTGATACCCTGGAAAGCTGTCGTGAGGCTGTTGTCCAGTGTCAGAAATTTGCACCCACAGTTCGCCAGCCACACTGCGGGCCAAGGAAAGCAAGAAGTGCCACATGCAGGCTGATGAGGAGCACAAACACACTGCACCAGATCTGCTGATAGATCTGATCACAGATCAGGCCAGCAAGCAGGGACAAGTGATAGCAAAGTAACGTGAATGAAGGTAATGAAAACAGACTGGAAGCAGATTTAGGATGAACATAATTAGAGTTAATGTTAGCACTGAAAGCAGAGATTTGGGGGTTGGTGGTGCCTGGGGCTAGTTGACGTTTATCAGCATAGCTTGACTGTCTCTCTAAGTGGGGTTTTGTACCTGGGAAGGGATTCTGACATTTTGTTCACAATTGGACCACCTGCTCATGTCTCATCAGCTAAAAAGAGCTTAAAGGCTTCTTAGCACACGGGAGGTATGGATCAGGCATGCAAAAATATTTCTGTCTTGGACGCAGCGTCTCTTAGCCATAGCCATGGAAATAGGTGACTCTTCTTTATGTTTTTATTCAGCATAATGAAGGCATAAATATCTAAATGAAGCCCATTTCTAGCTAGAAATACATGAAGAGTTCCTTTACATTTCTGCAGCTAAAAAGATGTTGCCGTGCTGGGATGCACTGAGCTCTCCCAAGCTCTCCTCTCTCCAGGCTTCACCCCACCCCTAACCCCAGTGATATCGTGGTGATCAGCATAGACCAAGGGCCCCACCATGTGTCTGCTCTGATGTGTCCAGTGCCAGCCTGGGGAGTGTGGCACAGCCTCAGTCTGGAGTGGAGCCTTGATCATTAACAGGCTGATCTATTGAATGCACTGTGTCTCGTGCATGTTTGCTTTGCTGTTTGTTCTCAATGTCCAACTCACCCCCTGAGCACTCCTGACCTGATGTAGTGGGCAAATCCTTCTGGGGTGATGGTGGCCTGTGCCCCATTGCAAACAATATTTGGGACAGGATGGTGACTATCTGCTTTTGGGACCACACTGGTTTGTGTCACTTTTTTCTCCCTTCAGGGTACTTCTTCCATTTGAAGCTGCTGTGATACTCTCATTTGACAAGAAACCAATTATTATTTTTTAATGCAATCATTGGAAAACCGGTATGAGATAACAATTCTAGCCTTGGCACATATAACAAAGGCACTAGAGCCAAAACAGATAGGTTTGGTTATTTATTTCTGTCAAGGACTGAACAAAAACTTCCACTTGAACCCCTTGAGTCCCTCCCCTCCTCCTTTCCTCTCCTTTCTCCCCCCTACACCCTTCACCAAAGTTCAGCTCAAGTTGATGAAGAATGTGTATTTTTTGAATGGTAAATGCCTGGCAGGCCTAGGAACTATCTACAAGACAGGTGTGTGGCTCAGGCAGCTTCCAACTCCCTGCTTGGGACTGATAGTGCCTTTGTAAGAAAGCAGCTTCAATCCTGTCCTGGAAGAAACATTCCTGCCCCTGGGGGACAAGTGATTCATCCAGTCAGTGAGGTCAGTCCTGCTGCAGATCTGCCTAAGAGAAGCTGCCAGCTGCATTGAACTTAGCTCACAGTCACAAGCCATCGTGGAATTTGTGCTTTCTACCATTTTGCAAAATGGCAGGAACTGTGGCCTCGGACTAAGCTCAGGTCTGGAATTCAGTGTCACCAGGATGAGCTGTTACTGCAGCTGGAGTGGGAGAGTAGGGTGTGACAGCAAACCAGACTGCAAGGGAATGAATCTCCCCAGGACTGAAAGATAAAGGGAGAAACGAGGAGGAGGTGAAGAACACCTTGAAACAGTCAGCAGAGTTTGTGATTGCTGATTCCCAGCTGGGGTCTCTGTGCTGCGAGGGGATTCTGAGCTGGAGGGGATGCTCAGGTGCAAAGGGGAGTGAGAGGGGAGGGAGGAGACCCTAAAACAAGAGAGACAACTGGGAAGCTGTGCAGAGTGTGTGATGAAAGCACAGCTGCTGGTGGGGAGGAGAGGGTGTCTCCAAGCACGGGGGATGTGTCACCAGGGCGATGCAGCAGAAAGGAAGAATGTGTGAAAAGGAAGGATATAAAACTCTGGGACACAGACCCCAAGGCGTTGCTGGTGGATGTCTGGGGCTGTCAGGGGTTTGCTCACATCTCTCCTCCAAAGACTTCCCAGGGAGTATTTTTGCCTCACCTCTCACCACCTGCCAGCTCCTTTGCAGGAGGACTGTCCCCACAGCAGGTGCCCTCCCTGGCTTGCCTTTCCTCTTGCAGTGGAAAACCTGAACTAGCTGCGGGCTGCAGATTTTTCTTCTGGACTAAAACTGTTGTATAAGGCTCAAAAGGGAAAAAAAACAACCAACCAAAAAAACCCCAGTTTTAAAGGGAGCAGTAACATCGTTTAACAGAGGTCAATGAGATTAAAATATCCGAGTCTTTCCTGATTTTATCAGTTTTCCCCATGACTCTGAATTATCTCTAACTCAGTGGAATTGCAGCAGAGAAGACAATTTTTATTGATTTTTGTCAACTGAAGAAAATGCATTTTTTTAGGAGAGCTTAGAGTATTTTGAGGATATCTTGCTAAATAAATTATTTATTGCTGGGCTGCCCAAAACTGTGTGAGACTGACAAGATGCCTGGGAGTAAAGTGTATTCAGGTCTGACCTTAAGAGTCATGATTCTGAGAGGGCTACGCTGATGTCAAAGCCAGGTAAACATGGTTCTGCTTTCTAACCAGGGTCAAAAAAATTCAAATTAACAAAAACACTGAAGCAAAATCAAACCATGAAATTACTTTTATAACTGAAAGCATGCAGAAAAGAAATCATCTTGGCCAAGCAGGAGTTTAAGGAGCTGTTTGACCTTCCAGCTCTGTTCGGTTGAGGAAACTTTCCCCATCACAGTCTGATTTGTCTTTCTGGATTGATCACAACTACCTGGTAATTTTCTCACAGCAGAGGTTTTATTGGAGACTTTGGCTGTAGTATCTCATGAGTTTAGACACTCTTGCTTAGAGACCCAATGGTGAGCAAACCAGAACTCCTTGTGATCGCCCTTTAAAAGAGACAACGTGTGATGTGATTTATGTATAAGGTACTTTTTCTTTTCGGTGCCTTTGGAAGATCTTACAAATGCTTCCCACTCCTGTGCCCACCCAACACCCATTGCCCTCCTCCCCCTGAGGTTTCTCATACGTGCCCAAATGTGTCAGTGGGAAACAATTGGGTAAAAAGGGTACAAAATTTCCAGATTTACGTCAAAACTGTGGGATGCGACAACACACAGGGACTTCCTGGCTGAGGACACTGGCCAGGCTGGTTTGGGTCAGAGGAACCTTCCCCTTCCGCTTCTTTGGAAAGCCCATGGCTCTTGTGTCAAAACCATGAGGCTTCCTTGTCCTCTTGACCCCACTCTTGGAGCTGTGAGCTTTGCTGCCTTCTCTTTTTGAGTGACGAGGAGTGTCAGTGTTTTTGTGTGTCATGTTCCTTGGCCATGTGTAGGGTGGTGGTTGCACAGTGGCTGCTGGGTCATCCTGTGCCCCCTGTTGTCCCCTAAGCTCAGGGATTGATAACTATTGATGTTTTGGAGTGCAGTTGATAGGGTCAAACCCAAGTGAGTGAAGTTGACGGCGCTCTGGGAAATGCGTGTCTGGATTTGCTGCTTCATCGTGATGTGAGTCAATGAAACTCACATGTTTTGCAGAGCTCTAAGAAGAATGGAAATGGAGAAGACAAACAGGAACTGGCTTTAGGGAAGTTTCTTTTACCCACATTTCCGGAGCAGACAACCACAAGACGCTGTATGACATCAATTTTGGGTGCAGGACCTCTACAGGTGTCTGAAAACAAATTGTTGCCCAATAACATGTTCTTTAAATATCTCTGAATTACTATTCCTTAATCCCTCTACACCCTTTGGGTCACACGCACAGCATCAAAATAATGGTTTGTCATGATCATTGGGAATGAAGTTTTGTGTTCCTAATACACCTGTAAGGGTCAGAATTCACAGGTCATGAATTGACCTAAATCAAAAATAATGTAAATAGGTTTTACTCTGTTCTTCCTGCTGGCTTGTTCTTCCTTGATGTACAAGACAATTTCCAGATCATTGTCCAAACCACACTTCTAATCTCTCTGTGTCCTTCCTCTAGACTCTTGCATGGCCCCAAGGCTTCAGAATGGGACCTTAGGTGGTTCAGTCCCAATGGGATGATTTTTTGATGGATTTGGGTATTAATGATGCCAGTGTGGCTACCAAAGAGTGGGTAGAGCAGTGTCCAGGGTCCCTTTCAAGCTTTAGAAGACATTTTAGACCTTGTGGTTGCAGCTTCTCTGTAGTCATTTTGAGCAGCTGATGGCATTAAGCAAGTTTCAAGGCAAAAGTTCCTGCATGTTTACTCTCTTTATCTTCCGTGACTCACATCAGTTGTACCAGGCCTGGCACAGCTGAACCATGATCAGACCTGGCAGTGTTTTCTGAGCTGTTTTATCAGCATGGGGCAGGAGGGTTTAGTGAGGGCAGAGAGCAGCTCATAGCCACACTTCACAGATCCCTCTGGTCCGTGTCAGCGTCAGCACAACTGCGAGGGAGCCTGGCACCCAGCCACAGCGCTACTCAGCAGCTCCAGCCACTGCAGTTCTGGCTGAAAACCTGCTGCTGCTGCCCCACAGGTGTGCTGGGGTCAGGCAGTGGCAAAACCAGGCTCCAGATATGACCTGCTGTCCAGGAGCATCAGCTCCCCACCTGAAGAGCAAAACCCCTACGGAGCCAGAGAAGATGCAACACTGAGAATTCCCACCCTCCTGTAAATTTCTCATATGCTTTGTGACAAACATGTCACTTCTGAAACTGTCACACTCCTATGTCTTCTCCCACCCCCTCCCTTGTCCTCAAAATTCCTGAGTTTTCCCTCCAGTAATTCTGCCAGCCCAGCTCCTGGGGATAATGTGCCAGGGCCTATAAACATTGGAAATATTGGTGGGCATCTGAGCTCAAAAGCAGCAGTCAGCAGAGGTGTCTCTCAGTGTTTGTATTCTATGTAAGCTGAAAACGCAAGGAATGAAACAGAGAAGCAACATTTGGAAAGAAAGGACATTTCTGATTCAGGTCAGTCAACACACTAATGGCCTTCAGTGTCTCAAGAGTCCAGCCAAAGGTGTTTTTGTGTATAGATGTTTGTCTGGAAGGTCTGGCAGGCTCTTTCACTCAGGTATAAACTAAAGCACAGTTCAACAGACTCCAGAGTGATTCTGGCTAAGCATGTCCATAGGACTGATGCAGACATCTCAGTGGAGAGCTGGTAGTTACCTGAGCACTCATCAGCAGAGCAATGGAACACAAAGATGGGATAAGAGTCTGCACTGGCACAGAGACAGGGCAGTGAGGCAGAGAAAGATTTGTCTGCCTTTCTGCCACTTTTATGTCTCAATAGCTCATATTTCAAGGAAGAAAGACTTGAACGTGAACCTGTGGCCCAGCAAGGAGAGACTTTTACATACACTGAATTTCCTGAAGATTTTCTGCTCCTTCAAAATCTATTCCAGGACTCTCTGACGGATTCCTCCACCCCATAACATTGTCCAGAGATGGAGCTCAACCACTAAATCTGAAAAATAAATAAACACATCACCAAATGACTCTGAGTGGGGAAGGAGGTGAAGAGATAAATGGTGCACATATCTCAGGCAACAAATGGATGTCTGAGAGACCAGTAAGTGGTTCACTTTGATTTGTTCACCCACTTAAGAGAGGATGGATGTCTTGAGGCTGCACTGGAGAAGGGATGGCAGCCTGCAAGGAAAAAAGGCTGGAGAGAGGCAAGAGAGTGGTGCATTCCAGATAAAACAGAAATAGGTGTCTGAGGTGCTGAGGAGGCAGCAGAGAAGCTGCTGTTCTCTGGCATCAACAGTTTGATTTTCCAAAGCTGCTGGAGCAGGGGAGGATCTTGGCACCACTTCAGCCCTGTGGACAGCGGAAGGAGACTTGCATGTGATGGCTGCCCCCATTTGTCATCCACTCCCAAAGATCAACCACGGAGCAAAGGGCAGCAAAGTTCACGAGAAGAGCTTTTACCCTGTGCAGCCTTGGCCTCGACCTCCAAAGACACCAGGAAACGCCAGTATGGGCTGGTCATGAGGGATGATGGGGGCCATTGCCCTGTCCCAAATTTAAACCTGTGTCAGGGGTCACGGAACAAACCCCAGCCTTGATTGGTGCAGTCACCTGAAGTGATGTCACTGGTTCTTACTGGGGCATGGTGAGACCAGAGGAGATTCTGCATCACCAGTCCAGGAAGCCAGGGTGAGAAATCCCCTGATCTGCCAGACTCCTTTGGATGTACAGGGACTTTGTGCTGTACAAGGGTGAGGGCTGAGGGACCTCATTTGAAATGAAAGGGAAGCTTCTCCTTGGCAATGAAATGTGTTTGGCTCCTGAAAAAGTGGATGTCTAATGCAAAGCCATCCTGAGAACAAACCTACAGCTGAAGATGAGTATGATACAGGAGCTCTCTGGGTGACAACAGCTGTCCCAGCCATGGTGTCTCAGCCACAGAGCAGAGAGGAATCAGTACCCAATAATTTCTCTAAAATAGGGCCCAATTGTGATTTTAAAATGGACCCACTCCCACTGGTGTCTGTTATGTTCTGTTTGGCTGCAGCTTTTCAGCCTCCCAGGCTCCCTGTTTCACACCAGTGCCTGTGAGGACAGCCCCGTGGTCCTGTGGAAAACCCATCAAAATAAAGAACATCGCAAAAAACAAAGTGAATTTTTCCTTCAAGCTCAGGAAGGTTATCAACCCCAGAACTCCTCTCCCTTCTACCCCTTGCTGCTCCCTGCTGCCACACACACTCCTGCCCTCTCCAGCCCGTGTGCCTTGTGCAGGGAAACTGGTGACTTGGGGGGAAAAAAAAAAGGAGACTGAGTCATGAGGTCACACCATTATCACATTTCTATTCCAGTGCTTTCTCTCGCTGCCTACAATTATCACTCCTTTATTCTTGTACTTGGCTTCTTAGACTTTGATCTAGTCCTTTGCTTCATATCCTTTGATGCATTTTAGCTTACATTGTCTGTAACCTGACCCCCTTGCCATCTAATTCCACCAACTCCTCACAACCCATATCAACCACTCTCTCCCCCCTTTCATCTCTCCTTTGTATAAATGTATACAGAGCTGTAACAAAGGAACTACAGTGTAGTTGCAGCACTTCCAAGATCCTTAGAAGTGCTGGATAAAATCTCTATGCATTTATTTTTCCCCTCACAGGTCATTTTAAAACATCTTTGTTTATTCCTTTTTTCCCTCAGAAAAAAAAATGCTAAGGAAAGAAAAGCTAAATACAGTGGTTTTTTGCCCCCCCCTGAATTTGTTATGAAAACCTTTTAAAATTATTTTTGTTGTAAACCTATCTTCAAGTTCGTTTCAATGACATTAAGACTGTAGAGACACGGTGCATTTTCATCATTAAATACTGGCAGACTTTGATCATGTTTACCTTCATTGAGGAAAAGGAAGGAAAGGCCAATGCTTGCACTGCAAATACCAATGAGTGCAGAACTACAGTGTGTGCATATGTACTTATAAATATATATTTAGAGGAAGGAAAATAACTTGGTTTTTGCAAAGTAGGATCCGTGGGCAAAAATACATGGTTGTATTTTCCAATGTCTGAGTGATGCAGGAACAGACTTACAATTCTCAAAGGTGATTGAGGAGCCTAAAATTTTTTTAAATCAGTGGATTGTAAGACTTGACAATGTCTGAACATTTGGGAATTTTCTTAACTGCAACTTCAGGTATTTAAATTTTATTGTCAGTCAGGTCCCCAAATCTTTTAGAAATTGGATTTAGAATTCAGTCAGTGAGGCAATTTTATGCACTTTTGTCCTATACTTCTGGTGTATATTTAGCAGCGAGTCGGAACTGAAGGAACAGAGAGCGAGAAGAGATTTTTTTAGATGCCTCTGCATAATCAGAAATATATTTACAATAATATTTCTCTTTCTGCTTGATAATAACAGACCTGTAAGGGCAGAAAGAGGTAGCTGGGTGCAGTTCTGCATGGTGGCTCTGACATCTAACTCAGGAGAGCTGCTTCTTTATTTTTAGCTGCTGGGAAGCAGTGATGGAGGCAGAGAGTGTGTTGGGTTTGAGCAGCCCTGGTACCTCCCAGGCAGGTCAGACAGGTCCCACACATTTGGGAAAGAAATTCTGCTTTATACTTGCAGGTTCTCTGGCCACCCAGCTGCAGGTGTGATCTCGTTGTGGACTGATGCTCTGCAGGCTCCAATCTCTGCTGAAGAATAATTCTGCTCTCCCCTACGCCCAGTCCAGCATGGAAAAATGGTGAAAAACATGCTTTGAGCAGATGCTGCTGCTCCAGCAATCTGATCCACAGGGCTCAAGCAGGAGGTTGGAGAGGAGCAAGACCTTCTGCCTGTTTTCTCCTGCCCACCTTCCCCAGCAATACTGGGCTGGGGCTGCCTTGGCAAAGCTGCACAGATAAAATGTTCTGTGTTGTGCTGTATACAAGGTGTCTCCATGCAGAATGGAGACTCAGAACTTGATTTTTCAATCCCTTTCTCTCCTGAAAGGTCTTTTCTGTCTGAATGTTGCAACTCTGAATCATTCCTAGAGATACTTTGGGAATTTTCTAGCTAATAAATTCCTCCACTGCCAGCAGTTCCCAAGGATGTCAGGCAAGCAGTATCACAGGTGCTGGGGAGAAAAACATAACAAAAACAATGAAAAGAAACTTAAAGAAAACCTTGAGGTTTTGCTTTGTCCTGCAGTAGCTAGTTGGTCAAACACCTTTTCTTGCTGGCTGATTTCAATCTCTAAAATCATGTTTTCCATAACAGTGGGCCAAATGGTTCCTGGGTAGTTTGAACACCTGTGAACCTGGCATGCTGAGCCTCTAAATAATGCAGACACAGCAGTTCCCTCTGCACCTCTCTGGTTCATATCCTTTCCTAGCTGGCAAAACCCTCTGATAGCGACAGTGTTTTGCAGCTGGAAAATAGGTCACCTTCAAAGCTCTGTGTTTGTGCACACACATGTGTGTGGATATGCCCTGAAGTTGAACAAGTGAGTGGAACAATCACATTCAAGGGAGAAGTCCAGTTTTGCCCTTCATGAAAATCCCTGAAGGGATTTGGTGGGACATCCAGGGTTGTAAATGTGGCAGGAGGGTGAAGCCAGGGAAGGGAGGGACCCCAGAGGAAGAGCTGCTCAAGAAAGAGGAGCCTATCAGTAGATTAAGGTCTGGTTTCTGTTTGGTTGAGGTTTGGGAGTTTCACCAAGTGTGCTCATGGTCACACGTGTGCCTTCATGTGCTCAAACAGAAGATATGTCCTTGACACAAACTGCAAGAATTCTGCCTCTGAGTAATCAATTATTTTATTCAGGGGTTTCTGTGCACAGTAGTGAACCAGCAAGTTTATTTCTGCTCAAGAAGTTTCTCATCCATAATTGATGACTGAATCAGCTCTGCTCTTCCCATGGTCTGCAGCTCCTCTGATGTGGTCCCGTGTGTGGAGCAGCTTTGAGTTGGGCATGGATGCTTTGCCTGCAATCAATTATGCATGTGGCAGGCACAAAAGGGTTGTTTGGGGGACAGGGGAAGCTTCTCCTTCCCCTTCTAAGTTTTCAGAGGAGAACACATTGTATCAGAGGGCTCAGAGTTCCCATCTCCCCTCTTGCAGTGCTTCATCCTCTGCTGCTCATGACCTGCTGCTCATTCAGTGGCCACTTTCCTTCATAAAAGTGTTGTTCAGTGTTCATTGTTTTCTCTGTTCAGTGCACATTTCAAAAGGAACATCATCAACCAAATCTGCTCTCAAACCTATCTAAAGTTATTTAAAACCTCAGCTTTTCTTTTGGAACGCATATAAGGCTATAAAAATATGGTACATCTATGCATAAACAGTGTAAAACCCTATTTTTTTTACCTGGAAGTGGACATGAGTTTCACATTTAACTTCAAAATAGCAAGAGGACTTTAGGTCCACATAACACAGACACAACAAGCTCCTGTTCAGATGTGCATTTTGGCATGACTGCTAAAACAACTCACATTTAGTTATGGGAGTAGTAACCCGAGTGATGGGACCTCCTGCTTCAGCAAATCCATCCACAGCTGTTCTGCCCAGCTCCTGGGACCTGTGCTGACTTACCTCAGAGGTCCCAGTCAAAATCTTTCCTCTGAATAACTGATGAACACGTGAAAAAACTGCTCCATTTGGCTATATTTTCAATCCAAGTCTATTTTCTTTGTTTGTACATCCATCCCTCCTTTAATCTCCACGGGGAATACTCTTGCAAGGCAAAAAGACTCCAACCAGACATAAGGCATTCCCTGTTTTCTAAATCCCATGGTGCTTTCGTAAGCCCCTTTCCTGCTCTCTCTTGGAAGGGAGCTCTTATTCTGCATCTCAGTCCTCGTGGACCAGGAGGTCAAGCAGCACCCTGAGCTCCATGAGACCACTGACACCAAGCTGCTGTTGGCCACTTTCTTCTCCTGGTGTCAGAAAGGACTGAACAGAGCTGTGGCTGCTTCACACAACTGTAGCTGAAAGGACTTCTACACGGCAATAAAAACTTAACAGCCCCAGCCATTAAATCAAGGGGTATCAGAACCTTTGATGGAAAAATGAGTGTGCCCAAACTGGAGGCAATCTAGGGCTGAATTTGACACACGTGGTGCTGACGACTTGTAAAGTGTCATGAATGCTTGACCTGAGATTGTGGGGACACAGCTGGCTCTCCAGGGTGGGATTTATGTAGTGGTGGGAGGTGGGGAGGAGATGGTTCATGTGTCTTAAGAACTTGGTGAGCCATTTGGAATGTTCAGGGGGAAAAAAATAAAATGAGCAGTTACTCATTCAGATGGGTTGGAGTGGCACATTACAGTGTTTCGTGCTGGCTGAGCCATGTCATGTGAAATCTGCCTTGAGTCTTCATGGGGCAGTTAATTAGTGCAAATACCCATTTAAAACAAAAGTGGGGTTTTAAATTAAAATTAAATTTAAAATTTAAAAATCCAAATTTAATCCATTATGCTTTAACAGAACTAGGAATGCCTCAGATTTCAAATGGCATAGAGTCCTCAAGGCTGAGATTTTTTTCCCCTTTTGACAGATCTGGATGCCAAATTCTGATTCCAGTTATTGGTAACTTTTCATCCAAATTGTTTTAACAGCTTTGACTATCTCGGCTATAATAAGGCAGATTAATATGACCGTGATTTAACTGGGAGAAACATGGAATAAGAAGAGCACAGCAAACAAAATTCACCTGTCTTTATGTGACTCTCACCCCACTAGATCACCCAAAAAGACAGGGCTTAGCTGAGGATTTGACTTTCTAAATCAGTGTGAGATTTGATTGCCTCTGAAAGCCTCTCTTGGTGCCTTTCTCCCTGCTATGACCTGTGTTTTCTGCTCAGTGCTTGGCCTGTGTCTTGTGGGTGGACACTGAGGGATTCTGCAGGGGAAAAAAAGGGATTTTGGTATTTTTTTTTCAGCAGAGCTGGAAGGAATCCACCTTTCCACAGTGCTTGGAGCAAGGGCCAAGTTAAGTTCCACCAACAGGAGAATTAGACAAGCTCAGTGGCAACATGGGAGGATTCAGCTTCATCCATCCCGCTACACCTCCCCAGCTTTGAAGTGCTGTACGTGTTTATGCTTCACAAGACCAAAAGTCTCATTTTTTCCCTGGAAAAGCGTGTGTATTTCAGCATGGTATCATTCCATTTTCAGACCATCCAGGCTTACTCTGTAATTCTTTACGCTTCACAAGCAGCAGCTCATGGAACTATAAATGTGACGTTTCTCGACTGGATGGCTGATAGCTAATATTTCCATTCAGAGCACCTCTGTCTTCTTGTAAAAATCAGGCTATACATGACCCTTTCTGCACATTTCTATTTTTAACATGTTAAAAAAAGCAATCCCTTCTATTTTTAGGTACAGTTCAGTTCTCTAGACTGGCTGGTTCTAATAAAAAAATTCCTCACTCTCTAAAGAAAACCCTGCCTTGAAATCACAAATCCAGGGGAACGTCCTGTACTATTAGCAAAGCTACGAAGATGAAAACCTGAGCTTCTTAGCAAGGCCTCCAAACAAAAACATTAATCCAGTCCTGAGAGAAAAAACAGGCAGGGAATAAGCATTAACCCCAGGAAGTTTTCTACCATGCCATGATAAATATATAGAAAAACATCTTCATCAGCTCAGAAAGGAGATCAGGACTTGGGACCTCTTTCAGATCTCTTTTTATCTGGCCCACTTGCTTTGACTGCTCTCTGTGTTTCTGACAGCTGTTTCTCTTCTGGAGGTCTTAGAATCCTTAAGGGTGGAAAAGACCTCTAAAATCATCCAAAACCGTTGGAAAACCCAGGCATTATTTAGGGAACACTCTGTGGAAGAGCAAACATACAGCACATGTGTGCTAACCACAGGAGGGACTCTCTGAAGCCACTTTGGGAAGGGTTTACCTGGCCCTTGGTGCTCTGTTTTCTGCAGTCTGCAGAGCTGGGGCTTCCTCAGCCTCAGGATTGACTGTTCTCTCCTCCAAATTTTTCAGAAGTTGCAATTCAGGTCTCAGCTCTACCTCTGGCTCCTAGTGTGACCTCGAGCAGGTCACTGGGACCTGGATCTGCAGGGTTTTCAGAAGTAAACTAGATAATGCAGTGTAGAAAGCTGGAGACCCTTGAAACTCCATTCATTTTTTGAGCCTTAGCTGCAAATCTGTAAACCTAATTTAAACCTAATTAAACCTGTAACCTGTGCTGTTAATAGCTAAGATGTACTGCAGGGAGAAGCAGCTTAAAGACTTTGTGAGCAACTCTGGAACTGTAATTGGAGGCACTTGAGTACAGATATGGAGAGATAGTTGATGCACACGCTGTTCCCCAGGGCGTGGAGCACAGTACATTGTGTTTCCCTGCATCAAAACTGCACCTCAGGGACATGGACAGGAATGGAGTGTGATTGACAAGAGATTCCCAGCAAAAAAAATAAAAAAGGGCAAAAGATCTGCTCTTCCTTTTGGTGAACGTGGCCATATGTGTTCATCTTCCAGCTGTAAATCAAGTGCCAAGGAAGTGCACCAGGAGCTGTGAGAGGGAGAGCTGCTTTAGCAGCCCTGCACACCTGGTCATGCAGGGTGAGAGGGAGGGAGAAAAAGAAGCTCAAGCTGAGTTAAGGCAAGTTGTGGTGTCTGCAGGCCACGGTGATTGAGAGTACAGAAATACCTGAGCGACACCAGACCTGCCAGGGTATCACCTGGATGCACTCTAACTCAAGCCATTTTCAGACAGGGTTTTCAGAAGATGAGAATTCCTGTGAGTAGCACCTTACAATGAACACGATGTGTCTGGCATAATCACACCCAGTTCCTCACTCTATCTGTGCACTGTCATCCTAATCACTGCCTCACTCCTGCTGCCCACCAGTTTCTTCCCCTACAGGGAGCACCAATTAGAATCATTTCATTCCTTTTCCAAAGGAAAGAAATCAGTGATTTTTTTTTTTTCTTTAGCCTTCACAACATGAAGCATTGTAGCAAGGAGCAGGAAAAATGTTCTTTTTCGTTTTGTGTGGGTGAGAATCAAGGACATGTATCAGAACATCTCCCCTGTTGGAGTGGCACCCTGCCCGTTCCTGCCGTGTGTGGACGGTGACTCAATGGAGCCCATTGTTCCCCAAAAACACGGATTATTCCACTTGTGTGTGGGGCTTGGATCTGTGTGTTGCTGTCCACTGGGGGCTAGCAACCAAAGGTGTTATCCAATACCATAACTAACAGAATGAAGAAGAATGCAAAACCTGTGAGCACAAGTGGCTTTTTTTCTCTCTGACCCTTGGACTGCTCAGGTTGGTATTTCAAATATCTGCTTTTTTATCTAAAGAAGGAAACTGCGTCTCGTACCTACCAACTTGCTGATTTTCAAGGTGTTACTCACAGGGTTCACAAGCACTTGATTACAGGGTAGTCTACACTGTAATTTATAACTTTAGTAAATCAGAGCCAAATAGTACAAACCACTCTTTTTAATAGTTGCTTCATCAAGGATTCGAAATGCGAAAAATTGTGCTGATATGAAGCTCTGCACCACTGTAACCTTTAATTTCGCTTTGAAGTGGTCAGGATGTGTCCTGAAACTGGTGGGTTTGTATATTTATCCTCAGGAATTAAACATATAATTTCGTACTCTTGCTCTATCCACAACTCAGACTCACCTATGTGGCCTTTGAGTGGCATCGTGAGACCAAAAGCAGGCTGGGCACGTGTGGGAAGGGAGCTGCTCAAGGCACTGACTTCTCCCAGTTAACTTCTCCCAGGGCTGCAGGGTGATGCTGAAAACGTGCTTGAGGGCTTGGCTGGCACGGAACTTGAGGGCTGGCTGAAGTGGAAGGGGATAGAGGAGACTTCCACCCCTCAGTTTCCTTAGAGACAGAATGATGGTTTCTGCTGAAGGTGAGCAAGGGTAGAGGAAAGCACTAAAAGGTAATGATCTATTTGTATGCTGGAAGAACTAAGAGAAAATAATCATTCCCCACATGTGCCTTCATGTGACATTCAGGCAGATGCCCTCCACAGGGAAAATAGCACCCCAAATTTATCATCAGAGCTCTATTGGGCAGTGTGCTGGGTTGGAGATCTCCTTGTGGGCTCTGTTTCCAACCTTCCCTGCCCCTGGCTGTGCCCAGCAAGGCTCATGAACCTGCTGCTCCATGGGTATGTGGTGCAAGTCCTTCATGGCTTGTCACCACCACTGAATGCTGTGGCAAGAAGAGATGTGGGGCCAAATTTTGACCATATAACTCTGAGAGCAGCGAGGCTGGATGTGGTGCAATTTTTGGTCTCTGGAAGGAGGCACGTGCTGTCTCTGCTCTCCCAACTCCCCACTAAACAATGCTGCGTGGTTGGGATCTGCTCTGGCTCGCTGCCAGTGCTTTGACAGACTGGAGTGATAGAGGATGCTTGATAAGCCTTTGGAAATGAGTCTACCTGAAGGTGAGGGTTAGTGGAGGTGTTAACACCGATGCCATATCTGACATCTGCAGTACAGAGAGTCCTAGTTCTTGGCACCTGTGTTTTCCCATCAAGTAACACTCATTTGTTATCATATACACACACCACAGATTTACATAGCTTGTAGGGGTGAATCATGCATAATTGTGGCTTCTTACATGACAGTTCATATATTAACAAGTAACTTATTTGTGCTCCGTGGTGAAGAAATAGAGCAGGAGCGTGTGGACCTCTGGTGTCAGAACCACATTCATCATTATCTGGAGATAAAACAGGAGTTCAGCGGTTTAAAACGAAATGGGAAAATAATTGCTGGTTTGATTTGCCTGTACCCTGGGAAACATTGCTTTGATTTATGTGTGTATCTCTAGGTACCTAATGAAAACATGATAGCAACCAGGAATCCACCGCTCCTATGCAGAACATGATGAAAACATCAAGAGTCAGGCTCATAACCATTCCCCCATGTCCTGTAGCGCCTGTTTGGAGGAGCACAGGAGTTTGTGTGCACAAAGAGAAGGTATTCTCCAGGAACTGGAGACCCCTGCACGGCACAGGCTTGAGGAAGTTCAGCTGGCAGCGGTGTCACCTCGGGCTGGAGCTGTCACACACCACACTGCCCTTGGGTAGGGAAGGGTGGCGGCTTTGCCTGGGTGCAGGGGTGTCTGGCACCTGGTGTGTCAGCATCAGCTCATTAAAGGTTATCCTACCCCAAAATGTCCCAGAACTGTGGAAAATTATGTTCACAGCAAGCCCTACACCCGTCCCGCTCACGGGTCTCATTTCCCAGGTACTTCTAACGCTCCTGTCTCCTGGGGGGCTGCAGCCCGTAGGATTCCTGTAAAAGGGCTCCAAACCCACGGAGCTTTTCTCTCCTGCGAGCCAAGAGGAGCAGAGCAGGCTGCCAGCCCCGCTCCCCGCCAGGTCTGACACCTCCAGCTCCAGCTCCAGCTTGCGGGGTCTGGATGTGAGTGCACAGGGAGGGGTGGCACAGCCGCCGCCACCTCCCCCTCTGATGAAGTGTGTGGAGAAGATGCGGCCTGCAGGACGTTTGGCCAGAGCACAGGGAGGGAAAAGAGAAAAATTCGTGGTGAAGAGGCTCAGTTCCCACAGAAGGAGGAAGAAGAGACACCTCTGCATATTCTCTGGGTAGGGCAGTTCTGGCCACAGTGCATAGCATCCTGGGGAGTGGGACCCTTGGGGTGTTGAGAGCAGGTTTTTTAATGGGTCTCCTAAGGGCTGATGGATTTAGTGGGTGAAGTAAGCCTGCTTTTATTTATTTTATTTTTTTGGCAGCTGCTGCAAGTGGAATTTTATGCATTTTTCTGGCTGTTACTGCTTGTCTGGGCTATTTAGATGTTGAGCTACACTTGTTTCCTTCATGGTGGACGTTTTTTTCAGAGCAACCGAGACACCTGCAATTGCATGTTGTGGTACACTTCCATTTATAAAACGATCTGGTTTAGAAATGAGCTCTGAGGTGGTTATTAAGAGCCGTGTGAGCAGTGCTTGAGCAGAAGCTCAGCAGTGGGTTACAGAGATAAACAATTGTTACACTCAGTTCAGTGCCCTGTTAGCCCCACAACACTTTGTCTACTCAGGGTTGGAGAAGGGAACTATGAGTATCTGTACCTGTGAGTGCTGCAGACCTCATTTTCCCTCTCTCTTTGATGTTCTTTTCTATTCTGTTGTGGTTTTTCTTGCTTTTATCATTATCAAGGTGTTTAGCTGGTTTTCTGCTGGTGGGTTGACAATTACATTACACAAATTAGGTATAAGTGGGATACATTGCTCAGCCTTTGGCATGACCAGGTCTCCTGCAGGCCAGTGAAACTTTTGGTAGATAGACAACATTCCTTGATTTTAGGCCTTAATTAAATCCCAGAGTTTGAGACCTCAACTGACATTTTGCATGATTTTTTCCCTCTTAATTTCTCTGAAATCTCTGCTACTGGATACAGCTTTTTGTACTATGAGAAACAAACTGACTTCCTCCTGCTGATAATCCATGAAGAACCTGTTCTGAGAAGAGGCAAAACCTTCCCTTTGATTTCCTTATGATCATCCCAGGACCAAAATGTTCTGTGCAAAGTGAATGAGGACATTAAAAGTCAAACATTTGCTAATATAAATCAGTTCAGCTCTGTATGTGTAAGGCTTTGCTCTAGGCACAGACCTGGTCTGGAGCAATATTTCATTTGTTATAATCTCCCCCTATAATTAAATTCCTCTCACCTTGCAATACTTTTGCTTCTCTCTCCTGAACCCCATCCAGCTTGTCACTGTCTTTCTCACCATTAGTTATCCAGAACACAGTTTGGGCTGGACACTGAAGGTCTGCCAGCCTCTCCCAGCTGTGGCTTGGCCTCTTGGCCAGGTGAGGCCAGATCACAGCACCAGCCTGGCTTTTCTCTGCTTTGTGCCTGCAAAGTCTCTCTGAAGGAAAACATCTCTCAGCAGAATCACCTTTTCTGCTCCCTCATCATCTTGCACATTCTTAGCCAGGGTGAAACCTCCATGAATCTCTTCTTCCTATCAAGATTTCTCCCTGACTCCCTTTCTGAGATTGCCAGATGGTTTATAAATACATGGATCCCTAGATAATTTTTCCACTCCTCTTGGTAAATATCAGGATGGAGTGCATATTTACCTCCAGACTAGGCAATAATGTCAGCTGGCAGTCGTGGTCTGTATCTGCTGCTTCAAGAAAGGCTGAGAAGGCAGAGTCCCATCTATGGAGTTGTATGAAAAGTCAATTGCCTTTTCTGACATTATCAGTGCAGTAACACCCAGAATAAAAGCTCCACTGAAAATTTATATTTTCTCAGTCAGAACACTTAAGAAATTGCCATGACATTATGACCTTGTAGTGGAATAATGGTCTGGAAGACTGTCTTCCCTCTGCTGTTATGCACCACTGAATGCTACTGATTTTCATAGTTAATCATAAATGCTTGCCCTAAGTTAATTGATGTCCTCATTATGTCACACTTAACTGCAGCTTAGGAGAGTTTTTTGCCATTAACTTCTACACCAGTTAGCCTTACAGCACCAAGAAGCAGTAAAAATGAAGAAAGGATCCCCAAAACAAATTGACCATCGCTGTGACCACCACATCACCATTTAAATTTGTAAAGGTCAGAAGAAAATGTTCCCTTCAGCCTGCATATTTCTCACTCTGCACATTTCATTAATACCACAAGCTAGAGTGATCTTCACAGACACCTCGAGGTTGTAATCAGCAGCAAACCAGTGACTGTCCACCAGTGCCAGTCCAAATGCTCCTCTTTGGGGCTTAGTGTCTGCAAATGCCAAGGAGTTGAGGTTTCCACATAAAACTCAGGAGTTTTGAAGCTGTCTAAGAGACAGCTCTTGTGATAAAGCTTCAGCTCCTCACTCTACAGCTCAATTGCAGGGCTCTGTGTATTAGAACTGAAGGGTGAGGCCATAATTCCCACTGCCTGGGCTGCAAGGATGAAAGGAAAGGTGGTATTTCTCTACCTGGAATGACAGATTTTGGGGTGGAAGGTGAAAGAAGAGGTAGGATGGGATTATGGTGATGGCAGAAAATTACCAGACATCCGATTCTAGTTTTTAACCCCCCCAAATTTCTCCCAACACCCCTTTTTATGGCAGTAATTGAGCTATTGCTGTAAAGTTCAGTCAGGGGCACTCATTTCCCACGACATGAGAGGGGGACCCTCCGTTCCCAGTGCCCACTGGCCAGCCTTGCTGGGACAGCCACCAAGGAACTTCCTGCTCCAGAGCCACGTTGGCTGACCCTCTTACTCAGTGCTTACTTTTGCTCTTTCCTGTTTTATCCACCTCTTAATCCTAGTTAAAAGCTATTCAAAGGTTTGATCTTCGCAAGCATTTCACCTAAGGCATGATTCCATCTCAGACCTTAATCCCAATAATCTTGGAAACCAACCTGTCTGACTGACCTTCTGAAAACATCCCCCGTGTAACAGGATGACACGGACACTGCAGATCAACATCCTCATGAACACCTGATGCTTACACAGGGGGCTCAGCAGAGATCCTGGCCCAAGGCTTCCCAGCAGAAATTCCACGTGGTTACCCTGGAGACACTCAAAATTGCATTTTGAGCTGTTGCATCAGGGTGTCGTCTATCACTAACATTATCTTTCAAAATTCCCAGCCTTACACATCATGGTGTGTCATGTCTGGTGAAAAGCAATACTTGATTTGACTGATGTGCTGTAACTGGGGTGAACTTATTACTCATGGTGAGCCCATTAGTCATGTTGCATCTGCCTCAGCGCAGGGAGGTTCCCGTGTGAGTGCAAGCTGCAACTCCTGAGTATAAAGTGCAGCTGAGATAACCCTGCCTTTGCAACAGGCATCCTCAGTTTTGAAGTAGCTGGTGGCTGATACAGAATATTTCAGTGAATGCCCTATTTGTTAAGGTGTTCCAAACAAACTCACCAGAACAGGAACCACAAAGTCGAGCTAGAAAGCTTTCATCAGAGGCTGTCAGCAGGAAACATGTATGAATCTAGTGACACTGGCCTCATCATCCTTGTGGTTTAAAACATCCCACTACAATATGAAATGTCAGCCACAAGGGTATGGCTGGTGATTTCAGGGTGTCTTTTCCCAAAAGAAAATTGGGCTGGGTTTACTGGATTAAGCCTTTTGCCACAAGGACCGCAGGAAACAGCTGAAGGGAAAATCCAGCCCTGTCTGGAGGACAAGCTTCACTTCTGAAAACACATTTCTCTGAATCTGGGACTACCATCAATGATTCTTTTTTATTTTAACTTTATCCTAGACCATTCCCAACTTGGATATCAGCAGGTTGTCACAGGAGTATGTATTACAATTCTGTGGATGTACACTGAGCCCAAACTAAGAGGTTCCAATCATTAACCAGGACTGGTTTAAAAGAAGATTCTTATTTTTCCATTGGATTTATCTGAATCTGATACCCAGCTGGCAATTTTTGACTGTATGGGAGATGAACCCTTATCACATACCAGTGGATCACACTTTTCAGTGGGGAAGGGAAGCAAGGAGAGAGGAAGGGGGTGCTGTCTGGATGTTTGTTTTTTCTTTTATTTTATTTTGATAAAAAACTCCCATAGCCTTGTCTCTAAACAGCAAGGATTTATACAGCTGCATAGCACGAAGAGCTGTTCAGCACTGGCCTCTCACAAGAGGTACCTGATTTGACTGAGTGGTACCTGGTTGGAGAGCAGAACTCACATTGTGCATTACCCATCCTTTCCAACTGCCCCAAAGAGGATATGTGCCAGTTTCCCATGGTCACACTCTGACAGGAGCTCAGCTCTGCCTCTCTGCTGCAAGACAGGCCATTAACACTCATCCTGCCAGGAACTTGTGTGGTTCAGCATCAGGTTCTGCTGCTGGCAGTTTTGAGCTGACTTTGTCATCCATAAACCTTTGAAAAGAGGCATCTGTGCAAGACAAAACTTCACCCCAGTGTTGATTGCTCTCAAAATTTTTGCAGAAGACATCACTGCTTGCACACCTCAGAAATCAGAATATTAAACTAATGTCAAATCATCTACCAGCAGCTCTGTGCTCTTATCCCTTTTATGATTTGTTCTCTCCAGTCATAGATCCACGTCTTAGTCATTTAGGGACTGATGTAAAGCCCATCCCAGTGATTAGAAAGTTTCCTATTATCTTGCCTGGCTTTAGATGATGTCATCAAATTTTGATCTTGCTGCTCTTTCAGGTCGTTGGAAAAACCCTGGTTGGTTTGGGGGAGGCAGGATTAAGGCTGTCTGTGGTGCTGGGGAGGGCGGCATTTCTGCCTTGCAACGTGACCTTTTCCTTTCAGAACTTGATCTTTAGCTCTGCCGACTTGGCAACGCCAAGTCAGTGAGACAAGTTCATCCTCTCCCTGTTTTATGAGGCCATCTGGGAGGATGTTGCTCTCACAAGCACTACCCCTGTAACAGCTCCATCATTCTGAGCTGAAAATTCTCGTGCCAGATATAAATGTGGGGAAACTTTCCCCTGAAGTGATAAGTGGTTGGACCTGGCACAGCTGATGGGAGGGAGAATCTGCCAGAAAAGCTTCAGAGTGTCTAAAGAAGAGAGAACTTGGATCCTTCTGATCTTGGAACCCAGTCCTCCTGGGGAGATGGGATGTGTTTTTCTCCACAAATTGCTTGCTTATCTATCCTGATCAGTGCCTGGAGGCTGGTTACTCCTCCTGCACAGGATGGTCTCCGTGCATTGCACCCAGGGTTTCTTCCATGACTGCATCCAACGACCGACTCTACCTCCTTGCTTCCTTTAATGAAGAAAAATCATTCCACCTTTTGATCTAGCCCTAATTAGGACTGATGGACGTCCTATTTCCCTTAACCTGTCCTCACAGATTTTCCCAGCTGGCACAGCAGTTACACTGGTGGAGACTGGTGCAGTTCAGCAGCTTTATTTGGGGGGTGTTGGTGACGCACGAGGTGAACTATTAGCAGGTATTTTTGCATTTTGTTTTGATTCTCATAGTAAAGTTTCCCACCTGGACTCCTGAGGCAGGATGTGTTAAGTCTGGCAGATTATTCAGACGCTGTGCAGTGTTTCAGATAACAGCTCCTCCGTCTGACTTCACAGAGCAGAAAATATCTGCTTTCCTGTGTCAGTCTTAAATCTGAAAGCTTGGACTCATTTCTGAGCCCTGCCAGTGACAGCACTAACCCTCATACAAAGATGTTTTTTGGGGTGGCAGTCAAGGTGCCATTTCTTATGCTCTGTAGAGGTCCAGTTCTTGGTTTGGGTTCCCATTTTGTGACCATAATTGCAGTAACTTATCCTTTTAACTATTTACTTTTTGCTCATAGGGATATAAGGTGAGTGGCACCTTGACCAATCTGGTGCACATTTTTCAGTGTTTCTTGTAGTAACATATGAAACTGAGGTGAATTTAGTTTTCCCTGAATCAGAAAATAGACAAGCCTTTTCAGAGCATATTGGTAATTTGAGCAGTTCTTTATCTTTGCATAACACTGGGTCTTGAGACACTAATGGACTTTTTGGAATGAAGCTTTTTGTACAAGACCCAGGACTAGAACAGGTTGGAGATTGATGGCAAAAAATGTGCACTGTTTCATACAAGATAGGATTATTATTTGATTTGTGTTCCAGACAGGTTTTACATTCATGAAGAATTGAAACTGGCATTGGAGGCTGTTCTGAATATGTAACAAATATTGAATTTGTCTCTTGTCCTGTTAGTGAAACAAATGGGGATGTTCAGATGCTGCACATCAGTGTGTGGCACTCACAGAGGATCCTAAAATTGCCACATTCTAAATGTGAAAAATGATCAGAAGTAATAGAGTTGATTCTCCAGTTTAAAAAAAAATACAAATGCAACACAAAAAGAAGGTAAAATATCCCTCTTCCTTTCTCCCTTCTAAAAACAAAGCCAAAATTCACCCATTCAGGAAAGTTCAGGTTTGACAGGATTATTGCACAAACGACAAACTGACAAGTTTTGTCCCTCTTTACCCGTTCCAGCCTCACATTTACTTGCTAATTCATGCAAAGTTTTTCCGAGTGCTTCGTACTGGAGGATGTTGGCTCTTCTCTGGAAAGCAGTTTCTCAACCAACCTATTTCCTCCTTCAGACTCAGCGATCTGGCACGGGAGCGAAGCGCTGCTTGCTGCAGCCCAGGCCAGAGGCTCTGGAGGAATAGAAGCACAACCTCCCCAGCTGCTGTGAGTGCTGGCACCTCCACGGCACCCCTGCACCCTTCTCTTCCTCTGTCACATCCTTTTATTTCATCTGAATGCACAAGGTTTATTCCTGACACAAAGTACAAGGGGGCTGAGGAATTAAGTGATTAGTTTGGGAGCTAATAGCTAATTAATTTCAGGGGTAACACAGCTCTGTGATGCTTCCCATCGCAGGCGTTCCCCCCTTCTGCTCTCCAGGGGGGCTGGAGGGTCACGTTCCTATCCCCACAGTGCCCTGAAGGTCCTGCATCCTCTCAGCCAGGTTGGCCCTACCTGTGCAGCCCATCAGCACATTCCTGGCTGGACTCGAGGAGAACCACTTGAAAATGGCTGTAGATAGTCAGTGCCCCTCAGGAATGTGCTAAACAAGCGCACTCCCCTGCGCTCTGCAGCTGCCTGTCTGCAGATGCTGGTTTCCAGCCAGGGCACTGGGGAACTGCAGCTCCCTTGACCTGATTTGGATCCCACTTAACTGCCCAAATTTGCAGACATGAACCAAGAAAAACACTGGCGTGCGCTCGCCACAAAGGCAGGGACTGACAGGCAAAGTCAGGCCATCACAGAGGTGTGGACTGGTGTCTAATGGCTCACCCCAGCTGTGGGCAACCAGAAACATTGGTACCTCTTTTTTATAAAAATACCATATCTCTTCCTTATCTTTTTTTCCCTTTTCTTTTTTGAAAAACCCCACAGGTCCGAGGTGCACTCCTGATACCTGAGAAAGGTGGATTAACAATTATATACTGTGCTGGTCAACTCCTTTCTTCACACATTTGCTTCTCAAGCTGGTGGAATTCTCTTCTAGCACTCACCAGTGACCCTCCTCTAGCTTGAGTTGTTGGTTTTTCTTGTAAGCCTCCCTGAGCTTTGGCCATCCAGGCTAAGGGCCCCTTCCCACCGTGCTGGAGGCTCCTCTGCTCGAGCATTGGGACTGTTCATGTCCCTTCACACGTGGGAAAGAGGGACAGCAATGGTGTGTTGTGCAGATGGAGTTATCACGCCTTCAGTGATAGGGTGGTGACTGGATGGACTTGCACCAAGCTAGGGAAGGGTCATGGACATTTTTGTTCCTGTAACTTTAGCTAAGGACTTTTTTTTTGCTGAATTCTTCCAAGAATCTTTTCTGTAAGTGTCACCCATAACCCAAACTTTTTCTGTTGGATTTCACTCTTTCCTCCAATCTGTTTATGGAGTTGTACTGTCTTGTATTCTTACACTGCATTCAATTTCAGGTTTTTTGAGACTCTGGCACTTCAGTTTGGGGACAGGTTGTCCATGAAGAACTCCTGTTATGCAGTTAATGAGTAATGCTTGAGAATGAAACCCAGACTGCAATATTCTTGACAAAAACCTGGATTAAAGGACAAGTTTTTCAGACTTTTAAGAAAAGGTCTTTAGTATGGAGATTCTCAACACAGTGTGTTCAAATTCTCTGCATCCTCTAGAACAAATCCCCTATCACTTGGATGCATCCCTTGGCTTTTGCAGGACCCTGATGTGATTTTTCACTCCCCAGGTCTTGTATTTTCTACATGTTTAGAGAAAAGAAGGGATGGCACAGAAACAATCTGGTATGATTCTGCTATATTAAAAACCAGTGTTGCATTTCCACCTTTCACTTCATATTTCTATGTCCAGCTTTGGTCAACAGAGACTCCAAATTCAAGTGTGTTAACAGCAATATTTATTTAGCTATCAATGTAACCCTTTGTTTTTGTAACCTTGGCTTGATCACTAAGATCCCATAGCTAATGAAGTTCAAAATATTTTGTGGTGTCAGACAAAGCGAGGAACATAACAGCCTGATCAATACCTTTCAGTGATAATTTTACTCCAAACCTGTGTTTTGAACATGAACCTTCAAAATATTTTCTTGGCCAAGACAAACGGTGTCTGTGCACAGTTTTGTTTTTACAGTATTTTAATTCCAGTGAATCAGTACAGTAAATATTGATACACTGTTTTGCCTTCAGTATTTTTGGACTTCTGTCAAATTAATTAAATAGTAAATAGCAGAGTGGATATCCCAGCACACTGTCCTATTAAATGCTAAGGAAGATTAGAATGCCTGATAAAAAGATCTTTATGCTCCTGCAAATAAAGGAAGGACATGGTGTTACAGCAGCCTTTGTTGGCATTTCCCAGGTGGTTTTCTGAAGTGAACATTTACTTTGTGCTCTTTAACAGATGCGAAAGCTTCACTGCTGTGAATGCGTGCAGCACGCTTCTGTAATTATCTTTCCATCCTCGGTGCTTATTTTCTCCCTTTTCACTGTGATTCCTCCAACTTACAGGCTTTTCTGCTTCTTCTTCCCTCGCAGAACTGGAAGAGACACCCGTAGGTTGCCAACCTCCATCTGTGGTGGTGTCTGCAGAGCTTGCAGCTGCTATTTATCTGCCTGCACACGGAGCACCTCGCGTTTCTCCGGGGTGCTCTTCAGCCACACACGGAGCGAGCTGTCCTCTCATCCTCGTTATTGTCCTCATCCTATTAAAACCTTTTATTCCTACATGTAGAGAACACCAAGCAGAGATGATTTCTGTAGATACTGCTGTTCTCCCTGTTCTGTGGGGCCGGGTTAGGAGGTGTGTGTGCCTCCTCCAGGGCTGGGAGCGAGCAAAAACCACGGAGCCCCGGCAGGCAGGAGAGGTGCTGCTGCCGCAGCCCTCCCTTCTGGGGAGCAAGACGGCAAAAACATGTTGTCTGCAGCACTTTGCTTACTCAGCACTGGCCTGCAAGCCCTGCAGGCTGTTACAGTAGAAGTTCACACTTTCCAACCTATTTATTGACTGCATTCCTGGCCCTGCAGGCATCTGCTTTAGCAGAGCATGTGAGCAAGGAAGCGATCGAAATCCATTGTATCATTCGGGCTGGTTTTCAAAGTGGAAGACCTGGGCACCTCCATTTCACTTTATCATTTATCTGTGCACGTCTTATGTGCTTATCTTTTGTATTGATTTGCTTCAGAAATTGTAGAACTCCTGCTCTGGCTTTGCCTGACTCCACAAACTCTGAAGATTTAAGTGCTTTAGTGCCAGGTTTCTGCAAAGTTGCTTTTTTTCCCCCCGTGTGTATAACTTGGAGAGTCAGTATGTTTCAGCTTTTAGTACAACTTGCAAGCAAAACTGAATCCATATTGATACTGAAGGATGAATTGGCTTTCACTGACAGATACTTAAGCTCACATTCATCACATCTCAGCGTTCCCAAGTAAATTTTTTTCATAAAAACAGATTGAAAGCTTGACCCAGATAGACTTCACAAGAAAGTTTGTTGTCACCGGGAACTGAAAACAAATCTCATGCAATATGAAGCAGACTTTTAAATAGATGGCAGTCTGCATCAGTAGAGGTCTGGATAGTTGTATTTCGGTATCCTGGATTATCCAATTTCCTTGGAGGTGGGGATACCTGGGAAGCAATCTGCTTTGCAGAAAGGTTATAATAACTTCCATAGAGAAGTATAACAGGGCTTGTGCTCTAGTGGATCCAGGTCTTGCACAGCAGTTCTTAGGAGATAGAGCTTGATGTAAGCATTAGTTATGATCTCTTACAATTCCTGTAGGTCTTAACCCCCTCAGAATTCCTCCTGGTTTAAAGGAGAAGTCTGTGATCCCAATCCGAGTGAAGCTTCCCCTCGCACACAGGAGCTCCTTCCCCATTGTTCAGAGCTCTGCAAATACCTCTGCAGAGCCTGTTTGAACATGCACGTTCTTACAGAAGGGAGCACAAAGCAGTCTGACATGGTTTGTTGTTTTCTTTTGCAACATTGGATACGTCTGTGCTCCCTTTTTCATTTTGTTTTCACTGTCTTTCTTTTTCCACGTGAAAATTCATCCAGGAGAGAGCAAGAGAAGCCCTTCAAAAGAAAGACACACAGTGTGTGATGGAGTGACCTTGGGGATTTTGCCTCTGTCATTGCCCTCACCACCTCTTGACAGACAGCAAGTGAAATGGATTTACAAGATTGTAGAAATCATTGCATTTTCTCTCGTTTTATCAGCACAGATGGAAGGCAGGGCTGTATCTAATCTCAGTCCAGAATCAGCTGGAGTTGGACTGATGGTGTATAAAGACTGAAAAGGCAGCAGACCTATAAATTTACTGAGCTGTAACTTGTGCTGTGTGAGCTAATAAGACAGAGCTTTTCAGTAGTTTATGCTTAAGGAAGATAGAGATACAAAGCCATTTATTTTGACATTCCATTTCTTTAAAATACTCCCTAGTCTTGCACCAGATGTTACATATCCTGACATTTCTGGTTTCATGCTTGCTTTAAAATATTTCTTGGAAATATAATCCAACAGGGCCAAAGCCCTGGGCTCTTCCTCAGGCAAGGTACATGGGTGAGAGCTCGCCAGCATCTCACCACCAACCTTATTCAACAGGATTCGCCCAGATGGTCCTGAAGTTTGTACCACAGGCATATTTTAGCTTTCTCTTTTGGCTTTCTTCCTCTCTTTCGGTCTTCTTCTTCTTCTTCTTCTTCTTCTTCTTCTTCTTCTTCTTCTTCTTCTTCTTCTTCTTCTTCTTTGTCTTCTTCTTTGTCTTCTTCTTTCTTCTTCTTCTTCTTCTTCTCCTTCTTTTTCTTCTTCTTCTTCTTCTCCTTCTTCTTCATCTTCTTCTTCTTCTTCTTTGTCTTCTTCTTCTTTCTTCTTTTTTTTTCTAATTTTTTTTTTTATTATTTGTCCCCTGAGTTCTTCCTGCAGCATTTGAAAAATTCCAAAGGCTCAGTGATGCCAGTGTAGTGCTTTGCAGGCAGCCAACTGCACTTCTAAGCCGCCGCCCAGGAATGTATCCGACCGCATTTGGCAGCGCTGCTGCAAAAAGGAACTATTAAGGCTTGTTGAGGACCGGGACTGAATTGCCCTCTTACCTTCGACTGTGGTTCCTGTGATTCGGGGTTAAGTGCAGGGGGATGTCAAGCACGCCCGTTAGGAGTAAATTGTTGAGCTAGACATTTTGTCTTTGAGCAGGGTAGAGGAGGTGCTGCAGAGCATTCCAGCGAAAATATTGAGGGCACACTTAATGTAAGGTGTAGCTCCTACATGTGTTCATTCATGCACAAAAACTCGGTTAGTACGTTGCATGCACAGTGTAGCCAGTGTCTCCCATCAGCAAGGGCTCGTCTGACACATTTCTGTAAGGATGAAGAATTGAGAATCATGTACAGTAAAGAGAAACGTGTAAAAGTAGCAAGAAACATCTTTACTTCTTGGGCAAAAAAACCTCTCTGGATTAACCAGCAAACTGTTGAAGCATAAAGAAATGAGTGCTACATCTGCATCAGTCTACTTTGTATTCATTACTAAAGGGCTGGGTTGAAAATTAATATATAATCACCCCTATGAGTCTTATAATGAGATTGTTAATGTGGAAACTCTGGAAAAGCATTCCAGCCTTTACCTTATGGGCACATGAATTTAAATTTAGAGTTAACATGCGTTGGAAATAAACACTCTTGCTCTGTCCACTTGCTGCCTGAAAACACCAATTAAAAAACAGACAAACCACGAACAATTTGTGCAGACAATGGTCTTCACACGGCCTGGATGCTATTAATCCAAATTCTAGTAAAACGCAAGAATAAAAAATGAGCAGCTGTTTGCCGAGTCAGGAAAATTGCTGCTTGGGGAGGGGGATATCTTCAGTTTCTCTGGCTGCTGCAGAGTCATGCATTAGTTAAATCCAGCAAGTGTCACACCACCAGGCATAATATTTCATTCAGCAAGACAAAAGGTGATGTGGGAGATTGGGGGTCCTTTGTGGCTCTGTAGCAGTCTTGGGTGACTTCAAAACAAAACAGCTGGGATGGAGAGCAGAGGCCCTCGGGAGCCTGGCATCCTCAGGCTCTTTTGAGCCATTAGGCTGCAGGAGCTGTAGTGCTCTTGCAATTCAGATAACACCGGTACATTAACGTGCAAACAAAGCTTTCTGATGCCGAGGTTAAACTAACTTCCTTTCAGAAGCTTTAAAGTCTCACCTTGTCTTGAAAGAAAAACACATCACATACAGACTTGAGAGTTTTTTGGTAAAAGCTGCAATGTTTTCCTTCTTCTTTTTCTTTTTCTTTTTTTTTTTTTTTTAACAGTTGTATTTGGAAGAAGAGATACTTGTAAAGCAAGAAAGGCTAACAGGTGTCAGAAACTTTCAAGTAAGAAAAATAAGAGTTGAAAAAGTGCATATGGGCCCTGTCATGAGTAAGCTTTTCTTTCCTATAACATCCAACGTGCCGACTGTTTGATGTAAAAATTCATTTTTCTGTATGGATTTACACAATGCACTTTTTTTCTCCAAAGTTCTCCAGTTACTATAATATCTCTTTAAGGGTATAGAAGAGTGTCACTGCTCCTGTGAGGAAGCGTTCTCCTTACCAAGACTCTGAGTCAGATTTCTCTTGCCTGCTCCAGTTCCTTTCTGGCTTTCGAGCAGCAGGTAGGAGCCAAATATCCAGCAGATCTCTCCATCTGATATTCATGGGATGCTACAGGGGAAGGAAATATTGAAAATAGGATATGGTGCAGTCAGGGCCAGCAGCACCACGTTAAAGGAATGTCAGTTGTTTCCGGAGGCGTGGAGAGGTGTCAGGGCTGATTTTACCTGAATTCACCATGTTGTAGAGCAGCATTATTTTATTGCAGCAGAACTGGAGGCCTTTGAGGCTCCCAAACCTCGACAGCCTGGGGCTGTTGGCTGGGCAGGGGCACATTTTGGCTTTCAAGGGACAGGCCCCTCATTCCTACAAGCCGCTGCCTTCATCAGTGGTGCTGTGCTGGTTTCCAAGTTGTTCCATCCCAGAGGAGCTGTTGTGCTGCTGCAGAGTCAGAACAAGACAGATCCAGCATCAAACCAGCCCAGGGACCACAGAATCAGAGCTGGCACATGGGGTGTTCTCCCTCTTTTTCTGCCTTCCCACTGCCAGCAATGGATTGTGAGGGGAAACTACTTTGGCTTGAGCTTTATTGGATAGGTAAAGAAAAAAGGATTGGTAAAAGAAGAAAAAAAGAATGGTAAAATGTAGTGCCACAATTTTGTTCCACTCTGTGCCTTTATCTCTTCTTTCTCCAGGGTTCTGCATCAAACTGCCCCCATCAGACAGATATTAAATGTAAATCTGGAGCAATCCTGATCCCCAGGGAACCCAGTGGGAATTTTGTTTCCTTTCCAGCAGCTTCTCACCCCTAATGCGAAATTTGGGGAATATTCATTTTCATGCTGCCCCTTTCAATAGCCGCAATTCTTTTCACTATCTGTCAGCAAAATCACAGAGCACTCATTCCTGATCTAAATTTCAGACATCTCCCCTTAAGACCCTAGGATTTCATCAGCAATTAGAGCTTTAGAGACCTTTTGTCTTAAGTGATTATTACTGCAGAGTTTATTCTAAAACTTTATCTGGCCTTACCCAGCCCATATACATCTGGACTGCATTCCAGGAATGCCATTCCTTCTCCATTGTTTCTCTCGTGTTTTTATGTAACTATTCGAATCCAGAGATGCACTCACTTTTACATTGTAGACATGGTTTTAACTGGCACAGCAAACATTTCCCTACACTTATCTTTAAAAGAAATATATGTAAAAGATAATCTAATCTTAAATTTAAAGTTTAACACAAATACAGGGAGAGATGACAAGTTGTGAAACTATTTCTCTCTGAGACATGCTAACACGGGTGATAGGACAGAGTACACATTATTTTTCAAATGGGGAAAAATGAATATTTAAGACCTACTTAGAAAGTTCTGCATTGCTGTTGACAGCACTATTGTGTCTGAAGAGGATCAAGTAGAGCTCATTGAATAATTCATTAAATGCATTTTGCAAAACTGTTCAAAATGTTTGTTTAAATTATTTATCCCGTTCGATGTGGCAAAACTCAGAGGGACGAGCCCTGCCTAAAATGCTGCAAATGTTTTACTGCTTTTCCAAAACAGAACAACCTTCCTATAACAATTATAATAGCTTGATGCTATTTAACCTCCCTCATTCTGAAAGGAAACCTGATCCATCAGCACCATTTATCGGGCCTGGAATGGACACTTGGCCCAGCACAGGGATGTAAATGGGTTGTGGAAGGGTCTGGGGTAGCACATCCAGCCCTCTCAGGTTTTGAGTGAGTGAATGAGCTTCAGACAGGGGTTGCATTATCCCAGCAGAGCTTTCCATGGGCACTGATTGATGGGGGCAGTGGCACAGAGCTCTGGTTTTTACCTCCAGCTTTGCCCATGACCGTGGCCGTTCACACAGACCTCTGTGCTCAAAATCACCGAGTAACCCAGAGCCCCAGGAGTGCTTCCCAGAGCCCTGAGCTCCAGAAGATGCAAAATTCCCCTCTGTTGGCTGGCAGGGACTCATCAGGTGCACAAAACCACAAGAGCTTCAGATGTGGGAGGTGCTCTCACCCAGCCCAGGCTGCACTTCTCTGATTTTCTGCTGATGCCTGGTGCACACTCAGGGATCATCCTGAGTGGAAAGCTGTGGCATGTTATTGGCTCCATGTACAGCAGCAGGATGGGGAAGAACAGCATCAAAACACGACTGTAGGTCCATGGTTAAGAAATGCAAAATGCACCTAAAACAATTCCCCCTCCCCTCCTTGTGTATTGATATGACCTGAACTGAAAATTTATTAAAACACAGATAAATCCATTTGGCTGGTCAACACAATGCTCTGTTTGCCCCCACCTGATGGATCCATCTCAGTCTGGCAGAAGGTTTCATTTGCCATCTCTGAGAAAAAATAACTCCCAGAAAACCGAGGCAAAACTGATTGCAAAGTGAATATTAACAGGGACACACTGCTTACTGAAATTCTTTTAAAATACCACTGGATGTTCTTGCAAGTGAAAGAGAGGGCTAAAAATATTTGCTGCAGAAAGAAACCAAAATAAAAATTAAATGCCTGAAATGCAGCAAGCTCTTCACTTACATAAGGAGCATCATTTTTGCAGTGGGCATTTCTGAAGGGTGATTTTTTCCCCCTTCTCTTATTCCCTTTTTTTTTTTTGGTTTCAGAATGTCCCTGCTTTTGTATGACATTCTCTATCCTTCTGTCTTGTGCTACACTTTCCTGTATGGCTATCAGAATGTACATGCCATTAAATCAAGAAAGCTCTGTAAACTGCTTGAGTTTTCATGAGCAAGAGCTGTCCAGAGTCCCACAGGAGTGGTGAGAACATCACAAATATTGAGTGCTCACTGTGCTGCCATCTCTAAACAGCCTAGATGATCTTTTTCTTTCAGTTGTTACTTTAACATTTATCTTCATGGCAAATTGAGCAGCAGGAGCTCCACTCAGAATGGGTTCCAAGCCCAACCTTCCCAATGGGTAAGGTGCCATCAGAAGTATTAGTGTTTTATTCAATTTTTATGTGACTACAGGGAAATGTAGAAAAAGGTTGCATCCTTGGTGCTAAACTGCTCTTGGTCAGATATAGCAGCTTGTAAACCTCTCAGTTTGCTGTTTGCCTGACCGGTTTTACTGCTGGTGCTGCTCATAAATGTCTGCCTGGTTAAGCACTCCTGAATAATTGTCTAATAATTGTCAGATGCTCAATACTGGCTCACATACTGGTGGTACATACACCAACAAGCAGCAGGAGGTACTACCCCAAATAAAAATTGCAATTTATTCTCTGCTCCAGCGGCAGACCAGACTTTCTGCAGCTTCTTCCACAGGGTTAAAGCCAGCACAGGGCAGTGGTTTTCCTGTCCTGCAGCCTCAGCTGAGCTCTGTGCTCAGGGTCCCTCAGAAAGAAAGGGAAACGAGCTACCCTGGAGATGATTTTACCCTCTGCCAACGTCTGCTGTGCTTGGGGCTCAGGCAGGGCCATCTGGAAGTGCCTCGTGCCCGGGTGTCCCCTCTGTAAACCCATGGGCCGGTTTTGCTCCGTGAAATTAAATAGGGAAGGATTTGATTCTTCTCTTTATGCAGAAATTCCCAGGCTGTAGCCACACCAGAGTAGCTCCACAGTCCCACTGTCCTCCCACTCGCTTCAACAGTGTAGTGGAATAATTTAGAAGTGCTACACGGCTGTGGAAAAGCGATGTAACACCTTTGGGGGAGCAAGAGCATAATTTTTGCTCGAAATTCCTTAAAGATCAATTAATTTCTGACTCATCCCGTAAAGCTGAGTGAACTGGATCAATAGTGTTTTGCTACAGGATATTTTCCCGTGCTCATTTTGCTTCTTTTCTTACTTACACAGAGGCACAGAAAACAGGCTGGAAGGGACCTCAGGGGGTCACCTACTTCATCCCTCTGCCCCAGGGGAGGATTTCTTGCCCTCTGTGCTCTGCTAGCAGTTTCAAATAAATAATAATTCCTCTAATAAATGGAACTTCAGAGCTTCCCTGGACAATCTTTCCCAGTGCCAGTTACCCTTGCCACTGGAAAGTTTTCCTGATGCCTGAGCAGGACGTCCCTTGTTGCCACTCATGAACAATTCTTCTTGTCCCATCTGTGATGGAAAAGAGCAAGAATTTGTGACTTCCACCCCTCTAGCTCTTACATACTTGAAGACTCTTTGTCTCCTCCAGACTAAACAGGCCTCAGACTCCAGAGGTCCTTGTTTTCAAGACCTTTGCTCATCCCTGCTGTCCTCTGGACTCTGGCCAATGGCCCACATCTTTCTTAAACTGCAGTGCTAAAATAGGATGAAGTCTTCCAGCCGGGGCATTCCCAGCATGGAGTGGATGGAAATGATTTTGTGTGGCTGTACGTGTCAGAGACAGGACTCCTGGGTGTTACATCTCCAGTGCATTTGAGAATTTGTTGTCAAATATGGACATTCCTGACCCTTACTTAACTTGTGATGCCCTATAAACCTCAGGCTCTTGCTGGCAGGGCTGGTGTGTTGATGGTCAGGCACATCCTGCATTTGTGCAATTATTCCTATTAATTGCAGAAAATTCTACTTGTTCTTATTGACTTTCATCCTTTCTTGGCCATTTCCCCAACCTGTAAGATATTTATGAATTTCCAGCGCACTGCAGACTTTCTAGCTTGATGCCATCTCCAAATTTAATAAGCATATTATCTAGTCAATTGTACCAGTTATTATGTAATGTATTTAGAGATCAGTAGCAGGCTTTTAGAATCTCCTAACCCTTACACTTCTCCTCGAAGAGTAAGCTGTAGATAGGTCTTCCTGAGAACAGTTTTTCACACTTTGTCTTCCCATCTTGCATAAGTTTATTTCAATCTGTTTCTCAAATTTGCTGATAAGAATACCACAAGGCACTGTCAGAATTTCACTGGAGTCAAGGTATAGAGTCTGGAAGATAGAAATCTCTTATTTCTCATGTTTCATGATCATTTTTTGGTCCCAGAATTGGTCTTCTGAGCTCAGACCTAAAGCCCTGTCCCCAAAATCATGACTATGCCAAGATGCATAAAAATGCCCTTAGCTACCACTCAGCTGCAATATTAAACATTTTAAATCCACACATTTAATAGAGCTATCATTTTTCTGCCCATCCTGAAATAAATATTTTGCCTCATTAAGGGTGTCACCAATATACTGAAATAAGCCCCCTCTTCCCTCCTTCTTCAGCACAGACAAATGTGAGGGGTCAATTCATGGCTGCTCAGGAGCACTGGAAACTCTTCCTGGCTCTGGAAACTCTTCCCACATGTCACAGGGACCAGAGTGACACAGGCAAGTGAATTTAGGGGAAGCTGTGCTGACCCATAGCAACTGGAAAATATAAAGGTGAACACCATCTCACAGCCAGCCTCCAAGCTGGAGAGATTAATTGCACTCAGTGAGACTTATTTGATTACTTGGTCCCCTGAGTAATAATGGGTTTCCTGAAGACTAAGGAGAGTAACACAGAAGTCAGAAAGAAATATGGGGACATATTAAAAAGTAACTATAAGAGGGAGAAAAATATATATGAAACCACGAGGCATGTAATTAACTTAGCATGGGACTGGATTTGTTTGCTTAATTATTCCATGCAGCTTCATGAAGCTGTGAAGCAAGTTCATAAGTGGCTTAAAAATATCCCAGAACCGACTTTAACAAAATATCATTAAATTTGTGAATGAAAATCCTGGTCTTCTTAAGGTCAATGGCCCCTCTTGGTTCATTCATGCTGGGATCTCTCCTTACGCTGAGTGTGGAGTTCTTGGCACTTTGGGAAGCATTCACATGGCTTAATTTAGGACTCCTGGCTCAGGTATCCTGAATTGCTCTCTGGAGGCTGCACTGACACTGCAGGGAGCTTGGTCCTGAGTTAGACCTAAAGTTAGAATATGTCAATGATCTCTTCTGTGCATGCAAATCCTAAAAGGAAAATATTCAGCGAGTGACCAGTGCCCCTGTGAGATTATGTGCCCCACAGAGATGTGGCACAGTAAACAGGAAATCAGGGAGGCAGCTTGTGTTTCCACAGATATGGGAAATGCCAAATGCCACTTAAAAGGTGCTATACATAACTTTGTTACTTCCGGGGAAAATGAAATCCGTGGAAAAGAAGCACAGCCCGACAAGCCCAAGAATCTAAACAGAGGTTGAGTGTATTGCACAGCTCTGCCAGCTGTGTATTCCGTGAGGGAATTTTTCATTTTCTCTGCAGTCTTTATCTCCTTGTAGTGGCAGAAAGTCCTACCCATGGGTGATGATGTGAGCACTTGGAAGTGCTGCTTCCTGGGGAGATCAGGTCACATCCTTGGAACCTGGGAAAAATTAGTGGCGTTCCTCAGGATGGGAGCAGAAATGAACATTATCTTCAGAGTTATCTTGCAGAGGAGAGAAGACCTCAAGCAAAGAGAAATGAGGCTGAGGGAGGGGTGAGTTGATGGGAAAGCCCTGCGTAGCTGGAGAGGCTGCAAGCCCCCTTGAGGACTCTGACCAAGGAACGACGAGGAGCGATCAAGGAACCTGCAGGCGCTCTGAAGAGTTTGGATGTTTTGTTAGATCTGCATATTTCTTTCAGTGTCTGGCTCACAGCAGAATTGTGTTGCAGAGTCCAGGTGTTAGGTGCTCCAGCTGTTGCCTGCCTCTGGAGAGCTGGGCTGGGAACCAGGGAGTCTGCAGGACCTGTGGAGGGATGACAACCACGGGGAGGGGAGCTTGGCAAGGAGGGGGCTGCCACTGGGCTTGGTGTGGCACCTCTGCTGTGAGATTCAGCTTCTGCACAGGGGAACAGAGCCTCTAATGCCAGAGGGATCAGATGGGGATGGCTGCAGAGTCACTGTGCTGCTGGTCTCAATGTGGAAACTCCTTAGAAGGTGGGACTGGCTCCCAAAAAATGCATAGGTTTAAAGCAATGAGCAGTGGAGGCCATCCCCACTCATCTCTATGCAAACACAGGGTGATAAATCCTTCACAGAATCTGTGTCATTCATAGTAAAACAAAAAGTAATTTTCCCTCTTGCTCAGAGGAGGCTGAATGCATTTGTGTGCACACACACAGGAGATGTGAAGGTCCAAGGGATGCAGCATCAGCGCTGCCCAAGCGAGCACGGGCACAGCGAGGGCTCCCTGGTGCTGTGGGCCGTGCTGAAACCTGCTGTCAAGGGCTGCTCATCCAGAATAATGCCTTGGCATGGGTTCTCTGCTTCATCAACTCTTGGCTGTGCAGAGGCTGAGGTCACTCAAATCTGGCCTTGCCCCAGTTTTCATACCAACATCAACCTCGCTCTCCCTTCCCCTCCCCACCTGCCTCTGCCTGGGTGAGCATGGTCAGGATCTCTTGCTGGAAATCCTGGTCTGGGTCACTGGTAGCTGGCCAAAGCACATCCCAATGATGGCCAGGAATAGGTGATGGGAGGCAGGAAGGCTTAGCTTTTCTCTAAACGAAAATGCAGCATCTCAAAGTTGGAGTCATGGTGAATTTTGCCCCCTGATTAGGAGTGCAGGATCAATTCCTCTGAGAGACAGGGAGTTTGCATGATGTAGTTCAAGGATAAGGGGAAAAAAAAAAAAAAAAGAATGACAGGCCTAATTCATGCTCTTCCAAAATTATTATTATTTTTCAGCTAGGGAAGGAGGAGACAGGATGTGGTAGAAAAACATTTACAGGAGTTTGGCATGTAAAAACCTGAATGATGGATTAACAGCTTATGCCAGATTTTACCTGCCTTTAAGCAGGTAACATTTCTTCAAGCTCAACAAGCTCCTGCTTGCCTAGAGCTATACTTTTCTTCTCCAGATGACCGAAGCCAAAGAACCTTGTGCAGTTTTCATTAGCTCCAACTTTCTCTCAAATGTTTTCTTCTGCAAGTTTAATTTCACTTAGGGAAACAGTGGCCCTTGGGAAGGATATATCTAAATGAGGATCCTTTTTTTCCTATAGGCTTGGGTCTGTGTGGTTTTTTTTTTTGCTGGGGGGTGACCTGAGCTCTCTGGGATGTGCAGCCAGCAGAGCTTCATGCACACAATCACAAGGCTAAGGGCAGGAGCTGGAATGCAGAGGATAAAGCAGAATGCAAATCCATTCAGTGCAGTAATTTAAGGTGTGGGAGGTCTCCTCTTATGCACAGAAAGGTCCTGTCAGTAAATGAAGCAAGAATCTTCACCCTGCAAAACAGAGCTGCCTTTTGAATCTCTGGTTTCCCCTCTGCACTGTGTGTGTCTGTAAAAGACACATAAAGCAGCTCTTTCCCCCCTCCCCTCTTGTACAAAACCTCTACAAAACAGATCAGGATGGCAAATGGCCACTGTAAGTGTTGGTGACTGCACATCCTTCCCACTGCACTGGAAGTAAATGGTTCCTTTCCTGCCTTTTTTGGCATGTCCCGTGGTATCCCTGCTAGGAATGGGAGTTTATCCTCCATGTCTTGCCTAATTTTCCCCTGCATGATTTTAGTTTTCCCACGGTAAGATTAAGCTATTCTATATACCATCAGTCCCATAATAGTCAGTGAACTTTAAGTGAACTCTAACATCTAGACTCGAGTCATTGCATTAAAACCTCATAAGTTGATTGGGTAGCCGAGTATTTTAATATTAATCTCCCCACTAAATGCCTGCGTGCACTGCACAGACTCTTGTACAAATGTCTCTCCTTGGAGCTCAGGGTGTCTGAAAAGGCCAACTCACTCTGAACGTGGCACAAAGTGATTTAGTAACACACCCTGGGAATAAGGGGGAATTTGTCATCCGAACTGAAAATCAAAGTGTGAGTAACTCCAGCCTCTGCAAGGCTGGAAAGCTGGACCTGCATGAGCAAGGAGAAGGGTCTGGGCTCTGAAGGGGTGAGGGGGTGCAAACAGCACCATGGGCTTACACCGGGGGTTTAAGGACATTTCTCTTCCTTCCCATTCTGCTAACCATCTCTTTGGCATCCTTTTCATTCTATGAGCAGATTGTTGGTGTCCTCTGATTCCTGAAAATGACACTTAAAACCTCTCCCTATTTTGTGAAAAACCCAAATTCAGGAGAGTCTTCTTGTTTTTCACTGCTTAGGCCCTCTCCTCTGGGGCAGTGGTCACCCTGTGCTGCTGAGGCTCTTCCTCAACAGAGGGTCCCTTTATGACCTGGCTTAAGTGAGAAGTGAGCAGTTCTTCTCACAGTGAGTAGTTTTTTGGCATTAAACAGGAGTTTCTCACCCCCATCACCATCACTTGTGCCTTCTCTTCCCTCCCTCCAGTTCAGATGGAATAAGACAATGGGTGGGAACACACAGGGCCCAGCACTGGTTCTCCTGTGCCAAACCCCAGATCCTCCTCCAAGGGGGATAGGGACAGGCCAAACCCTACCTGGTAATGAGCAGGTTTAAAATTAAGGCCTCCCATTCAGCTTTTAGGAACCTCAATATGGTCTCCAGCACTTTTTATCCAGCTGCTTGAAGAAGCATCTCCTCAAATGTGAAAGGTTAAATTTCAGCCAGCCAAGGAGCGGTGTTACCTTACAAATATTTTGGAAATTCCCAAATCTTAGATAAAGGTCCAGAAAGCAATTTGGGCCTGGTGCAAGCCCATTTAAGCAAATGGGATTTTTTTTTGGTATTGCTTTCAACAGGATTTGGATCTGGTTGTCTGCAACAGCTACTACGAACCAGCTCGTGAACGAAGGCTGGATGGAAATTTTCCTGCCTGCTCTGTTTAGGTGAAGCAGCAAAGAAGGAGGGGAACATTGCTTTTAAAGAGATAACTGTATTAAAACCCATCTGGCTTCAGATCAAAGATGGCTCAAGCCTATCATTTTAAGTATGTACAGGATGCAGCAGTCGCACGGAAACATTGGCAAGACCTGAGCTCACGCAAAATAACTAAAAGGTCTTTACCAATAGAAAACAATTTTAAAAGTTACAGTGCAAGGAGGTAAAAAAGGTTAGGCAGTACAATTCTGGAAAACATGAGAATTCTTCCTGGAATTAAAGAGTATATCTGTGGACAGTTTAGCAAAGGAAGACCATTTGTGCTCTGCTTTGGATGGAATGAGACTGCAGCACAGACTGGACCTTATTGTGCACAAAGTTTAGGCTGTTTTACTCTAGTGGAAGCATTTTTATCTCTCTTTTTTTTGCAGTTGAATTCAATCCCTCTGCTTTTCTCACTGTCTGGAGCTGATGGGAATGGCAGAGGCCTGCTTTGTGCCCACGGGGAGTCACGGGATGGGAGACATCTCTGGGGAAGAGCCTTTCTGAGCAATGGTGCAAACAAACATCGGGCAGAAGTAGGACAGATAACAGCTTAAAACCACGCCAGATTCCTGCAGCTCCAGGCTGTGAACATTGCAGCACTTCAACCACAGCTTTTGTTGCACTGGATCAAGCAGATAGGAGGGTGCATCACCTTGAGCATTCCCTCAGACCAGGCTCTCCCACCGCTGCTCCTGCCCCAGCTCGGGCTCGGGTGGGTGTCCCGGTGCCACGTGCCACCACTGCCCCGTGCTGCCTGCCAGGTGAGGACTGAAGTGCTCATTGTTCCTCCTTTCCTGTGGCTGGCTCCAGGAAGAAGGGCAGGAAGTGAGTAACATGGCTGGTGCGCTCCAGCTAAAAATCTCAAGACATAACGAGCTAAGAATTGCCATTTTTGGGTAATTCCAGCTCTCACAGGCCGTATGGAGCCGTATCCTGTTCCTGGCAGTGGGCAGAGGTGGGTGCTCAGGGAGAGTAGAGGCAACATGGCTCTATGGACATGTGTCCCTGTGGATATTCCCTGGTGTGCAGCAGGAACTGGGATTTATTTCCTGAGCTGGAGGGTGCTGTGGTCCTTACTCAGGTCTCTGTGAGCACAGGGCTAACAAACCCCTTGAGGAAATCTGGCTGGGTGCATTGTTCTACACGGGCTGGAACAGGAAAGCCAACAACTTTCCTGGAATTAAAACATAAAATGAACACATTGCTTACAAAAAGTACTTCCGAGATAAGTCATTTACAAACTTAGAGAAGTTTATGACATATAAGGCAATCTGTACTGAGGCAGCTGTGAGAAAGGCAATTAGCTAATTGGAAATGCTTCTCCTAATTGCTGCTTTAGTGGGAGAGCTACACCAGTCAGAAAAGACTTGGTGCTTGGCTCAGAACAAACTGGATCATCCCCAGGGGAGTTATTCAGGGTAGGAAGTGGGAGTTCCCCTGCCTCCAGTGTCATTATAAACGTAGAGGAGCCTGTTACAAGCTCTTGCTTTGCCACCTGGGGAAGACACCAGCAGCTGGCCATGGGGACAAGGCACGCTGCCACCCTCTGAAGGGAACAAGTCAGGAGGAGCCAAGGAGACAACAACCAGCACTCAGAAAACAAGAGTTGTTTTTAATGTAGATTTAACCTGGATTTCCTCCTGTCTGGGAACATTCTTCCCTCCAATGTGTGCCATTCCCAGTGCCTGTCCATCCCCAGACTGCAGCTCAGACCAAATGCCTACAGAGAGAAGTGGCACTGAAGTGTTCCTTGCAATAACTCACCAGGGAGGTTTCTGTCACTAGGCATCAAAAGGAAACCTCCAGCAGCACCCATAGGAAAATAGCTGATCTCCAGGGCTTTTTATTGCTTGTAAAACTTTATTGGAGGTGGAGAGAGTAGGGATAGATAATGCTTTCACAGTCAAATCATAGAGCATTATCTTAGTGTCAAAACAAAATTGAGTTCATTTCTCCAAAGATTAACACTTGGTATCAGCTGCTGCAGTATCTAGCACCTCAAGGAGTTATTATTAGTTTCATTTTTTAGCTAAAGAATTCCCTTTTAAATAGAGTCTCCTGGAATTTACAGACCACCTCTGTCTGGAATGCTTGCACAGGAGTTATAAATAAAATTATTTGCTAAAAATGTTTCCTAGTACAAACAGACTGGGTTTACCAATGTAAACATACTATATGTATTCATGCATATTTTAAATTGGTCACTGTGGTTCTTTTAACATTTGCTTGGAAGATAACATGATGTGAGTACATTATATATTTCCAAGCATTTTATTAGTGTGGAGAGGCAGTTAAAGACTGAGACATTAATGAAATGAAGAGTTTTAATTCTCTTTTCACTTATCTGTCCACAGACTCATCTAATCACCTTACATTCATTAACATATTTCAGCCAGCCAGAAGTACCCAGAGCTGGAGAAATTGTTTCATAGATGGGGAAAACCCAAACTGGGCAGCCAAGAACAATTCTGGGTGAATGTTCCTCAGCTGGGAGCTGAAATGAAGCTCTCACAGCCCCAGCCCTTTGTGCCTTACAGAGCACATTGTGTCTGTTCCAGATCTGGAAGAATTGATCACATCAGGTACAGACTGCTGCTATCTAAAACCAGGCAAAAATTCTTGATCAGAGGAGTCCACATTTAATTAGATGTGATCCATGTGGTTTTTCCAAGTGTAGAGCTGAAAATGGAGAGCTAAGGAAAAGCAAAGGGATTTTTTTTTTCCACAAAAGAACGCCACACATGATTTCCTTAATTTACTGAAACCAGTTACATTAATTCCCATGGTTTTGTGAGGAACTTTTTTTTTTTAATAAGAAAAATGTACAATGATTAGCTGAGTTTTCCTTCTAACCTTGTTAAGCTGAAGTTATTGGAGAGATAACAGTACATGCACACTGCCTTGTTTTTTTCCTTTTTCATTAATTTTCCTCTTGTCTTGCCTTGTTTAAGCCTGAACCTCCAAACTTCTAGGGGCTTTAAGAAGCAACTTTAGTTTTATTTAGGGGAAGCTCTGATGACTAAAGATATATACATATATATATATATACATATATATATACACATTCTGGTATAGCCATGAGCAATTAGAAAATAAAAGCTTCAAAATAATAATCAGTACACTGAATAAATAATAGGCAGGACAGTTTGCACAAGGTGTGGGATCATCTCCTGCTCATCACCCAGTTTCCACCCCAGATCCCCCATTTTTAGTTCAACCTCCACACCACAGGAGGTGCCTGCCCTGGAGTGTGTTATTTCCCTACATGGGAAAACTTTCAGCCAGTAGTTTTTGTCTTTTTCTCCCCTCATTAAGCAATGATCTTAAAAAAAAAAACCCCACTAAATTTATTTGCCTTGTACATACAATGAAAGAGCCAAAGATTTATTTCTGGTTGAAGCAGTGGGTACTGGAGGCAGTGGAGCTCTGCTAGTTTTCATTAGCTGAGGAGTTGGCTTGATGCAATCACATTGTACATGCCAATAAAACTGAAAGGTAACCAGCTGTTTTATTCCAGCTACTATGTGGGGGTTTTTTATTTTTCCTGGAGGAATTTTGCAATGTATGATTTGTAAAAATTACTTTTATACGTAATTAGTATGGCAATAAATATTTTCTGAACTGCAACTCTTCTTCTAATTTTGGTTTTCTAGGCAAGTCCAGCCAAGTCATAGCAAAGAACACAGCATCAGAAGAGAGTTATTGCAACAAAGCTGGAATCAATGTCAATAAAATAATGCCAATATCATTTGTAGGAGCAGAAACACATAGAAATTTCCTCCTGCATCTTGAGAAATATATTTATAAGAAACTTTATGTTTCAAATCTTTTTTTAAACCTTTTATAGAGGACTTTTAAGGTAATACTGAAAACACCATCAGCTTAAGAAATCTGAGTCAATTCCTCATATGCATAAAATTCATTCAGCACACACAGCATGCCTTACTGCATGAGCTGTAAATTGTCTCTTCATGATTTAAACAGGACAAAATAGGCCCTAAAACAACCCAAAGCACTGCAAAGACTTCCCTGGACAGCATTTTCAAGACATCTTCATCTGTGAACATCCAATGACTTACGTTTGAAGGGATTTATATGTGTTTGCCCATAAAAGATGATAATCTCTGATGTTGCTTTGGATGAGCTCTTGGGCAGGGTGGGGACATTTCTGAGCTTCAAAGGCCACAAGGTGAAGCTGGAGGTGAAAGGCAGCTCCATCAATCCAAAGCAGGAGTCCACACATCAGGTAGGACCCATCTGAAGCTTGAAGAATCACAACCCTGATGGGATCTATGCCAGTTTCTGCTGTCCAAGCTCCATCTGGTCTCAGACTTCACTGACACAAGTCTGGCAAACAGGATGGTCTCTTTTCTGTGAGCTAAATTTGAAAAAAAAAAAAAAGGAAAAATTGACTAATTTTGAATGATAGGCAAAGATGGATACAGAGAAAATATATAAGGGTAAAGAAAAAGTTTGTTTTCCAGAATGTTATGAAGACTTTGGGTGTGCAGAGATCTTCCTTTTTCCTTCTGAGCCATTAAAATCCATCAAGTCAAGACCTCAGCATCTAAAAGCTGTAAGTAATTAGGCATTGACCAAAAGAAACCATTTTGCTGCTGTGTCTTTTGTGTCAGCAGCATTCACATTAATGCAGAAGGACCAGAAGAGCTGATATGGTCAATAAGTCATGGACTAAAATACTTTCTTCTTCCATAATTGCTCCTTTATGTCATGAATTTGCATTTTAATAACTCCCTAATTATTTATTTACTCAGTATTGTCCATGGTATGCAATTTAAGGTGTTTTAACTGCACGTTTAATTGAATGCACATAATAGCTATTGGTGAAACACATGCAATGAGAAAGACTGTAAAATGTGTATTACATGTAAGTAATAGTCACTGTTCTACTTCAGGGCTCCTTTTGAGAAAGATTGCAAAAGTAATTAAAAACTTAATCTAGTCTAATCACAAGAACTTCTCTATTTTGAAGTGCCTTCATTTGCAAAACAGAGGGAAAATAAGACTTTCAAGAGCTAAGTGATTTTGATGTCTGTTTATTCCGTTTTGCCTGTTTTCCATGAGACCTTCTGACGGGCAGAGCTTGGCTTGGCAGCCTGGAGTTCCATCCTCAGCTGACTGTCCACGCTATTGTAGTCTTGATTCAACCTTTTAATCCTACCTGAGATGCACTTACTTGTGGTTGAATTAATAATAATTGCGACCTCCTTGGCATCGGACACAGCCTACCTTAGTGCTGCTTTGCCGTCTGGAAATTCCAGCTCCTGGCGTCAAGGGGCTCCAATCGCTTCCACAACTTCTAGAAATAGCTGTGACCTGCTTTTCTGCACCGTTTCCATCCTCTCAGGCTGAACCTGAGCTCCCAGAAACAGAACACCATTGAAGCACGAGCTTTTTTAGTGCTCACTGCTCGGCAACTTCGCTTTTCCTGTTTAATTACAGGTTTCATGTTTGGAGTACGAAGAAGGACATCTTGTAAAGGCACCTTTTCATCTGTGGACAGACCATAAAAACGCAGGTAGGGGCTTCTTTTCCACAGTGGGTGCCCCTGTGGCGTTCAGAAATGCCTCACTGCTCTGTTATCAAGCAGACCTGTTTAGAAAAGAAAGAAGAAAAAGAACCTGAAGTGCAACCAACTCCTACTCGGGTGCCCCAAACCAGACACTATTTGGTCGTGTGGGACCAAATGTCAAGCTGGACAAAGAAAGCAAGTACTCAGTGAGTTGGGCTATTGTGGAGAAAGAGCAGGAACAAAAGCAATGTGGACAATAGTGACATTTCTTTCAGTGCAGTGGGTGCCACACACCCACTTGCTTGATCTGAAAATCTTGTGGGGTGCAAGCTCTCGTAGTTAACACAGCTGTTATTAAAACCCACTGCAGCAGAGATGAGCCATTAGTGTTCTTATCATTAATAACTGCAATTTTGGGAGTCAGTCTAGGTGAAAATAATTTAATTAAAATTGCCTTAATTAATGTGATTATTGCACCAAATAGAGAGGACAACACATTAATGCTCCTCTGAAGAATACTTTTTCACCTCTTCTTTTCAACTGAAAGATTTAACGTTTACTGACTCAGTAAATTACTGAGTCATTAATTTATCCTTGGGGGATGAGAAAGTTATTTTCAATGGAATTAAATCTACAACCTGATGATGTAAAGGGCTCCTCATGAGATTTCTCATACTGTAAATCAATCAGTTTCTCCCAGTTCAGGGCTGTGGAGCACCAGCTAAACTTTCTTTTATGCAATGAGGTCACAAGGACGGTTTATTTTTCTTCCAGATAGGGTAGATGGTGCCTGTCATAAGTCAGCTGAGGTGAGGAGCTGGTGAGGAGGTAAAATGAGTGTACAGGATGGGGAAGCTAATAAAAACCCTTCTTTTACACAGGACCATGGACCACTTGGCAATGAGATCACAAGTGCAGGCAGACAGGGAGATTCTTATTTCAATCACACTGACTCTTTAAAAAACAATGTATTTATTTATTTCGTGGTATCAACACCTGATTTAGCTTTGCACTGTAAAGGTATTTACCATACTAATCCCATTAGGCTGATAATATCCCTGCCAGAGCTCCTGAGGAAAGCTTATCACCACTCCTATTGTTCCACTCCTGTTGACTGCTCAGGAGACAAGAGCCCACAGACCCAGATACTGAAATTTAAGACCTATTTAGATCCTCACACCTTTGCTCCAAAGCGTCTTGGAAGTGTTTAACTACTGAGGGACTTAGTCTGATGACTCAGGGGAGTCCTGCTCTTCCTTAGCAGTGAGGTTTCACCTGCAACACAAACGCAGTACAAGCAAAGGATCTGCTTAAAACAGAGTTGAGACCTGACTGGTAGGAAAAAGGTAAAACACGTAGAGTGGGTGGGATCTGTCCAGTTCAGATTTCCTCCCATCTGTAAAAAAAAAATAGTGTTTCCATGTTTTATTTCCGACAGCCTCTCAGAAGAGAGTTCAGGAATTTAAAGAGAAAAATGAATGCACTTGGAAAAAGCTGGACAAGTTTGGGAACCTTTCTGTCCCCACAGACCCCTGTTTACTGAGCAGATGCAGCCAAGATGAGCTTGGAGGAGCAGTGAAAGTGCTGGCTCGTTACCCAGGTGCCTCCTAACACGTCTGTCAGTTCAGAGGAATAACAGCTTTCCCTGCTTTCATGTGTGTGACCACAGGCTGCTGGGCCCAAGGGTCAGTTGTTTTGAGGTGCACACATATTTTGTGTAGTTTGTTTTTTAGCAAATGCACCTATCTATTTCATATAAAACCCAACTGTGTTTTCTTAGGCCCTCTTTAAAGTGTTGTGCTGGCTTGGGATTAGATGAGTCTTCAATTTTCATTTAACAGCATTTGCATTCCATTGGTAGCTTTCACAATCTGCTGGCAAAGCCATGCAGGAGTAGGAACTGTCCCTACACCTGGATCATATTTAAACCAGAAAGCCAAAATAGTCTGCAGGTTGCAAAATAAAAACTTGACACATATGAAATCCTGGGCAGGTCAAACAATAATTGAAGGGGGATTTATTTCAGCAAAGTTCCGAGGAAGGACCTGAGTGAAGGAAAAAATCCTTTCTAGCTGAGAGCAGATGACAGAGCTAATGCTGCTGGAGTTGATGGAGAAACAGAAGTCAGTTCCTGTGGATAAATCCCAATTGTGAGTCAATGAAGCTGATCAAATAAACACCTGATCAGTTAAAGTTTAATGCCCTGTTGCTCATGAAGAAATTTAAAAAAAAAAAATTACAAAAGAAGATTTAAAAACTGCAAATTGCTCATTCCGTCTTCCCCAGAATTTCAGTTTCCCAGTAAGGTCACAGCAGATATTTAGTCCTGCATTAATTTTTGTAAGGAGTCCTGAAACTGCTGGGATAAGGAAAAAAAAAGGGCCAGGTGCTGATGGAGAATTTGGGGCAGCTGCTTCACAAACCATTTTGATACAGAGGGCTTTAGAGGGAGGATTGCAGGAGATGGAGTGGGTGGCTTCAGTTGTCTCTGAAATGGTCTGACAGAGCTGTATGAGAGGGGCAGCTTTGTTGCCTGCATGATAGGAGATAAAATTAAAATTTTAACTACTACCTCAGTAAAGCCCCAACACCCCCCTTCTCCTCGGAATCTCCTGTCCCACACACCTTGAAGGAGGAATCTCTTTGAAGGTCCATCACTGAGGAAAGCTGTGGTACTTCTTATCATGGCTGGACTCCATTTTCAAGGCAAGGGAAATTCCAGTGAAACTCCAAGATCCATCAAGGTGGTTTAGCTCTTGTTCATCACCCTCCCGGCATCCAGGCTTGAAATTCTTACTGTGATTAGTGCCGGAGAAATGATTTTCATCCTGCTCAGCTTTCCTCACAGCCCCTGGTAAAGTGCAGGGCCTGATGGTCGAGAGGAGAGGGTTCACTAAAAGCTCCCCCTTTCACAGCAGGGGTGAATTGGCAGGGCTCTGTCCCAAATTCAAGATTTCATGGCATGTGAATGTCCCTCTGCTCCACAGCAAACAGGGGCACAACAGTCACACACATTCACAACAAAAACACTGAGGAGAGAGAACACAAAACCTGAGCTGCTGCAGAGGTGCAATCAGCCAGGAGGAATGCCCACGAACATTCTGACATCGAAGTCCTGAGCAATTCCATTTTTCCATAAGGTCACTGGCATCTGGTGTGTTATTAAGCAACTCAGCAGAGATCTGTTAAATGCATAACCTCCCTGCACAAAGGATACGTTCTTTTACTGCGTTTCTCCCTTTCACCCGTGCTTCCCTTTGATACCTGCGAGCTCCACAGTCGCCAACCGTGATTTTGCAAACTGGGTTGAAGCATTTCAGTGGGACAAACCACCCTGTTTGCTCCCTGCCATCCTCACAAGTTCACAGTCAGGGCCTCCACTGCTTTCAGCCTGAAATTTCCCTTTGCTTTCCCACAAATCCTTGGACTTGTTTCATAAGATACACTGAGATATTTCATTGAGAGAACAAACACCTGACCAAAGGTAAGGATTGAGGTCGGTGTCAGCCTTGGCAGGGGACTGTAACAGTAGAAAAAGATTAAGCAGATAACAGGACTGAGTTGGGATTTGTTCCCATTGGAGTGTGGTGGAGGATGGGGCAGCATTCAGAAAAAATGCAAGATAACTGTTATGAGGAAAATTATAGGGAATAATGGATATAAACTCAGTTTATTGAGTTTTACTCATCAAATACTGTGGAAGATGCTAGAGGTGTTGCTTTGACTTGGATTTCAGCAGGTCACAAGGGTTTGTGGGGGGCTGGTTTCAGGAATGTTGCTGGAGCCTCTCTGAGCACTATTAGAGTGTAAAGCAGAGCACAACTCTACCTAAATCTGAGGTTTCACTTTCGGCTGGGTTGAAAGTAAAAGTCAAACGGATGGCATTGATTTAGGATTAGCTTTGCCGCAAAGATGAAAGCTCTTGCAGCCAGGATGGGTCAATTAGCATCAACCCAAGTATCCTCCAGCTAAAACCTTCCTTTGCATGGGAAAAGACAAGTATAAGACCAGGGCTGACAGGAATAAGTGATCCAGCACACTCAGTAGTGGAGCACTTGTGGCCTCCTTAGCTTTTATCTATTTTCCTTTGTGACAAAGGAGGACTTTGGATTTTATAATATCTGTAATTCCCAAAGTCTTTTGGACATCTCCCATCAGGGTGACAGAGAAAGAAAAGATGTAGACCTCTGCATTAACTGGCCATGTCAGAGCAGCAGAGGAGCAGAAATTGCCCGAGTGGCAGCTCAGAACTTGGTTTTTCCTGAGACAGAGAAGGCAGGGTGTGAACGCTCAGCCCTTGTCTCGTCCTCTTCCTCACAGGAGGTAAAGCTGATCTAATTGCCACGTGTTTGTTGTGAGGAGGGAGGATGTTATAACTCCACAGCCAGTCAGCTGTAACAGGGACCCCAGGAGCGGAGCTGGCCTTGAATAATGCAGTCACTTAGTACCTGTCTTAATACAAACTCTGCTGATTTGGCTGGAGAAGAAAGAAAATTAAGATCATTAACATAAATTATAGGGAAAATTAACATAAATTATAGGGAAAATTAAAGGAAGAAACTGCCTTTTACAGCCCCATACTCCTACTTCTTTCAGTTCCTACAACCACCAATACTCATGGTGTTTATAATAGTTATCTGCTCAAGCATTAAACTAATCAGAAAAAAACCCCACAAAGTTAAATATATACCTGTTAACAGTGAAGGTCTGAATGTATCCAGTGAGGTGGGAAGGGAAATGTGCAATTTATGTGGAGTGACTGGAAACAGCTTTCTCAGTGCCCTTGAGTGCATTTCCATCAGCATGGCACATTTCCTTCATGAGGAATCTTGTATTGTCCCATGTCTGCAGCATCTTCTTCATTTTACCACAGCCCAAGAAGTTTTAATACTTCCATTTGCAAACCTCCAAAGACCTTGGTATAAGGCTGTGGAAGTGAAAGAAATCCTTTTTACCCACTTCCCTAGGGTTTATAGATCATCATCTCCCTGACACTTGTTTTCATAGAATATTTGATTTTTTTGTTGCTTTCATGTGTGTTGCAGACCCAGCTAATGTGGGAATCTCTGCTTCCCCAGTCCCACCTTCTGGGACTTTATCTTAACTAGAAATGATAGTCTGGGTTGTTCAGAAACCTTTATGTAAATAATACTCCTGACACATAACTGCATAATTAGAGTCCCTCATGAATATGGCATCCTGTGGCTTAGGGTAAAGGATTAATTGATCTATGAAATATTCTGAAATCCCACTGGAATGCAGTTTATGTCCAACGAATTTCTCTTTGTTTTTTACTCCTTGCATTATATTCAGATAAATTCATCACAATCCTATTAATCAGTGTTTCCTTCTAATGAAATATTACTCTTCAAAATCCATGGCAGGAGTAGCAAGAAGCACCCAGAGAGCTTTGACTTGTACCCTCTTCTGCAGGGCATGTGTAATTCGCTCATTTAATAATGATTTTAAAATGTTTAAAATCTAAACAAAACAACAAGTTACTACTCTTGTATTCAGGTGTGAGTTATCCATCTTTCATGATGAGACAGGCACAATAATTATATAAGCCCTTGGGCCAGTATACACGAGCATTAAAGTGAATTATGACATGATCAGACTGCTAAGGAAAGCCACAGTTATTTTGCAGAAACGGGGCCAAATTCTACTCCCCTGGAACCGGTCGCGATGCTACAGAAGTCAGCAGTTACCTTCCTGTGAGATTTGCTCTGCGTGCTCTAATGTAAACTTGGGATTTCAGCCCTGTCATACTTGTACACTCTGCTGCCAAGAAAACAGCACTGAAACAGGACGATAATTTTTCAGTTTTACACTGCAAGCACTCCTCTGATGCTCTGTGAGACAACGGGAACAAAACAAGAGACGACTCGGATACACGGATTTAAAATACGTGTGGTTTCCAAAAGCAAAGCATAAAGGGGGAAAGTGAGAGAATTCTGCAGCTACAATAGTTTGACCAAAGATCTGAGAAGTCAACGGGAGTCTTTCCATTCTTCATTCAGTGAGATTTAGATCAGATCCCTTTGGGGACTCGTAATGAAGTTTATTTCCATTATAAATATACAGTTGATATGTCAAATTTTACTACCATCATGAGAAAAAGATTACACACACAGTCACAGCCCAGCTGAAATTCACTTGAAAGAAAGCTGCAGTAAGTTACTATTGCCAAGTTCTAAAGGGAATGACATTTGACAAGAAAAACATTCATACTTCTTAGATACAATCACTAGATTTTATTCTTTCTGTGGTGATCAGTCTATTGCACTCATTAATGAGCAATCTGTCCCTCTCAAAGATTGATCCTTACTGACCTTTTCCATGTCTTCCTCCTGATCTTAGCATATGACTTGACAGGAGGAAAAAAATGATGTATTTTTACACCAAAATAGCCAACTGCTAGTGGAGTTTGGATAGGTGCACGAGCTGCAACCAACTCATTTTGAAGTAACTTTTTTGGTTGTCTTTTATAAATTAGCTCCTCTTTTTTTTCCTTCTGGTGAAGACAAAGCATTATTGCAAAGGTAATAACTTTTTTATGATCATGAACTAGACTGTCTGATTTATGGCTTTCTTTCTCTGGGTGTTACTTTTATATGAACCATATCCTAATTCAGGATAAACCACAGCTTTTGTGAAGACCTCTGTACTTAAAAAACGAACAAACCCAACCCAACATGTTTTTAATTACACAGAAAATTGGCATGGAAAAGAGTCTTTGACCATATTTACATCAGAATGTATTCTTTCCTGCTTGAAAAATGAAGCGATTGACACACTTTCATCAAGCACTCAAAAGTCAGAATTTTCAACCATTTCTTCTCATTATAAACATAATTTGGTTTTGGTGGGTGGAATTCTCATTAGTCTCTGAGCTGGCTGGTGTGTTTTGATAACTGAGAAACGAAGTCAAAATCTCAGCAATGAGAAAGCAAGTTTGTTTATTTTCCCAGCTGACCCTACTGAAATTCTCTCCCCAAATTAAAAACACTCTAATACATATCGACAAGTTTCACATGCCCCTGACTTTGAGGGATACCATTCACTCTGATTCTAAATCACCAAGCTCTCCCTGTATTTCATATTCTCCCATTACTGCGTTCATTGACAGGTTGTAAAGAGGATGTAGACTTCTTAGACTGAAGTCTAAGAAAGAAATACAGCAAAGAGATGAAGGAGTGTCTTTTATCTGTCTGTCTCCTGAAGTCTTCAGATGGTGACTAGATGCCTACAGATAAGACATTTCTTAATCAAGGAGTTAGAGCACTCTGCAGTTAAATGACATTGAGTGAGTCATAGAGGAGATCAGATCATCTAACGAGATCTTCAGTTGTTAGAATATGCATCCCTTCTGAATACAGATAATAATTTTCCACGAGTCAAAGGCCAGATCTTTTTCTAAATCAGTCCTTTCGGTGGGAAGAGGGACCCTCATGTCCCTCTTTCAGTGGGAAGAGGGAGCTTCAGGGGACCTGCATGTCATTTTCAAAATTCCTAAATGTTAGAGCTGACCTAGGGTAATGTGACAGAAGACATTGGCTGAAATTCTGTCTCCAGTGAGCCTAAGAGGGAGCCTGAATTCAGCATGGCCATGTTACCACCCAGGGTGTCAGTGGGAAAATTGCCAGTCTAAACCAAGAGAAAGCAATATATTTAACCCCAGGGAGCAAAATAGAAAAGATGTTCCAGTCCCCGGTCCTTCATCTCTCCACGAACCCTCCCCCCCAAGCCAAAGCTATGAGCCAAGTGGAGAGTGCCATCAGGTTTACAGGTCTGTCAAGGTAAGAGGTGTTTGGGGCAAGTCTCAGCAGAAGACATATGTGAGGCAGGGAGGTCTTTTTTTCTTTCTAACACATAAAATGGATAACTAAGGGTAGGAAACGGGGGCTACAGCCACGAGATGCAAAGGCAGTGAGAAATTGCATAAATTGGACAAAACAAAGTTCACCAGTGGGCTCACAAAATCACAGAGTGGTTGAGGTTGGAAGGGAGCTCTTGAGGTCACCGTGTCCAAGCCAATCTCAAGCAGGGTCAGCTAAAGCAGGCTGCCCAGGGCTGTGTCCAGGTGGTTCCACCTCACAGGGACATCCAAGGACACACTCCAGCCTTCACCATCACAATTCAGTGATGATTCCATCAGATCTTTCTTGCAGGTGCAAACTCTTCCCCAGCTTGCTCAGTACTGCTGTTTCTCATTCATTAATGGATCTCCCAGGAGGAATTTCTTGACGTGTAGGTAGCTCATAAACCCACAGTTGTTATGAGAGTCAGGGTAGAGCTTAATTCTAGTTACAGGAAACAGGAGGAAGAAGGGGGGACTTTTGGGCTGTTTTATTGTAATTTAAGTAGGCTTCTAAGAGATGAGGAGCTGGCAGTAAAGTCAGAGGTTACGAGGAGTTTCCGTACAATTGCAAATCCATATTTCTCCGTCCTTATGCACAGTGTGGGAGAGGAGCAGCCCGAGGTAAGTGGCAGAACCAGGAGGAGGAAGAGAGCTGTTAGCTGGCTCTGGTTTGTCTCTCCCTCTTATCAGATCTTAACTTTGCAGTAGCAGCTTCCACAGCAAACTCCTTTCCAGTCTGACTCCCTGGGGATGGGAAATTTCAGACACAGGAGAGCAGCTAACGGGGCAGAGGAGCAGATCTTTCTGGCTGCAGCAAACTGCGTGGGATCCTTCCATGGCACAGCTTGGCTTCCTCTGCCTAGAAGCCTGACAGGTTCCTCGAGAAGATGGATTAGGTTAATTTGACATTTGTTATTAGGTGAATCCTGACAAACATTAAGACTGTGCTGTGATTCTTTGATGGACACCTGCCTGTGGGTTTTTTTCTAATTGGCCAAATTTCCTCTGCTGGGTATGTATTTCAAACAGCTTAAAAAAAAAAATCAATTCCCTACCCAAATAGTTCATGCTTGTAGGCATCCCAAAGAATGTCACTGAATGAACTGAAGTAATTGGGGCCACACTGTGACACAACACAACACAATTGCTGTACTGAGATTGTTCCAGTTTTACATCCACTTATGAACCTCAATAGAAATCTGTCCGCTGTTAATATTTTCTATTATTATTTTAATTTTTTTTTTGCTTGACAACCAGCTTTTCCATCATTTTAGACGATATTTCCTGTTTTAATCCATCCAGGGTACAATTGTGTGTTCTTTTCCTTGCAGTTCCCAGGGCAGATGGAAGAAAATGGGCATCAGCTAAGATCATCCGTGCCAGGAAATATATAATAATGCCGTCATTCTTAAGAGAACTCTGCAGCAGCAGGCTCAGACAGCTACAAAGTGGAGCACATGCATGGATTTGTCATCCTGTCTTACTCTTAAACAACATTGGCTTCTTTGTCAATTGTGAGGAAACGGGGAGGAAAGCCCCTTGGAGATGAGCCACACGTCTATTTGTTCCTGAGCTCTGATAGCAATGTTGGCTGCAACACAATCCTTTTTTTAGAAAGGAGAGGTGAGCATCTTGTGCAACTTGCTCAGAAAAGTCAACAGATGTGTTTGACAAATGCACTTTCTTGACACGAGTTGACTTGCGACACCCGAGGACAGGATGTGTGTGACTGCATGAATCCCATGGTCCAGACAGAGCAGGAGTGCTGTTACCTGTTCCCTACAGCCCCACTTCTGGTGTGGAAAAAAGCCATCAAGCATGGGAATGATCTGTGGGCAGAAGTGCCCTAGCACACGACTGGCACAGAGAGAATAAAACCTCCTTTTCTGCTCTTCTGCACCAACGTCCACCATTCCAGGGTGGTGGGCATTTGATGTTTCTATCCAAACGAATGATTTAGTAAGGCTGTGTCTTTTACCAAGTTCAGCTGAGTGTGGCAGGTCCTTCTGAGAGGGGACACTTTGCTCCACCTCCTCCTTTTTCACAATACTCAGAACACGAAGAGATTCACCTCCACCTTGTCTTGTGGCCAAGTGAATACAAATTCTGTGGACCTAAAGTCCTACTGGTTCCCACAACATCTCTTTCCAGTGTGCCAGTGGGAAAAAGGTGCCTTCAGTGCTGTAGATTTTTCAGTGTTTCTCCCTTCATCATTTGGGAGATATCATGAAAACATTTATTTCTAACTGCAAAGGGACATGCCTTTTACTGGTAAATTCTCTATTTCTCAGGCCCTGTGAGAGAAACAAATTCCAATGCTTAAAGATGTCATTTAGGTGGTTGCATTCCCCATCCTTACCCGTGCCAGAGGCTGGGATGTCCACAAACAGTCTAAGCCTGGTCACAAGGGCACACAAACACCTCCTGAGGAGCTGTACTTGCACTGAGACACACACACAGCCTATCCAAGCACTTCACGAGGGGGATGGGAATATTTTTAATGCCTCCCAGCAAGCACATGTTAAGAGCTTTGGTAACCCAGTATGAATTCTGAGATGTACAGACACATCTGTGTCAATCCCTAATGAGAAAGTGCCTCTGAAGCACTCCAGTGAAACACCTGCAGCCTGTGTGACTTCTGTATTGCCTTTAGATAACCACACACTCCCTTGTAACAGCAACCTTGCTGTTTAAGCTGATGTACTCACAGATCATGGAGTATGAAAATGAGTACTGGTAATACCAGTGCTGTAAGCCCTGATGGCAAAACACATTTCCTTTAAAAGCTGAGTGTCACAACTGGTGGATGACATCCAATTGAGTGACACACTTCCACACACACTAGCACATGCTTTGCCACAAACAGAATGACTTCATTTTAAAGAAAATCTCTGCAAGGGAAGGTGATACTCAACTTCCCTTTTGGTGCATTAAGAAGGTTTGAGATTTCCCCACTCTCCTAACTGTTTCTTGAAATTCATCTCCCTTTAAAGCCAGAGGTAGCATTGAATGCCCATTTCCAGCACTCCTGTATCAGGGGAGGATTCTGTAGTGTGCCCCACTGCATCCCAAGAACAAAAGATGACTGACACACTAAATGTGTTTAATAACACGTAGCTCAGGGAACATTTGATGAAGCAGGACAGCTCTTTTGCTGTTGCTTTTTCACCACAGATGTCCCCAGCAAGAGTGCTCAGAGCTACCAGAGAACCCTTTAAAGCAGCTGAGGCCAATTGCCAACATTTAGGCATAATTCAGGTCATCTCACACTAAAAAAGAGCCCAGAATAAACTGCATCAACTGCTAGCTCTTCCTGTCCTGGACCCCCACAGCAAAGTGTCACTGGAACAGAGTCTGTGGTGCTCCAGAGCTCCCTCCCACCAGCTTCACAGCTGGCCCTAGCCTCCATGTAATAGATTAGAATAAATAATGATGATAGGGAATTAATAGCTGAGTAATTAAGGTTTAGAAAGAATGGCAAAACCATCCCAGAGCTAAGAAGATTTCCACAGCTTAGGTTTGAAGAAAAGTTGACACATGAACAATGTTTAGGTTCTAATCCTCCTCTATCCCGTGCTCAGCCTCAGTGAGAGGAACACACCTCTGCATCTCTCTTCTCTTCTGGATTTTATGGTTCTCCTCATTAATCTTGTATTTTTCCTTGGCTGAGTCCAGCTCTGTTCCCGTTCAGCCTCAAGGCTGGGACCCTGGAAAATATCTTCTGAATTTTCAACAAGTATTTGTCTCCCTCATCACAGTTCTTATTCCTCTCTTCCCTTAGGAAACATAAGTCATTAAAGATCAAGAAGGGCTTAACTCAAATATAGGTTTTATTTATAGAATTTCCCCTTCCTCTCCCTCCCCATCTCCACTTCATTTTTCTCAGTGTATTTTATTTTCACCAGCTGCACTATGCTTTCAAAAACAACTTTCCTCCATCAATGTTAAAGGAGTTATCCTGCATTCACAGGAAGAGTAAAGAACCCAGGTTTATGCTTCTTAATCATTTAACCAGTGAAAGCTGCAATTTACAGGTTCTGCAGCCTTTCAAGCTTTCCTTAATAAGGAGTACTTATCCTTGTCACAAAAAGGTAACCTTAGGATTATACAAGAATAAAACTTTTGTCTTTTCTTCCAGGTGTCCATATGTCTGCAACAGGGAATCTGGCCAGCTCACAGAAACTTCCTCTCCTCCAAGAACTGCATACTGAGGCAAATTCCCAGCTTATTAAAAAATAGTTCTGTTATTTTGCCATCTTGTTTGTTCTGCAATTCCACTGTATTTTCCCCCTCTCTCTCTTTTTTTTTTTTTTTTTAATTATGCCTCTGGCTTTTGGAGGGAAAAATAAAAGGAAATGGAAAAGAAAAAAACCCAAGAAATTTTAAAGTATATCTTTATTTTGGGCTGTGTGTCACTTCCAAACTTCTGTAGGAGTTGATAGGAACATCCCAATATTCAGGTGCTATTTGTCCAGTGAAGAGCTGTTTTCATGAAGAACTACACAGAAGCTTCCAAAAAACCTCTAAAGATCTTAAAGTACGTTATAAAGCTTCTCTTCAGCTACTGACAGAAGTGCCTTAACTTCACTGCTGCTGGACTCTTTTCCAAAGTAAATGAAATCAAAACTGGAATGGCTACAACTTGAGTAACACTGTCCCAGAGTTTAATGTGGTCCAAACACTCAATTTCAAAGTTTAGCTTAGTTGTTTTAATTTTCCTGAGTTATTCCTAAGACAACTTTTCAATTCAGTGGTGGATTTTTTTGGTTTGGTTGGTTTCTTTTTTTACCCCATCTTATAATTTCCTAGATTTTGGAGGTAAAAGCCAATTACGTTGAGATCCGGGAAACTGCTCCTTCAAAATAAAGGAGAATGTTTTGGTCTGTGGCTTCATTCATGAAGACATGGAACTGATTATGACAACATATTACGTGTTTTTAGTTATTACTTCATCCTTCATTGCTTTTTGATGGAAAGGATTGACAGAACTCCTTATATCTTTTCTTCTTTGAATGTTATAAACATATTCTAGAATTTTTCCTTAATATACACCTGTGAAAAAATTGGAAAGACACCAAAAAAATAATGAAATTGAAAAGACACCAAAAAAATAATAAAATTGAAAAGACAGTGCAGTGTTTGCAGATGAATCACCCAAGTGGCACCCAGCCTCCAACACAACATTGTTGCGTAGCTGTGCGCAACTCCACTTAATTGACTTTTGCAATGCAGTTTCACCACGCCGCTTTCTAAGGCTTCCTTGGTAAGAATCCTGTTCTTTAGTATTTAAAAACCCCAGGTAGGGCTTTGGAGAGGAGGCTTTCAGCTCTGCCTGGCTTTCCATAATCTTCCCCTGCTCCGTGCCGCGGGCGGAGCGATCGCGCAGCTCCATCCCAGGATGGGACGCGGATGGGGGGAGGGAGCTGCACCTCCTCATCCTGATACATTCTTATCCTCTGACACCACACAGCGAGCCCACAGCCCCCTTCAGTCACCCACGGCCTCTGGTGCCTCTCCTCTGCACAGTGGTCACGGTTTTAACGCTTCTCCTGTGCTACCACGGCAGAGCCGCAAAATCTCCTCTCCTCCGGTGCAAAACGCGCTGTTTTGGTAAACTTTTCAACCCTCCTGCCAAGCTGTGGTGCTGAACGGTGGGAAGAGCTCGTTATGCCTTAATGGCCTGAGTGGGTCCAGCGTAGGGCTGGGAGTACCAGTGTTTATGGAAGGATGAAAAGCAAAAAAAAAAAA
>VZTH01003235.1:0-24748 GCA_013397815.1 Aleadryas rufinucha | reverse complement strand
TAGGGCTTTGGAGAGGAGGCTTTCAGCTCTGCCTGGCTTTCCATAATCTTCCCCTGCTCCGTGCCGCGGGCGGAGCGATCGCGCAGCTCCATCCCAGGATGGGACGCGGATGGGGGGAGGGAGCTGCACCTCCTCATCCTGATACATTCTTATCCTCTGACACCACACAGCGAGCCCACAGCCCCCTTCAGTCACCCACGGCCTCTGGTGCCTCTCCTCTGCACAGTGGTCACGGTTTTAATGCTTCTCCTTCTCTGCCGTAGCAGAGCCGCAAAATCTCCTCTCCTCCCACGCAAAACGCGTTGTTTTGGTAAATTTTTCCACCCTCCTGCCAAGCTGTGATGTTGAACGGTGGGAAGAGCTCGTTATGCCTTAATGGCCTGAGTGGGTCCAGCGTAGGGCTGGGAGTACCAGTGTTTATGGAAGGATGAAAAGCAAAAAAAAAAAAGGTTTTACGGAGAGAGGTATGATGTCACCCGGACCACAGCCTATTTCTGGAAAGAAGCTGTGAAACCCATGACACATTTTGACACATAAATGTTGCCAAGGAAAACTGATAATATAATTGTTAATACGGTCACAGCCAACTGTTTTTCAGATAAGGAGTTAAACTCTTCTGTGCAACACAGTATTTGTGGAACGTAGCACCTAGTCACTCCATGCTTTCATTGGCTCTGGGATTACTTATATCATACTTAAATAAAAGGACTAGATTATTGGGTACCATAAGAACAATGGACTGCTTATGGTCCTGCAGCATTTATCTTAAGTCAATATGAAAGTTTTGAGTTCTAAAGCCTGTGTCAAGGGCAGTGAGACAAGGGCCACATTCAGTGAACTAGTGATTTGTTTATTTTTTAATGCACATTTAAGTATCTTATTTTGGGGACTCAGATATACTTAGATGATTCAGTTAAATACAGCTTAATTTTCAAAAAAAAAAATTGTGTCTGTCTGAGGAACCAAATCTGATAGAAAATATTAAAGGTTATTATGTGCAATTTGTTTTAGATAAGACTAATGATCAAACAACTTCCTCATCTCTGCCATGGCACAATTTCCCCTGAGATAGAGGTCCATTTTTGCATCCTTCATATGAGCTTTGTTCCTGGGAGCTTGACAGGGCTCCACAATCTAATTACAGAGTGATTAGGAGTAAGTAATACCAGAAAAGAGATACTTTGTAAGTGCAGATACAGAAGGGAAGGGATAGGTTCAGATATGAAACAGAGAGAGAGTCTGCAGCCCAGAGACACGAAAACTGCTCAGAGGGGCTCAGGACACAGAGGCAATGAGTGACAGTCAGGACTCAAGGTGTGCAGGGAACAAGTGGAGCACTGAAGGGTAAAGTCTGGCCATGAGAAACAAGTGGAACATCTCTGCCACTTGCAAAAATGCAGGCAGGCCAGAGTTTAAAAGATGTTTAGGTGGCTAAGAGTTTCAGAGAACCAAAAGTCTCCCTGAGTCTTAGACTCATGTTCTCCTCGAAAGCTTATAATGTCCTTTTTTTTCCACATTTACAGGCAGACACTTTTAAGTATAAGATTACAAAATGGTTTAATTATTTAAATCAATACTTTCTGCTCCTTAAATTCTGAAATTGCAATGAAATAAAATGAATTTTTTATCCTGATCTGTAGTGGATCCCTGCAGTTCATTTGCAGCTATGGCCAATTTACTCTCTCATAGAAAGAAAAATAGGTCTCTGCTTGAGTGTTTCCTTCAAACTCAGAATAACATCTCTTTACTGCTGCGCCTTCCCCCTCCCAGTGTGAGAACGGTATAAGAGATTTTGGCCACGAACATGCTGTGCTTCTGACTTTGATGGTGTCTGAAGGTCCATGAACAATTCAGCTGGGAGTGATTTGTGCTGGTGTTATTCCCATTTCCCAAAAAGCAGCTTTCCTGCCATGGTGTGATGCTGTGTTGTCACTGGAGTGGGGTGCAGGGTCGCTGGAGGCTGGGCCTCCGTGTCCAGACCCCGTCTGGTGGTGCCTGTGCAGAGGTCCCTTGGCCATGGTGTGTTTTCCCAGCTGCTTTCTTGGCTTCCAGCACCAGCTCTCCGCGCTCAAGAGTCTGTAACGCACGATCTCCCCGCGGTGGGAAGCGTGATGGTGTGATCAGTGAGCTCCATCAGATGGTGCTGAATGTAGTTAAGAAAAATAACATCTAAGAAAGAACCGCTTCCACCTCCTTGAGCCCAGCTCCTCCTGCTAGAAAGTCTCTTCCCAGGTGTCTCTTCACATTGCCCAGCAATGCCTGCAGGAGAGCTTGTCTTTTTCCTTTCCCCTGCTTAATAGATCATATCACACCATTTTACTAAACTAGCAGAAAAGTTTGGACTCTGCTCTCCTCTGATTCCCTGCCTTGAGCCAGAGTTTCAAGCTATTTTTCTAATGTACACTGATTTATCCTTTCCTTCCTCAAGTAGCAGTTTCCCAAATAATGGGTCAGGGCTGAGTGGCAGCGTGGAACTGGGTGGCCAGAAGAGGTTTTTATATATAATTCCTCCTTTCTGAAGACAGGACATGAATTCCAGAGGATTCAGTGTTGCTGCCAGCTCAGCATCAGCTCAATCCTGACCTCCACTGCGTGTCGTTCGCCGAGGAGCAGCAGAGTGCAGCCCTGCCTGCTGGAGCTTGGATTTCTGTGTAATTGGTTCCCATGTTACTGAACTTACAAGGTCGAATTACACATCCTGGCTTCAGCAGGGACCTTTCCATGGGCACGGTGCCAACCTGATGGCTACGTGTCTCCCATTCTGTAAGACCCAGAGGACCAACTCATACACCCACATTCTTGGGCCTCCTGTCTCCTCTAGCTGGACACCTCCAAGTTTAGGAGATCAATTGAGGTCTTCAAGTGCTGAGCCTATAGGAAATGCAAAGGCTTGGGCAGAAGTTAGGCCAGATGAAGGCAGAACTTATTAAAGGGAGCAGGGCATGGTCATTTGGAAAGATTTAGTTATATGTTCGGTGAGGAGGTTTAACTGGGGACAACGCAGCTAATCCCGTGATGCAGAGATGGAAAATTTGCATTTATTCCCTGAATATCAACTGTTCGTGCCAGTTGTGGGAATTGTAACACTTGTGGGAAACAGGTGCTTGCTCTCTCCAGTGTTCACAGAAGGACTCTCTTCCCTGCAAACCCCTCAGCTTGCAGAGAAAAAGCTGTTTGTACATAAAGAACTGTCACGCATGTTTCAGATTCTTAATGTCTATGAAGTTCCAATTACCCAGTAAAGGAGGAAAAAGGGAAAAAAAAAAGAGTATCATGAGTATCATGTGACCAATTCATTTAAGAAATTATATGGCCCCTCAACACTTGGGGATCTGTGTGTAGCTGGCCCTGCTATGGTTGTTTTCCTCTCGTTACTGACCTCTTTGTACAGATGGGGACTGAGAAGTGAAAAGATGAAACACCGTGTGACAGCCAAGCAGGGAAACCGCGGCTGAGTCATGGAGACAACTCACATTTCCCAAGGATTAAGCTCTGAAAGCCATCTGTAGGTGACAGAGGAACCAGGCAGGGAAATCCCCAGCCGTCCACAGAAAGTCAGAGATAAGGGAAACATCTTAAGGACCGGTGTAAAGGTAGAGTGGACCGGTCTCACTGTGTGATTAAATGATTCCCATCAGCCACGGTGTCACAAACAGAAAACATGTGGGCATTTCTGCCATTCCTCAGCCCTCAGCAGCCTGCTCTCCCTGGCACTTCTCAAGAGGCCCACCTCACTCTGATGCACTTGCAGAGTTCACAAAAATCAGCAGGAATTAAGGTTGGTCAGGTTTGCCTTGTGAGCTCAACAGGTAATGGATGCTGGGAAAAAAAAACATCAGGAAGACAAAGGTATAAAAAAGCAATCCCAAATATTAGTCTGGCCTCTCTTTCTCCCTCTCTCCTGAGATACCCCAACATGGCAGTCAGCACCATGGACTCAGCATCCACCACCACCAGAAGGGTGGGAGCTGCTGTCAGCAGCAGCTGTTTCCAGGGTGGGATTTGTCTTGGATGGAGAAAGTGTCTGTCTTGGCAGTGTCTGATCTGTGGGACAGGGCTCTCCACCACCCCCACATCCCCATCCTGCACCTGTGCCAAGAGCCAATTCCATCAACCAAAAAATCAGGTGGGGGCCACAAGCCAGGAGGAGACAGAACTATAGGTAGGGCTGGAGGAAGATGGACAGCACTGCTGACCAGAATAGTGGTGCTAAACCCATTAGCAATAATAAACTAATTATCTTTGCCCAAACCACCATTGGTAAAGTGGTTACCACTGGGCAGTCCCAAAATGAGAGATTTCTTTGGGACAACATGGTCAGGCCATGTGCTGGTGGGGGACACTGCTGACCTGAGGCCTCTTCCCAAGTGTCACCCACAACACGGACGGAAATCTCTTCCTCCACGTGTCCAGGCAGATTCCAGCACTTCTGTTCAAAGGCAATGCCAGCTGAGAGCAGGTTTCTGTTCCATGGCAGTCTGGGGATCGTGCTGCTTTCTTGTGGCTGTGGATGGTGACGGAGAAAATAATTCGATAAGTCTGCAGAATGTTTTTATTGTCATGTCAACAAAATATTTTCTGCCTCCGCAGACTGTGGAAGTACTTAGCATGCAGCATCCATCCAGTTTTGGAAAACACTTGAAAACCACCGACAAAATCTCACTATTCCTTTTTTTAGCTCCATAATGAAAAAGCAAACAAGAAATATGCTGATTCCCGAAATGAACTAATTTTTTTTTTTCTGAAGCAATTTAATTTTTTAGCTTTGATCTGATACCAGAACCCAAAGGACTTACTTGCTATTTCTAAATAATGAGTCTAATGTTTATGCTCTGAGCCTGAACTTTTCTGGTTTTGGAAAAAATGTGACTTTACATAAAAGTCCTTTGATTAAGAGATCTGCAGTCAGAGGAGTTTTCGATACAATAATGAAAAGGCCTTTCAGATCCCTCACTCGAACACTGCTCAGCACGATATTGCTCAAGAAGGGAAGAAGCCGACAGAACAATCACACTATTAGTCTTTGCTTTGCCAAGTGTTGTGTTAGTCGTATTCCTATGGCAAAATCTCCCAGAAGTGGCTCAGAGAAGCCTTACACTGCATGGAGCGATGCATGCCTGCAGACGCACCCTGACCTGGGTGGTCTCTCACACTGCCTCCCTCCTTTGATTGTTTTGTAACCCTCTTTCATTGAGGCTTTAGGAGTTGATTGCTGTACAGAGGGAAAGTGTTTGGAGGAGAAACAGAGGCAATTTCCTCCTGCTATGGCCCAAACTCCCCTGCAGCAGAGATGGTACCTACAGCAGGCTGCAGCAGACTTTTGTTCCCAGCACGACCACGGCTGAAAGCACAGCTCCTCCCTGCTTGCACAGCGAGATCCCGTTCCCTGCCCCACCAGAGCACGCTGCCTGCAGTGCACCCACCTCTCCCTGGGTGCCAGGAGCACCCAGGCTCATCCGAGCTCCTGCGAAGGTCACCCCGCTGTCCTGGTCCCCGCTGCCCGAGACGTGGGATGGAAAGAGTGACTCTGGCACTTGCTAAGTAGGTTGGGAGTTTGGAAGCTGTTTGGGCACTTGCTGTAGGTTGGGAGTTTGAATGCCTGTGTTATTTATGCAGAACTGACATGTGTCTTTGTCCTGAGCCATGTGGCCCAGATTCCAGCCCTCCTATCTACAAAACACTGCTCTTGTGAGCGCTCCTCTTTCGGGCCCTTGATTCCAACGGGATTACTCACATGTGCACGCACACCCAGGGCTCTGCAGAGCAGGGGCAAACCCTGCTGCCTTCAGCTGATTTGCACTAAACCACTCTGGAGATGAAAATCTGACACAGGAGCAGCTCAATGGGAAAAGGAAGATCAACATGATACCTCCTCTGTATTCTCCTTCCCCATTCCCATCTCCACTGTCACTGGGGCAGCCTGCAGGAAGGTCTGCTCCCCTCTACCATCAGGGCATGGCTGCATACTAGGGGTTAAAATGAGAAAGCACTTTGGTTGTGGAGATTTACTGCTTTCCTCCTGCTATATTTGTAAAGCTCATCGTTAAGGTCAGCCATCCCCACCCCTGCAGCTGTCTGTAAATTTTTTCTCTGGTTCTAGAGTTGTACTTTACTGAGGAAATTATAATTATTAAAACACACAAGGTCACGCTCTAGATGAACTTGGAAACAGTTCAAATATGTTTCAGGTTTGAAACTATGAAGCAGCTATGGCCAAGTGGTGAGTTCATAACAAAAGAATGGTTAATTTCACACTTCAGATAACATTTCCCCCGGAAAGCGGTAAAGCATATTGGGACAGGAATTATTAAAGGTCGAGAACGCTGGAGACACATAATCAGTCATTAATCCTGATAATTAGATATTAAAGGTAGGCTCAGGGAGGAGGCAGAGTGGTTCTGCCTGAATGAGCCAGTGTGTGCTCTTACCTTTAAATCACTCTTTTAAAGTTTTTCATCTTCAGAAAGGCACCATGACTTTGTGGACTTAATGTGGGACACCTCGAGAGCTTCCCCACAAGTGGCTCTTCTCCGCCTGCTGCAGGTCACAATTCTGGTTGCATTTCATCAGATAACATCATCAGGCCATCACTAGAATTAAAATTTACAAACCATATTCTGAAATGGCACCAAAGAAAACATGCATAACCCTCTCCCTGCGTTACTTCCCTCTGTATGTTGGGATGGTGGGAGGAAAGCAGTGGCAGATGTTTGTGGCCTCCACAGCAATATGCATCAAAGCCAATCGCTGTTCGTCCCTTGCAAACTGCAAAAGAGATTTTGATACAACAAGTTTTGAAAGACCAAACCTCCTCTGTGCAGACAGCAGCCTGAAATGGCTCTCTGTGAGCCTGTGTGAGATTTGTGCCTAAACCAGGTTGATCTTTGTTGGTTTTCTTCCAAATCTGAGGCTGTGCCATGCAAACCTCCCCTACTCCATTAACCTGGATTTCAGCCTTGAGGCTTATCAGCTGCGCTTCCAAAAAATCACTTAAAACAATGTTTCTGTTAAGCAAAAAAAGAACACACCAAATCCTCCAAACTATCTCTGTCTTCCTGGACACTGACATCCAAAAATCAATGCTGGATGTTCCAAATCCTCCCTCAGCAGCTTTCCCCTGGAAACAGCAACAGCCCAGCCCAGGTTGCCCACACATCCTCAGCTGTGCCTCCAGGTCTCCAGTGTCACCCTGCACCAGGGGAAAACACAGAGTACATTCGACTTGTGCAGCTGGAGTTGTGAAAATCTGCTCAAGAAGAAAATCAGGAGGTGACCGACTTTATGAGCACATCTCAGAGGCACGTGCTACTGCCACCCACGTGTCCCACTGCCATGGCTGGGGGGTGACACTGCACTCTAGTCTGTGGCTTTGGGGAAATCAGTGACACCCCCAGCTGCTGGGGTGGAGGGGAAAGGTGATTCTTTATCTGGGTTATTGCCCTAGCTGAGGGTCCTTTATTTTCTCAGCTGTGCCCAGCTATGGACATGCCCACAGTCTGTCTTGGAATCGTGTCCCAGTGTTGGCTGCTCAGCTGCACAGCAATGATGTCAAGAGGCTGAGCTGAGCCTTACCTCTGAATTTTCCTTCTTTTCCAGGTATCATATTTTATTTATAATTTAGAAAGAACTTGCTCATGTCTTTGTGTGGAGGAAAAAAAAAAAAAGGAATGGCAGTGAGCATTCAACACTAGTTTCATTTTTCATCGCCATTATCAAGGCTTGGATTTTAACTTTGGAATGTCCTTATCTAAAATGAAATCAAATAAGCACTTTGTGGCAGGGGGTCCTACACTCCCTCCTCACTTCAGGGAGCTTGTGCAATGTGCAGCATTTGCCTCCCTGCTGCATGCTTGGATCAGCTCCCCAGAGCTGACACACACACACACATCTACCTACAGCTAATGCCACATGCACATATGCCTGGTAACATGCATTATTCATGCCCAAAGGTTTGCACCTGAGCAGGCTCCCCAGCCCCTGGGTACAGACAAGGATGTAGCTGCTGTCAAACTCATGGACAAATAGCCAGGCAAAGTGTAAAACACATAAAACCCAAGGCATGTTTTTAATGTCCCTAGGGAGGCCCACGGCCGGACACCAGGGCCCAGTGACCTCAAGGTGGACTGAGCCCATCACATGACCAGGCCATCCAGAGGAGCTGTGTGTTTGTGTGCCACAGAGTGGACAACTGTCAGGCTGGAGCTGGCCAGCAGCAAATACAGATGCAGACACCTGATTTTCTGCCAGCCTCTTTGCTATTGTGAAAATCTGCAAATAAAAGTGAGCTGATCCCTGCCTCTGCTTCCACCACATGGGGGATGGACAGAACGAGCCCAAACATTATGTCACCTGCTTCCTGTGGGGTGGGGAAAGCTCAGATGAGTCCCACGCTTGGATTTGGGAGGACTGGCAGCCCTCTGGATGCTCAGCAGCTTCCAGGGTTTGTCTTCCTCCTGAACCTAATGGGCGAATGGCAGCAGAGCTCATGAGGATTTTCAAATGAGCTCAGAGGAGCTTGCTCATGAGAATTTGAATCCTTGGCAAATAGCTCACAATAGCTGATAGTTTTCCAGTTTATGGGGGAGAGTGTTTCCCAGTTATGTGTATTTTTTTAACTCCCATAACCAACACTTTATTTGAATGCTAATTCCTCTGCCTCCCCTTTTGGAGTCATGTTCACTCTTTGGAAGGACACTTGTCCCTGTCTGAAGGACTCATGGGCTTTTCCTGTGGGTGTCTTCTCTCTCACTCCCATGTATGAAGTCTGGCTCCTGGGTTACCTAAATGGGCTGCACGAGTGGAGCTGCCACAGGCTGGCAAAATGGGAGGGTGGAACCTCTAAAATGGGGGTTAACGACACATTGAAAATTAATCATTGAAGGACCTGACATACCAAATGAAAAAAAAAATAAAAGCAAGAAGTGAGAGGAGGAAGAGGAGGCCAAAGGCAGGTCCCTTTTGGATGTGCTGCCACTGCTGTCCTGACGAGCTGGCTGCACCATGCAGTGAACCCACTGCCCCTCTGCATCCACACCTCAGCACCTCCATGCTGTTGTCTGAGTAAATCCTGCTTCTGTTGTCTTTTGCAAACATTGGGGCTACTATCTGCAATATTCCACCCTCGTGTCCTTGGAGAAGAATGTTCTGAAAATGAAATGCTGAAGACTATAGGCTTTAGAAATACCATGACCCAAAAGTCATCTCATGTAAATCCATTGCCTTGGCTAGAGCTACTGCAAGGGTGATGCCCTCCCATCCCACCTTAATCAGTACCATTTTACTCCATTTCTGTAATAGTTTAGAAGTAATTCTGGGGAAAACTCTAGCTGCCTTTTTTTTTTCCTTTTCTTTTTTTTAAACAGGGATTCAGGGACATGAAAACGCTTTGCGAATTTGCCTCATTTCTGCCGAATTGTTCCCGCTGAGGCAAACAAACAAACATTTGGAAAAAGCACCCTTTGAAACAGAATGTTTTTATTTCCCGATGAGAATAAATATCTTAACACTTGCCACCATCCTTAATGCCAGTTAAAAAAAATAAAATTTAATGATATTTCTCAAACTTGAATGCAAACATAACATTTTGTCCCAAACAAGCTATTCTGTTGGTGTCAGTCCTAACTGTAAATTTATTTGCTTTTCAGCTTGCTAAAATATGTAAATCTTTTGTTTCCTGCGTTGATCCATTAATATTGTTTTATGAACTTGTCAGAGGCACTAACCAAGGAATAACAAGCAAACAAACAGTGATCTCGTCCAGCCCTGCTTGGAAAGCTGGAAAGAGCACGAATGAGTGAACTGAGTGGAGGTGTTGACTTACACCCCTCCAAACCCTGTGTGCAAGTGGGGTGGGAACATGGGACCAGCTGGTCCAAAGAACAGCTTCAGCAATAAGCTGACTTAACAATGCTGCTGCAGCTTTCAGGATGCCCCAGATGTGACTGGGATCGGAATTTGCCTGTGTTATTTCGGTATATTGATTTTTCAGTTTGTGGAAGTCGCTCCGAATCTGCTGTGCTGTTTCATTTCAGCAGCAAGCAGGATTGTGTCAGTGCAGCAGCACAACTGCTGCAATCAGGGCAGCTGCCTAAAATAACCCTGGGGCAATCATCTCTCTTCCAAAATCTGGGCTGGAAATCCAGCAGCAGTCTCTTGGTTTGGGAGAGGTGGTTTTTTCTTGAGTTTCCCTGCGTGCCAGGAGCCAACGTGAAAGCCAAGACCTCGCCCTGACTCTCACACACAGGTTGCTTTGTTAAACAATGTCAAAGTTTCACTCCATTGCTTCTCCTTCCGGAATCAATGAACCAACTGCTCAAAGAGGAGAAGTTGTACAAACTTGTACCTACACACAACTTGCAGAGCAATTTGCAAAGCTTTCGTTCAAACCAAGGATTTCCTCTCTGACTTGCACCCGGGCTCCTTTCATATTCCTCCCCTGCACCATATCCTTGGCAATTCCAAGGAATTCCTCACAATGATGGTGAGGAATTTTCAACATGTTTGATTGGTGACTCACAAGATTGGTTTTGGTTTTGTTGTTTTTTTTTAAATTTCTGCATATTTTTTGATTTCTCACGTTCCCAAACTGCTCTGTTGAAATGTGCATTTGTGTTCCATGCTCACCCTTGTTGGATCGTTTCAGAAGACTGCAAACCTAAGGAAAAGGGGAAAAATGGATGTGTCTGGATAGAACCACAGTGCAGATCTGAAGAAGAACTTTGGCTCACTGCCTGCCCTTTATACAGCACTGCTCTCCTCAAAGGATACCCCAGCCCCTTTGCAGCTTAAATTAACAAGTGTACCTTGAGCTGCACAAGTGATGTGCACACAAATCTGGTCTTGTTTACATTGCTGAGAGCATGACCCTCTAGTCATTGAAATTAAACCATTACAAAAAACAGTGCAAAGGAAAGGGCACTCTAAGCCTGTCTGTTTCAGTCAGGGCTGAAAATAACATTAGTCTGTAAAATGTTGGGCTACTGTCTACTTTTAGAAGACCACCTGGGTTTCCAGCTGGGCAGGTAAAATGTTGGTCAAGTTGCAAGGACAATACACTCCCATGGCAGCTTCCTTCATTATTTCCTAATTTCACACTCACTGGAAGAGCAAGAGAGAAGCATGGCAAAGAGAAAATGTCTCTGGAGTCCATAGTCCAACGTGAGCTGACATAACTGTACCATTTCTCTGTGGTCAGTTTTGCATCAGAACAAAATGAGTCGATTTAACTCATTGAAGAGGTGCTGCTTGATGTGTGGGACTAATTCAGAATCCAAGGCAGGGAGCTCCTTGCTTGCTGTGAGAAAATAAAGCTCCATTTAAGTTAATGGAGTTACACTAATTTACCTCCATGGGGATTTGCTCCTGCTCTCAGAAGTATCAGCTCACAGTAGTTAATGGGTGCTTTGGCACGGATTTAGGAAAGCCTGGGTATTGTCCTGGTTAGTAGGTGGTGATATTAAAAATAAAACCAGGAAAACATTGAACAGGGAACCCATGATTTTGGTATTATTTAAGACATGCCATCTATAGGACAATTAGTCTTTTAAAAATGCACTAGGGCTGGATATTCCAGGTAGAGTCTGTGTTGTGTCAGCCTGATGACTTCTAAGTGGGTTATGCACTTCATGACTTGTCAATCCATAGTCATTCTGCTGTTATAAACCTCTAAAATTGATCCAGTTAACTTTATCATTGTCTGAGAAAGAACCTGAGTGGCTGAACAAAGTGCTCTGAACTCCATGGCTCCATCCATCATCTCGTCCTAAGGACCTTGCTCTCTCTTGCTCTCTTGGAACTGGCTGTTGTTCAGAGAGAGATTAAGCAGCGTCTTCAAAAGCAAGATAAAAAGCAGAACCAGAGGCTGTGCTTGGCTTTGTTCAGCAGCTTCCACCTCCCTCCTGTGAAGGAAGGAGGAATGGCTGGAGAATCTGGGTTCTGCAGCTGAGCAAGGCGAGGGGTAGGAGAAATCACAGCGTGGCAGAGGATAGCGTGTGCTGGCATGCACCCAGCTACAGCTGTGTTAGCAAGGGGATGTTGTTCAGGGGAAACATGGGGCTCAGGGTTATCTGCACACTGTCCCTGGTCAGGGTTCACAGCCATGTCCCCTGTCCCTGCAGGAGCTGGCTGAGACACCACCTTCTGACCAAGGGAATAACGGGGCACCTCATGCTCATGCTCCTGGTGCCAGCCCGACCCTCCTTTGCTCTTTATCGCTGTGTTAACTAAACATATTTACTGCAAGGAAGTTCTAATTCATCTAAACACTTCCTGCTGCCTGAAACACTTTCTGTCAAATACAGCTGGGACAAGTGCAAAACGAAGAGAAATGCCCAAAGGAGTCAGGAATTTCTAATGGCCTGAGTGATGGCCAGTCAGATAAGGTGTTCAGTAGGGTCTTGCATACTGGGAAGGGATGTAACACTGAATACTGGGTATTGCTTAACGCTGTTTGATGTGTGAAAAGGGAAATCTTTTGCAAAGGGTCACTTCTGCCTACTGAAAGAACAGCAATTACATTTGTAAAGCGAACTGACGGCACAGCTAATGATGTGTATTCACCAGTAAATCATAAGATGGGCCTGATTTTAAACGGCACTCAATTAAATGGTGCTGCTGAGGACAGCCCAGATGTGGGTAGCGTGAGACTGTGTGATCCTCATCATCTTCCCCTCAGGGTGCTGGATGGACTGTACAGCAAATATTCCAGGCATATGCTCTGCTGTTCCTACAAGCATCAGTTCAAGGAATAGTGCACTTCAATCCACCAAAAAAAAATCCAAAATCAAAAAAACTCCAGAAGAAGTAGGTCCAGAAGCTTAACCATAATTTCATCCTAACTATAAAATTGGGGTTTGAATTTTACCCAGCCCTCCCTGAGAAAGGGAGAGGCAGGTCCTGCTGTGTGTGCCTGCTAAGCCACTCTGTCTATGAACTGGATTGCAGCTGCTGACTGATTTTCTTTTTGATTGATTTATATGGGCTCCTACAGTAATGATTAGTGTGCCTAAGGAGAAAATTAGGATAAGGTCTGTATCTTCCTTGAATGTGTTGTTCAGTTAGCTAAATGGCAAATAGACCCTCAGACACCTGTTAAATTGTGATATAAGTCAATAGCCCACTAAATTGCCTTACTGATTTCTTCTGCTGTTTGAACACTTTCCATTTAGGCTCTCCAGGATATTCACAGCCCCTGAGAAATAAAGAATTCAGTTAAAAGCACCAATACTATACCAAGGGCACACAGAAGAGATGTGCCTGAGGGATATATTCTGTCCTGAGGAAGGACAAAATACTCCAAAGCAAAGGATGTCACCAGGGATGTCCAAGTCCATCTTGCCTCTCCTTATCCAAAAAAACAATCATGAAATCCTGCTAGCATGCCCCAGAGTTTCAGCTGTTACATATTATTTTCATGTGTGATAATTGCTAACTTGGTTACATGAGGTAGTTTCAGTATGAGATCCCAGCACTATTTCTTTCTGGTCCTTTCTGAGTGATTTATGTTAATTGTTTAGGAAAACCAGTATAAAAATACTGGTCCCTTGGGAGCTTGGGCTTTGTGGCAGTCTCAGGCAGAGCACAAATAATGAGTTGTGTATGGTTTAGCAGTGGGCATGCACTCTTATGCAATCCAAGTGTCCAGGAGCTGAGTATTTTACTCTTTCAGTTTAGGGCATCTGTCCAGGAATTACATGTGAAATTAAATCCACTGGAGTAACCGATGTGCTGTTTTTGTTGGACTTGCAGAGGAAAGATTTAATCCAAAATTTCTCCTCAAGACACAGAGATCAATTTTACTGATGGCTCCCTTCTTGGAATCCTGTTCCATCGAACATCTGAGCTGCAAACAGCTTTGTTCCCAAGGCAGAGCCGTGGGATGGCCTGAGCTGCACACACCGGTGGCACAGCTACTGCAGGGAAAGCTTCCTGTCAGCCCTGGGTGCTTGGAATAAGTGCTCTGCTGAGGTAAACTGGCAAAGAACCACTTGTTTCAGTGATGCTATTGCAGCTTCCCGTGGCTGCTTGACTTCTTCAGCGCTGCCAGGGGGAGAAAGGGCAGAGCATGGGATGTGGGAGAGAAGTGGTGGATGGTCACAGGGGAGTGGTGTGTGGGGAGCTGTCCCAGAGGATGCAGTTTGGGCTGGTGGTTCCAAGCAAAGGTAGGATTTGGTGTTAGCATTGACAAATCATCCTGCACCATCTGCTAAATGGTCCTGGGTTTTATTCAAGAGCCATTTTTAAAAGCCTGGCTCTGGTGACATCTGATTTCACCCAAGCAGCTTGGTTACCTCCAGAAGGTGTGAAAACCATATTCTGCAAGCCAGGATGGATGTGGCCACCACTGGAGCAGCAGCAAAAGGCTGGGCAGCTGCCCTGTGATGCAGTGGAGTGTGTGCACTGGACCCTCCCTGGCAATGTGCATGGGTGACCACAGGGTTCAAGCACTTTTCTGGGGGCTTTCCTGTTCCCTCTGCACCTGTCTGCCTGCACACGAGTGCCTGGGACATACAAACAAACTGCTTCCTGGCAGGTCACCCCAGATGGTGTAGGATGGTATGTTTTTATACCATTCCTTCCAGTCCTGGAGATATGAGCTGACCTAATCACTGCAGATAAGCCACATCAGGTCTGGTCAGAATGGAGATGAGAGACCTCCAAGAAAAACACAGGTGCTCCAGGAAATGCCACTGCTGATCCAGCGCTGCAGACAACGCTGCATGGGGCTTCTGGGGCATGGCTGAAACAGCAGCAAATCCCCTGGGAGAGCCATAAATCCCAGGGACTTCTCACGGGAATGGGGTGTTAACTCTTGTGTGCGTGCTGTCATGTTGAAATTCTGCATGGGAGAGAGCTCCTGCTCCGTGCTTCTTCTCATTCACCAACCAACACATCAGTGTGACTGTGATGAGCACCCTAAAGGCCTTCACCATCACTGTAGGGTGCTTTTAAGGGGCACAGGTCTCTCAGACAAACCACAAAATGCGTATTTATTTGACTACCTAAAATACAACCTGCACCCTGTTATTCCTTGTGGCTTGTCTCCTCTCCTACCAGAAGGTGCATGCTGTGCCTGGTACAAACCAGACAGCCCTGCTCCACCCTGGAGGTGAGTGAACATCAGCCCTGAGTTTGTATTTTTGCAGAATGAGAGATGATAGGGGTTTGTTATTACCCCTAGAAATGATGTTGCAATATTGGTCAGTCACCACTAGCAACTGAAGTTGTAATGAAGTCATACTTCAGCTCCAAAGTACTGCTTTTTAATTCTGTTTGGTGGTTGGGGTTTATTATTATTATTTATTTTGGTTCATGAGGGTTTTTTTTCTATTTTTTCTTTCTTCTGCTGGCAACTAATCTGGTATACAAATATCTGACCTTCCTGGAACATTTGGGCAACTTATGTGTTATGAAGTCTCCTTCACTTGCTAAAGAAAGGAATGTCGCAATATTCCTGGTTCTGAGAATACATCCTTCTGTGAATTAACATTTCACAGAAGCTGCACTTATGTGTTTTGGAGGAGGAAAAGATACAAGGGAAAAAAAGAAGTGAAGAAGACATTAAAAGAAATCCCATAAATTGTCTGTAGTCCTCACCAGTGCGAGTGAGAAGAGCACACAGTTTTGAATAAGGGAGCTGTGACAGTTGATTTCTCCACACAAAAAAATAGAGCTATATTATGCCACAAGGTAGACTGAACAGCAGCCCAGTTTATAGTTTAAATGGCTTGGGAGCTTCCAGAAAAATCTCTTGCATCAAACCTTTACTGCTATTGCCACCATGTGGTGAAATTCGACAAACGGCACCAGTAGCTGCCACAAAATTTGTTTGTTCATTATGATTTATTTCATATCAATGCATTTGGAGAGATTTAGAGGCCACTGTATTTTTAATGATGACAGGAGTTAAAGTCTTTATCTTGCCTTCTCAGAGAAATGATGCAGAAAGTTCTGCCATGTTTCAAGTCACACCTTCTGCAGTGGAGTTCCCAAAGTGAGCTGGCATTTTCAGCTGGACTCAAGCTCTGGGGGCGAGGGACCCTCCAGCTCTCCTGCAGCTTTCCCAGACCCTTCCTAATTGTCTGAAGCTGTCGGTAATCCCCCTCTAACCATCCATGGCATGGGCACTGCTACGATAAAATGCATTTCCACACAGGAGAGCTCCCCTAGCCCACATTCTGTGCAGATGGACACAGGGAGCAGCCCTTCCTCTGCCCACCCCTGGCACCTGAAATGGGGACTTGTAACCAGGCTGGAGACTTTCAGCTGCTGGGAGAACCCTCCTCACGAGCAGCACCTCTTGTGCTGCTTGGATGAACAGTGGTTGGATGAGAGGTGACCCAACAGGACTGAAATTCGGGGCAGTTCTGCCAGCTGCCTTTGGAGCTCTAATTTGTTTCCTCTAAAATAAATCTAATAGAGATTTTTCAGAAAGAAGACTGGCAAGATGCCTTATTACTGATGGAAACCTTTTTTTTTTTAAGGTCACAAAGCCTCTATTTTGTTTATTTCAGCAGTTTGTGCAGTATTTTAGCCAATGCATTAGGGAATCCTCCTATAATGTATGTTCCAGTTGGGTTATCATGTCAGTTTCCCCTCAGGTTTGGTTCCTCCATTGCTAATAAGCACATTTTAGCAGACAGAACAGTTACCAAGCATTTGATCCACACCTATCCCAACACCATTTTTCTTTTCATTTAATCCTCTCCTCTGCCCTGCCCTTTTTTTTGTCTTAGTTATTGGAGCCAGCCTGGTTTCAAACATTTCAGCCATAGCACCAATTTTGCCTTTGTCCCTTTGTGTGGCCAGGGGCCTGTGCTGATGGCAAGGACAAGAGCAGGGATTGTGGCCATGCCAGGCTCTTTCTGTGCTGTGGGCTAGGTCTGAGAACACAACAATCATCCAACCATCCAACGCCCCATCCCAACAGGTGGTCCAAGGCATCTACTGCTTGCCTCATTCACAAGGCAGATTTATTGAAGCCTGTTTCCAATTCAGGCTGTTTAATGGTTCCTTTATTTCTGTGTGTGTGTGTGAGCCGAGTTCACCCGGTTTAGTGACTGCAGCCAGCCACCCGAAACCCCCTGTCCCAGTGCACTTATAGGAACGAGCATTTATAGCACTGAGTTCAGCTGAGCTGGCTGAGAAAGCTGCAGCAACAGACACAAGTCATGCTTGGGAGTGTCTTGGCTGGGTCTGGCATGGCAGTGAAGGACACAATGGGCAATCCATATGTAGACACCACAGAGGTGCATACATCACCCTATATCACTCTGTATCACCCTATATCACCATATGCATCTATATTTCCACACGCAGCTCACTGCAATGAATCTTCAGGCAGCCTCCTCCTCCCCTCCTTGGCCAGAGATGTCACTGGAAATCCTGGCTGCTTCAACTTTGGCTTAACTCAGACCAGACCAGACCAGGCTGGAGCTGCCTCTGCCCCTCCTGAACAAAGAGCCCCTCCAGGCGTCACCCAGGGACAGCTCCTGGGCTGCCACGTTCCTGCCCGCCGTGGGAACAGTCTGTCCCCTCGCAGCTCCTCTGGCTGCCCTCCACCCTCACCAAGAGTGTGGGAGAGGACCCCCTGACTGATGGACGTGGGCATGAAAGGCCTGAGGTGGTTCCAAAGCCAAAGTGGGAAAAAAAAAACCCCACACAAATCTGGGAGAAAAGTTGGTTGAAGTGAAAGAGGCTTGTGGAAGTTTTTGAATGAAGGGAAGTAAGATACACACCCTCTTGCCCCCAGTTTTTCATTGTGGTTCCAGGCATGGTTTTGTTTGACTGAAAACTCAGTGTTGTCTTTAATTTTCAGGCTGTTTATCCTTCTTGAAGCTTGTGAAGTGATTTTTATGAAAAGAAAACCAGTGTTTGCAAAACAATTCAAAGAGTTGAACTTTGGGAAGCATCAGAATATGAACTGTGAAGTTTTTTCAGTATATTTCCTATAAGGATCACTGAAACAATCTATTTTGAAATTAATGAAAATTATTCCTTTGCCTTCATTCTTGGTTTTTTGGGGATTTTTTTTTATGACTGTAAAGATTTCAGAACAAGTTTTCTGCTGTATTTTGTTTTTCACTCATTCAAAAAACAGTGTTTAAAAAATGACCAGATTGGGTTTGTCTAAACACTCCCATCCCATTTAAAAGGCAGACATCTGTGTTATAGCTGGTTATAGGTGCAAATGGAGCAAAAGGTTGGGCTCAGGGGAAATAAAACCTCCCTGTATCCTGTATTTACCTGTCTGTTGATGTGTGCCATCATCTCTGCAGCGTTGCTACAGAACCTCCTTTTGCTGTGATTCCGGCTGACTCGTGTTCTGGAGCTGCTGCTCATTTCTCAGCCACAGCAGATGGCTGAATGTGGGCATGATAAACCCACATTCTAACAAGCAGCCATTTGGCCAAAAAAAGTCTCTTTGTTGCCCTCACCTTCCCCGTGCCCGGTGGCACCAGCAGCGCCTCTTTCCATGGCTCATGCTACGCTGCCGCTTCTGCCGACCAGCGGCCGTGCTTCTGCCCAAACCCGACCCCCAAGCCCAAAGTTTGGGCTGGGGGTTGAGTGTTTTTCCTTTTACATTATCATTTTGTACTCGTGGAACCCTCTGAGTGCTTATAACAACCACACAGCCCCATCCATTTAGTGCGAGAGCCTGCCCCGAGCCTCTCGAGAGATAATGGGGCTTTAATCACAGCACGACTCACCCTTTTGAACTGTGCTCTTGAGCAAAAAAAGTACATGAGGCAAACACAGCCTTTGGCACATCTACACGGAAAAATTTCATAGTGCTCCTCGGCTTGGCCTCCTGAGAGGGAGTCTGAGCTCTTGCTCTGTCAGTCAGATGGGATTTTTACTACTTTTTTTTAAATTTTGGTTGCTCTGTTGTTGGGAGAGAGAGGATCTCTAGTTGCCAGATACCAAACTGTGTATGATCTCCTTGAGCAGTCACTGAATAAACATATTTATTTCCCTTTCTATAAATGGCTATGAGAGAATTGTGGCTTTCTCCAGGGCTTTGTCTTCTTTAGGCTGGATTTTAGGTAGGTCGTGATGACAGTCATTGAGGCTCATGATGGAGACTCAGGTCCAGGTTCTCAGCTAGAAAAAAGTTCCTTGCAATTAATGTCAAATTCATCCCAAAATCTCAGAAGCATTGACCAGGCTAAAGACACTGTTCTCAGCAAGGAAAGCTGCTGGTAGTGAATTTAGCAGCTATTCCAGCTGAAATAACATCAGGGCTCTCTTTTTCCCCTCTTTACGAGCTGAACTTCTGCAGTGTGACTCCAGCATCTCTCTCTCCCAGCGTAATTCAGCCTGTTTTTTCTGTAAATATCTGTGCATGTTAACATTAGAGACAGAAGGTATGATAAACTCCCATTAAGGGTTCAATGCCAGCAAATGAAAGGGGAAAAAAAAGCATTGAAATGATTACTTGACTTAAAATTCCATGTTTGGCTCTGGCAGGGTTCCAAGGCACGTGATCGCCAAGGTCACACACTTTGATGAAATTCCCTGGCACAGTGGGAGAGTTAAAATACTGCATTGTAGTTCCTTTTGCTGTGGGGAAATCTCACAAACGTTGTTTATTTGGTATTTTTCCTGCCTCCAGTCATTCCCCACATCAGACTAGGAAGGAATCAGCTCTCATGAAGTAAACAGGGTCAGAGCTGGTGGGATGTTGGGATGGGAACTGGGTGAATGTTTGTGGCCAAATATTTCATTAGAAGAAAAGGAAAAAATGTGGTTGCGAGTCCTCCTGACAGGCTTGCAAATGAAATCGAGTTTCTCAGGTGCTTGAGCCAAGAGAAGATGATAACTGAGAGTAATTCAGAATAATAATTCATAATGCTCTAATCTTGCAATGTTCTCAAGATGAAGCTTTGCTTCGCTTTCCTTTGATTCCAACATTTTTGTTGGAGCTTTTGTTTAGAGATGGAACGAAACGTGTTTGCGCTTCAAGGAGAGAGGGCTAATGGAAATTAAATATTTCATGGTCGATTTTTGCTTGGAGTGTTTTGCTTGAGTGACATTTAAGGTGTTTCTTTCCAGTCTCAGGTTGTGTGTGTGTGTTAAAAAAAAATCAGGTGGAACTCCCTGAGACCTGCCGTACAAAGCTAAAAATGAGGTGCTCTTTGCTTGGAGATCTTCACCCCTGCTCCTTCTTGAGGAAGCACATTTGCTAACCAAGGACCAGTGTTGGCTGTGACATCCTCAGACCTTCCAGATCTTTGGGTTTCAATGCAAATCTCACTGTATTTGATGTATAAAATGCCTCATATCCCAGAGCTGATTCCTCGTGTGACAATTTCAGCTTTTCATTAGGAGAACTTCAACGCTCCGGATTTATGGGGGACAAAACTTGCTCAATGTGTCCCAAGTCACTCCTCATTCTTGAAAGTTGAACTGCAAATGGAGAAAACCCAAAATGCAGAGAAGGTGTTGACCTGGGAGGAGGGGTTTGAGCAAAACTCCAGGTATTTTGAACAGTTTAGGTGTTTGATTCTTGAAGTGTTGGTGCACTAAGGCAAGCAACTCTCCATCCTTCCCCTGGCTGTGCCCCAAATGTTGCAGACCACCCCTAAAGAGATACTGGTTTCTTATCTGGAAGCATCTTTTAGCAGCCTTCCCTGGTTTTCCAGTTTGTTGGAAGGTGCTAGGATGTACCTTAGCACCTTTAATTTATATTTGTTATTGTCTGTCATGGCAACTTTATTTAGAGTTGATTAAAGCTCTTGGTTAGGGAGGCTGCATTCGTACAAGCAGCTCTTGGCTGCTCTACATTAAAACGGGGCCAATATTTATGGAAAACAGAAAATATGGCAGAAAACGTGGGGTTTTGTGGTTACTACAGAATGTCCCCATTGTTTTCTTTTCTCGTGCTCTTCCCTCGCTGCTTGCCTTCAATGGCCAGGTTTGCTTTTGTTTCTTGACAGAATGCCTTGCCAAAACCACTGTTTTCTGATTCAAATCACAGTCTGACAGCACTTTGGATGGATAGATGGAGGAGATCTTCTCGTGCTTCTTGAAAAGAAAATGGGATTTCTCCTCATGCTGATGCATTTTACAAGAATGGTGCTGCAAAACAGCCACCTTTGCACAGAGACAAATTTAAAACAGAGAGCCTGGGAGGAACAAGGAGCTTTTGGACTCTCCAAGAGAAAAAAGATGTACCCTCAAATCTAAGTTTCTCCCAGCTGGAGCGCTGTCTTTCTTTGCATTTTGCATGCAGAGCTGTGGAGGAGCTGGAGATGTCCCAGATGTGGGGGGACCATGGAGGAGGTGGGTGCCTGAGGTGTTCCTCGCTCTGTGGGTATTTGAGGTGGAGGCTGTGGCTTCTGCCACTCCTGGGTGTGAGTAAAGGACATGGATTTCCTGAGTGTCCCCTCTCTGCAGATACTTTCCTTCGAGGACCATGGTTTGCCCCATTTCTGCTCACCCACAGCTGGGATTTCCCTGCAGGCTCATGAGAGCAGCTGGGAGCGTGCACATCCATCACCCACACACAGAGTGGGATCAGAGGTGTCCCCAGCCTGCTCCCACCGTGTGTCCCCTGCTCTGGCACCAGACCCGAATCCATTCCTGCCCCTCAGACCCCACCAGGCTGGCTCAGCCCCCAAACGCAGCCACTGCAAGCCAACAACCAGAGCCCAAACTGGGGGCCCTGCTTTTCATTAGAGGGTTAGTCTGAAGGAGGAGGAGACATCCTTGCAGCTCTCCTAATTTTAACCATAGTTAGCGCCTAATTAATGAAATATTTAACTTGTCTGGGACATGGGCTTGGTGGGGGGAGAGATACCTCAGGCCAATCAGCACTGATGTATTCTGTTTCCCTTGCACTGAGGCAGAGCATTTCTAAGTGATGTGTGTGTGATTGCTTCCAGATTTACGATTATTTCCATCCTTTTAATGCCGAATTAAAAAAAAAAAACAAAAAACAACCCTCCAAAGAAGTTGGTTTGGCATAATCTAATTTTCTCATGTGAAAGAGTTTGTAGACCAGATGACCCCAAACAATGGGAGGGTTTGTCTGAGCCTGGCTGCTCTTGCTGCAGGCAGCCTTCCTCTGGGCTGCCCTCCTGTAACCAAATGTGACATTGTCCCTTATTTACACTCCTCAGCTCAGCTCGGGGACCTCAGGTCTGCTGCCTTGGCCAGGTTGCAGTGCCTGGCAAGTGCTGAGCACATCCCAGCAGGTGAGACTGGATGTGCATCCTGACAAGGACGGGGCCAAAAACAGACTGAGACAGATTTTTTTCCCCACAGACCAGCAGATTTTGGAAATTCTCTGTGAGGTTAGACAGGGTTTAAGGGATATGACCCTGGAGTGGTTAGGATGCAGATGAACTCAAGAGCTTTTAGAACCCATCTGGCTGAATTGTATCTTAAATATCTCAATTCATATAAGCTTCCCTTAGCTGGAAAACTGCATTTCACCCAAGGAGCTGCTGAGAGGCTTCTTGGCTGGCAAGGAAAGGAAGGTCTTCAGCACTTTAGGCTTGCGTGTGGGGAAAGAAAGAGCCTCAGGAACTGGAAGGCTCCAGCAAACTCTGCTCACAGCAAAAACAATCCCCTCTGCCAGGGTGTGACCCTACCAGTATGTGGGAATTAGATTAAAATGGAAACTAAAGAATTTATAGCGCTAAAGAACTGCATACCTGCCCCACCCCCTTCTTTTATTTATTGTGTATTCCACATATTTCTTGTGTATTCCTTGGTTTTCATGCAGTAGCTCTGGCATCTAAAACTAAGTATGGACCTTGCTCCCTACACTAAATCCAGACATGGAGGAAGGGACTAGACCTCAGTGCTGGTCTGGTTTTAGTGCTGTAGATGCCATCAGCAATGGAAGGGAAATAATAACTCAGAGAAAAGACTTAGAAAACAGAAAGAAAAAAAAAATCCAAATAACTTTTAATTCCTAATTAATAATTAAGATTCAGTTGCACTCTCCTGTGATCAGGGTATAAAAGAGAAACAGGGAATTAGTGGTCCTCTCACTACAGCCTCTCTGTGTGCTCTGTTCTCTTTCCTTCATTTTTTTTTTTGGAGGTTTTCATTTCTTTGCTAATTGATTTATTTAATATATGAAGTTAATTCAGCTAGCCAGAGGAATTGATGGTTCATTCTAAAGGGAAAATATTCTGGATATTTATGTTCAAGCACCCCAGGATGGCAGCAGCAGGGCAAACCCCAGTGTTACTCTTATCTTCCCACACTGCTGATGCTGGTATTGCCACACCATGGACACCTTCAGGTGGGGAGGTCTGCACGTAATTAAATGGGGTCACACCAGAGCAGGCCCAGAGAAGCAGGAGATGCCACTCCTGGTGTCCAGAGTGAGACAGAGAGGAGGACTAGTTCATGGGGTACTCTAGTTGCTTGTGCAGTTTATTGTGTTGCCCCTTTTTCTCTACAAGAGGCCAGATGTAAGCAATGAACAGGATCCTCACAGAAGGAATCTCTGCTCTCTAGTCCTGAGCTGGCAAAGCCCAGGGTTAGAGTCAGTGCCAGGGAAGCCAAGGAAACAAATTTCCAAAAAATTAAAGAAAAAACCAAAAGAATTAAAACAAAGAAAGTAAAAAAACCCAGTGACATTTAGCTTGGAAAATCGCGCTGCAGTGATCAGAATGTTTTATCTGAGATGGTGCAGGGGTGAAGGTGGAGCAGGGAGGAATTCTCACCTTGAGCTGACTGCTGTGAAAGTCTGATAACACCTGCCTGTGGCCAGTCTAACCCATCACCGTGGGGTAGATGCCCAGCAGGGCACTCCTCTCCCCTCTTACAAGGGGACCCCGACCTCTGCAGACTTTCTAGCCCTGTTTGTGTTATCCTTGCTATTTGTTCTGGCCCACAGGACAAGTGCATGGCCTTGATTCCTGGTAAGACAGCTGCCCTCTCTGTTTGAACTGTAGGAATGTAGGAAGAATTCCCAAATGTTGGGGGTTTCAGAGGTCCCCCTACATCCAGCACTTTATCACTCATGTCCTTGAGATTTACTCCAGCCACACGTCTTTTTGTGCTTGTCTTTGTAGTTTATTTTGCAATCCTTCCAATTAGCATACAAGTGAATGACATTGTGAATATTAACATGATTTCCATTTATTTCCAGGGACAATAGCCATGTGAATCAGCAGGGCTCCACTAATCTACACTGAGGATTTCAGAGTTGTTGAAGCTGGTTTGAAAGGCACGGGAACTTGTGGCTGTGGAGCAGCTCATTACACACTCATTATGGTTCCAACCTTGAAGGTGAGGAGCACTGAACCTTTGATTAGAGTGCTGTTAGAAATAAAAGCAAACGTATCTGAAAAATCTGTGGATCGGTAAATCATGCCAAGGGAAAAAGCCAACAATGAAAAAAACCCCAGAGAGTGCACGGACAGAGAGACAGACTTCTATCAGCCCAGAGCTTTGCTTCTCTCAGCCAGGACATGGCAGTGTTTATCAGATGCCTTCCTGCAGCGGGCCTGGGCCTCACGTTTGGCTGCATTGCTTCGGATTACAAAGACATTTTCCTGCTTCCTTCCCAGGACAAAACGCAGAGCCGTGGGAGCCGGCTGGAGGTCAGGGTGCTGCATCTTTCCTTCCCCGCCTTGCTCTGGGGGGACCTAATTTGGGCAGGCAAATTTTGGACAGCCCCAGCTGTCCCCAGGGCTCACACCCTGCTCACGGAGCCCCAGCACCTGGCCAGAGCACAGCATCCTGAGTGCCCTGCTCCCTGTCCTGCCCCAGCCCTGCTCCCAGC
>VZTH01003234.1:0-169656 GCA_013397815.1 Aleadryas rufinucha | reverse complement strand
AGGCATGGGATATTTCTGGAGACCTCACAATATAGAAAGTTCAGACCTGAGATTCAGAAGAATTTCTTTGCCTTGAGTCAAACAATGGCACAGGATTCCTGGAAAGGTTGTCAATGCCCTATGCCTGTTCGTGACTTAAAAAGAGCCATTTGAACAATGCCCTTAATAATAGGATTTAACTTTTCTGGTCAGCCCTGGTCAGGTAGTAGGACTAAATGACCATTGTAGGTCCCTGCCAACTGAAACAGTCTATTCTATTCTCTTCTATGCTCTGCCATGCTACGCTATTCTGAACATTTGAATATTTCAGTATTTAAATAAGTATACGTGGAGCAAGGAAATTCCTGAAAAATCTAATGGGAATAAGCCATGAGTCAGCAAAGGCATTTAAGAGCTCTAAGAAAATACTGCTTTTAAATTGGCATCAGTGGAATTATTCCTACGTAAATCTGCAAATTTAAATTTGTGTTAATCTTTAATGGTTTGGTGCAGAGTACAGTGAAAAGTGTGGTCCTGGTTACGCTATTCATACACTTCCTTTAATCCACAGTATGTAACTTGGACACAATGGGTCATCCCTATGGAGGTGTCCTCTGCTTTTGTTGACTACAAAAGGTACAAAGATTTCTGACTGCTGAAGCTTCAGCTCATTCTTGAGTTGTCGCATGTAGCTGTAAGTGTAATTTAGTCAGTGGTACTCTTTAGTCAGTGGTACTCTGGGACTTCATGAATGGATTCACATACTTTAGGAGCCTTTTTGAGCTGCATCTGAACCAGAAAGTTGCACAAGGAGAAACAACAAGCAGCAGATTTTTTTTGTGGAAGGGACCTGTCTCACACCCATCTGAGATGTGCAGAAGAGCTTTGCTGGGATAGCCTTGTGAACCATAAACCTAGGCCTCCAGGTCACTGCCATTATAACCAGTCTTTCTCTTATTATTGTGGTATTTTGTAGTTGTATTCTGGTTTTGCCATTCTGAATTAATTTTCCTTCTGTTTAAATCTTAAAAAACCTTTTAAGTCAAGAAAATTACTGCACCATTACCTCTGTGGAATTGGATCTATGTAGGGCAATAGTTGGGGGGGGGCATTGTCCTTTTAATTTAAGTATTATTTTAATCACAACACCTCTTTCTCTCTTTGCCCTTCCTCTTCCTTGCTTTCCCCCTTGTACATCCTCACAGGGATGTCAGCATGGCTCATGGTTAGCTAGTGAATGGAGCTATGCCCACAGATACCTGTGAGATGCAGTTTGAACTGTTTCAAAAAGTCAATGAAAAAAGCTAGTGCAGAAATACAAGATCTCTCGTGCTCCAGTAAGATATTACAATTTTGATTTGGGGCTGGGCAGGTCTGAGGAATCCCAAAAAATAAATCTCTGTAAGAAGCCTTCAGAGCATATTCCCTGGGAAATTACTACCTGCATTTCTTCTGTTTTGTGTATGTTTCACTAATTATTTTATGAATCAGATTTTGCATTAGTCTAATGGAGAATTTACATTTTTGAAAGCCATTTTTATCAGACATAGTTAGCAGAAAAAATACTAATAGAGAAAGCCTGAGATTCTCCTAACAAAAAGTGACATGGGCTCTGATCCTTTGAATAGTTAAATCCTTTGTTTCATAATCACGGTAAGTAACTAGAACTATTCAAACTGGAAAAACTAAATAAATACTAAAGTAGGGTAGAAATGTGAGTGGTGCAACTGAAAAAAATACATATAAGAAAGTCTGAGTTTTACTACTACTGAGACTTGTTTCAGCTTGGCAACATGGTACTTGGATATTCTGCATGAAGTATTACACACACAGACACAGTGGTGCTGGTTTGTTTGCCTTGGTAGATGCAGGGTGAAGGGATGCTGAAACACAGAGAAGCAAAGAAGCTTGTGAGCTGTATAGTAGAAAGTAAAGGAAACAGCAGAAAGAGAAATAGAGAGAACTACACCTGAGTCCATGTGGGAGGACTCACAAAAATTTCTTTAAAAGGTGCATTTGAAGTTTGTGTAAAATGACCAGGGGTGTCATTCTGATGGACAAGCGAAGTTTGGCTGTGCCTGCATGCTGAGCATAAGAGCCCAGTGTTCCTACACAGAGGTGAGGTGATAACTTGCTTTGGGAGATATTTTTTTATAATGTTGATGCTGGCTTTTTGAGTGTTTTTCTATGCAATGTGTGTGTGTCTATGTGTGTGAGTGTGTATGATGGGAAACACGCGAGCGCGTAGTAAGAACTGTGGTTTCAGTGTATGGAATTTGCTACTGGCAAGTTATTTTAGCAATGAGTCCAAGATAAATACCAGGTAGGCTTATGTTTTTGCATGTGCTTTTTTGTCCTGAAATGTATTAAAAATCTTCCAAAATGCAGGAAGTTGCACCTTGGATTTCACAATTTCCTTGGGGCTGACATTCCCAGTGCACATTACTTCATTTTCTGATTCTGCTTTAATTTTTGTTGTTTAGCAAAGGGGAACCTTAGAAGAAGAGGCTCCAGAGAAGTGTTTTTCCTTGGTCTGGGGGCTGGCTTCCTTGACTTTCCCTGAAGTATTTTCTTCTGCACTGTTCTACACACTATGGTAGTCTCTAGACCTCCTTTCCGCACTCCTGCTGTTTTGATTCATTTCTTTGGAGTACAAATAGGATTAAGCAGAATGGAAGGATACTGACTTACTGGAAGTGGTCTTGTTAGCTTCCTTAATGTACATGTAATAGAAGAAAAGGCTTTGAACTGAAGACACTCCACTGTGTCATTTAAAATTGTTTTCTCTGGCCTCAGAGTACCTTTCCCTTTAAGGTCTTCTTTGCATGGATACTTGGAATAACACTTAATTTTTTTCCATTGAAATTGTGTGTCAGATCCAGAAGTGGGCTGTGACCCAGCTGACGCTTTTTCCCAGTTCCAGAGAACACATATCCCCTTAATAAGCACGATATTATTTCTCACATGCCATCTGACAGACTAAAGTATATGAAAAAGCAAAGGTTCTGGAAGCCCTTGTGAAGGAGCACTGCAGTAGGACTGCTTAGGAGGCCATTGCTTATGGGTCAGCTGGGAGTCTGGCTGTTGTGCTGGCTTTTCCTGGGGTTTTTTGGCTTTTCTGTGGGAATTTGTGATATGTGCATCTTGGTGGGTATTTTTCAATCCCTGAACTCTGGTCATAGAATTATGGAATCATTAAGGTTGGAAAAGACCTCTACGATAATCAAGTCCAACCAGTAACCCAGCACTACCATACTCACCACCATGTCCCAAAGTGGCACATCCATACACCTTTTGAACACTTCCAGGAGTGGTGATGCTACCACCAACACGGCAGCCTATTCCAATGCCTGACTACCCTGTCAACAAAGAAATTTTTCCTAATATCCAATCTAAACCTCCCCTGGTGCAACTTGAGGCAATTTTCTCTTACCCTATCTTCTGTTGCCTGGGAGAACAGACCTCCTCCTACTTTTCTACAACCTTTCAGGCTGTTGTAAGAGAGGGATAACGTCTCCCCTTGCCTTCCTTTACTCCAGGCTAAACAACCCCAGCTCCCTCTGCTGCTCCTGACAGGACCTGTGCTCCAGACCCTTCACCAGCTCTGTTGCCCTTCTCTGGACACACTCCAGCCCCTCAATGTCTTTCTTGCAGTGATGGGCCCAGAACCGAACACAGCATTTGAGGTGTGGCCTCACCAGTGCAGAGTACAGGGGGACAATCACTGCCCTGGTCCTGCTGGCCACACCATTGCTGATACAGGGCAGGATGCCATTGGCCTTCTTGGCCACCTGGGCACACACTGGCTCATGCTCAGCACCCCCAGGTCCTTTTCTTGGGGCAGCTTTCCAGCCACTCTTCCTCCAGCCTGTAGTCCTGCATGGGGTTGTTGTGGCCAAAGTGCAGGACCCAGCACTGTCCATGAACCACATACCATTTGCCTTGGCCCATCAATCCAGCCTGTCCAGATCCTTCTGCAGAGCCTTCCTACCCTCTTGCAGATCAACACTCCCACCCAGCTTGGTGTCCTCTGGGAACTGACTGAGGGGGCACTTGATCTGCTCATCCAAATATTTGATAAAGATGTAAATAGGACCCAACACTGAACCCTGGGGAGCCCCACTAGTGACAGGACATCAACAGGATGTAATTCCATTAACCACAAATATTTGAGCCCTACCATCCAGCCAGTTCTTAATCCAGCAAAGGATACACTTAGTCGGGCCATGAGTAACCAGCTGTTCCAGGAGAATTCTGTCGGAAATGGTGTCAAAGGCTTTATTAAAGTCCATGTACACAACATCCACAGCCTTTCCCTCTTCCATTAAGTTGGTCACCTGGTCACAGAAGGTGATCACGTTGGTCAAGCAGGACCTACCTTTCAGGAACCCACACAGGCTGGATCTGATCCCCTGGTTATCTTGCACATATTCTGTGACATAATGGCACTCAGGATGACCTGCTCCAGGACAGTCCCCAGCACCAAGGTTCGGCTAACAGGTCTGTAGTTCCCTGGATTCTTCTTCTGACCCTTTTGTAGATGGTAAATGGGTCACATTTGCTAACTTCCAGTCAGCTGGGTCCATCTACCAGCCAGGACTGCTGCTAAATGATGAAAAGTGTTTCTGTGAGAACTTCCACCAGTATCCTCAGAACCCTTGGACAGATTCCATCCAGCCCCATAGATCTGTGTTTGTCTAAGAGCTGTTTCAGGTTGTTGATCATTTCCTCCTGGGTTACGAGGGCTTATTCTGCTCCTCATCTTTGTCTTTCAGCTCAGGGGGCTGAGTACCCTGAGGACAACTGGTTTTGCTATTAAAGTCTGAGTAAAAGAAGGCATTAAGTACATCAGCCTTTTTTCCTCATCCTCTGTCACTGTGTTTCCCTCCGCACCCAGTTAAGAATGGAGATGATTCTCCTTAGGTCTCCTCTTGTTGCTGATGTATTTGCAGAAGCATTTTTTATTGTCTTTTATGGGATAGCCAGATTAAGAATTCATTGGACTTGGCCCTTTTAATTTCCTCACTGCATGTTATAAATGGACAGACTTGGTTTGGTTTTCATAGTTGGTTGAACAGTTGGAGTTCCTTGTTAATTGCCTGTTAATTGCCTAAACTGGTAATCAAGTAATTGTTATTACTATAGGTAATAGAATGTTAATAGTTTCTGGGAAAACAGCGTTAGGAGTGCCCTTTGTACTAGTGTTAAGGTATGGGGGAGAGGGTTGAGGTTGTTTCAGTTTATGGGGGTTTGAATTTGGAAAAGTTGGAAAGTTCCAGAATCAAGGAGGGCCTATGTCAGTCAGGGCTCCTTATCATAAGGGGATGAAAGTGACCTATCGATTGGATCAAGACCAGCGAATCACTCGACACCCAAGAATTACCTCACTGATACCCACCAATCCAGGGGAAATGATATCTTCACAAAACAATTGGACTATCAGTGGTGGGAGGGAGTCAGGGGAAAGAGGGTGCTGTCTCTCTGGGGAGTAAAGGCCAGGTCCCAACAGGGAGAGGGGTCTCTCCTGCCCACATGCGACCGTGAGCGGAGCCCTCAGCACACATCCTTTCTCTCTAACTGTAAGGCAAACTGCCACAGAGATTCTTAATCATCTCAACTTTGGAACAATAAAATCTGGAAAGGATAATTGGACACTGTGGTCCTTTTCTTTCACTGCATAAACTCACAACATCCTTCTAGTTCTCCTGAGTTGTCTGTTCCTTCTTCCAAAGGTCATAAACGCTCCTTTTTCCCCTTAATTCCAGCCAAAGCTCTATGTTCAGCCAAGCTGGTCTTCCCTTGCTGCTTGTCTTTCAGCATATGGGGACAGCTCCTGTGCTCCAGTGCATTTAGGATTTCCTTCTTAAAGCATGTCCAGCCTTCTTGGACTCCTTTGCCCTTCAGGACTGCTGCCCAAGGGAGTCTCTCAACCACTCTCCTCAACAGGCCAAACTCTGCCCTTCAGAAGTCCCAGGCACCAGTTCTCCTGTCACCCCTCCTTATATCTCTGAGAACCAAAAACTCCCATCATTTTGTGACTGCTGTGCCCAAGATGGCCTCTAGCGATCGCATCACCCACCAGACCTTCTCTGTTTGCAAACAGCAGCTGCTGTCCCTAGTTGGCTCACTCACCAGCTGTGTCAGAATGTTCTCTGCCAAACACTCCAGGAACCTCAAGACATTTTTTGAATGCAAGACCTTCACAGGGGTAAATAAAGCACTTGCAGTTCATAGAATGGAGAGAAGTAGTCTTGTGTTGGAAACTGGAGGTTGTATTCTCTTACAAATGTGCTTCAGTTGACATTTTGCCCCCTTTGCTGTCCCTTTTTTCAAAATTTTCAATGACACAAGAAAACTCCCAAATATAAGAGGAGCTAGTATTGTTCTAGATCCTTTTCTTCTGAAATTCTGCTCCAACAAAATCAGCAACAGGGAAGAATGCATTGTATATTTTTTTCTGTTTTGCCTATGAGTAGATTCTGTTTTTCAAGATCAAATCTGTAATTTTTAGTGATTTTTTTTTTTAAAAATAAAAAGGATTTAAGAGGCAAATAGGATTTTGGGACTGGCTGTATATGGAGCATAACCTTACTAAGAATATTCAGACAATAAACACATTATTTAACTTCAGAAATTCTGCTTGCAAATTCATAGATGCACATCTATGATCTATGGATCTGGTTCATCTATGATGAACCTTTCTCATCAAGATAGCATCTCAAATATTTGTTTCTATAAAGTTTTGATAACAAAGCACTCCTTAAAAACAAGTAGGAAAGAGCCACAATAAAAAAGACTGACACTGTATACTTGAAGCAAGTGAAAAGCGAATCCTGCCTTCCTACAAGTCCCTTCTGGCTTTGGTTTATCCTGTGGCCCTCTTCAGGATCATACAATTTTATTTAGGAACCAAAAGAGGTTATTAAATTTTCAGGAACATTGAGAACTCAGGTATGGTTTCTCTGTTGGATGGATGCTCGCCTCTTTGTTCCACCCTACAGAGGTAGGAAAGAACTATCAAAGCCTTTTTCTCTTTTATTTCTTGTTACTCTGTTCCAAAGGAAGTGGGTTCTGGAAACATTCACCATTGTAAATCATGGCTTAAATTTGATACTTGGTCATCTCTTTAACTGCTGCTCTGTTTTCAGACTTGCACCCAGTGCTGCATTGTCGAGAGAACAGAGGGTGCTGTACTGTCACTTGAAAATATGTGAAAATGATAATGGATAGTAGTAATCTAGAGTAAAATTACAGTAGTAAATTGTCAGGAAAATACTGGTATTAAAGAGTTCTTCATGTTTCAAAATTAAAAGTGGTTACACATTTTATTTATTGTGCTCCATGAATCTTTTCCCATTCTTTTATGATTATATCTTACAATAACTGATAAAATCTAAACCTTTCATCCACCACAGATGCTCCATATCCCAGCAGGCCTTTGATCCAATATGATTGTCTTGAATGGCACTATAGGATCAGAGCATTTTCTCCAGAGCTTTTTGAGCTGCAGCATATTTCAAAAGGGGGCCCTTCTATTAAGATTTCTTCTGCCACTGCAATGGAAAACATAGATTTGTGATCTGTCCCTTACAGGATATTAAACAAAAATTATGTCATTATTATTGGATTAATTACCTCAGTGCTTTCAGAGATTAACTTGTTATCATTACATTTTCCTAAATGGCCTATTGCTTCTTTAATAGGAATGGATTTTGAGTGGCCCCGAAATACAAAATTAATAAAGGGCAAACTGTGTAACCTTTTAGACTAATTAAAAAATGTGTGACTCTAAGCTTCAGACAATTAAACTTGATTGAAATTCTCTCCTGTGTCTTTATCAGGGTTTAAATTCCCTTGTGCATTTCTATGGAAGGAAAGTTCCATGCAGGAACTCAGGGGGAGGCATTGAGGATGGATTTTTCTGTAACTAGTTGAGATAAGATGAGCTGAAGTGAATGTGGAAATACAATACACAGAATTTATGCTAAGGCATAAAGAGTTTAGATCATGTAGTCTGGTCAGGTATTTACTTTGTAATCTTCATATGTGTCTCAAAACATGTTGCTGAAAACAGATGTTCACTGGGTGAGCAGAAACACAGCCATAATACCGGTCTTCCTTCACACACCCTCTGATAAAAATGGCATGTCTAGATACATGCCCATTTAGGCAGTTTACTGTCATATCCTGGCAACCATGGTGTACAGCACTCCAAAGCATACAAAATTGCGTGTTGTTTGCAAGTGGCTGAAAGAAGACATTGCCTCTATGAAATGTGCAACTTTGTATGCTGCTGTGTAGAATAATTTATACACATTCAAGAAGCTTATGCAAAAGCATCTTTGTTAGGTTCTCTCTAATATCTTTACAGTACATGAGATCAAATAAAGAGGAAAACCCCAGGAATAAATAAAAGGGCACCTGGAACTCTCTTAAAGAGAATGCATTGCTTTCCACATAAAATGCTGACTCCAAGATGTGTATTCTACCTTCAATAAATCATCTTTCTAAAGAATAAATTGCATCCAAATTGTTATTCTGGGCATTGTCATTAGTGGTTCTGGCATAGCAGTAAAACACTGGAACTTTGGGAATAGATTAGTTTAATCCTTTGTGGAATCTAACAACATTATCATGGGAACATCTACTATTGCAATTGGCTTGACTTCAGATTTGTGAACAGAATTTGGTGGATGTTGCTTACTCGGATCTGTAACTTCTGAATGTTGCTGCAGTGGCTGTATCTCTTTTATTAAAATACAGAAATTTGTGGTTGCTTCTGGTTCCCAGCATTCTGGTTTGGACCTCTATACTGCTTATATATGTTCACTTACATTTTTCACTTGGATATTTACTTGCATTTGCCCTAATTCCCCCCTTCTTTTCACATAAGAAAATGGAGATACTTGAGTTAGGTCTTCTAAACAGGTGTCAAGTAAGGTAGAAATAAATGATAAGGTGCAGTGCCACAAGAAACTTTCCTTTTATTTTGATGCAGCCTATTCAGTTCAAGAAAAATACACTTTCTACCCAACTGAGTGCCATCTAGCTATCCTCACAAGGACAGAAGTCTATTAATATGAGGAAGAGCTAATTCATGGAACAACCCAGTGAAAATAAAAATACTTTCAAAGGTGTGAGGGTTTTTTTTTGTTTTTCCAGGTATTTGTCCACAGGAAGATAAGCTGCAGTTTAAAACTTGAGGCATTTAAATCTTTTGCCAGTATACCGCCTGAACATCTGATACGGATTTCAGGACTGAAGCTATCCATTTGGTGAGAAATTTTTGTTCAGGGCAATATGCAACATGTTGGACAATCAGATACTACTAAATTCGGGTATATATCTGGGGTGCTGATAAATGTGTTTTAGAATAGTGGTTTTATTATTAATTGCCTGGTTGAAAGACTTAAACCATTTGGTGCTTGGACATATTGGAATCCTTTAAGTAAATAGTTTAGTCTTGGCATCCTTTCACTGTAACTGCTGCAACTTATCCAGTTAATGTCAAAGGGGTGGATGTTTCATCTCGAAGCACATTTAGAAGGACAAAATTTGGTTTTATACACGCTGTCTCTTACACTAAAAGCAGAGATTTTCAAACACTTTTATAAAAGTCCATAATTCATGCCCAGCCACAGACAGGATTTGCAACTATTTCAGCCTGAGTTGGGAAAGCACCTTTTTCTTTGTTGGAGAAACCTGCATTTCTTAGACTGCCTTGAATTCGGGTTGGGAGTCTGACATCATGGACTGCATTCAAATATTGCTATCAGAAATTGGTGACTGAGAGAGAAAATTTACATTTGAACAGTTAATACAGTCATGGAATATAAGCATACTCCTATATGCCTAAAAATATATTACAATAAAAATAGTTAAACTTCAATGCTGCAAATGTTTACTAAGTGCTTAACTCTCAAAGGACCCCTAAGTCTGTAAAATTAAGAAGATGTATAACTATTTGTGTGATTTGTGCCTTAGGACTTTTCTGTATCATATGAAGCTCCATGAAGGTCAAGACTGGGGTATTTAAAAGCCTTAAGGTGACATATATGCACATTGTTGAGGTGTTGAAACATTTTTGAAAGTAGAAGATACTCATATGCTAGTGGAAATAATCTTAAAATAGGATGGAACACCTATCAGAATCTGCATGTGTATCTCTGTGTACAGAAAGCAAGGAAATACCTACAGGTGCACTGCAGCAGAAGAGACACGAGATTTTATACTGCAACAGGACATCGACAGGATTCCTGGAATCATCTTTTGCTCTACAGCTATGAGTACATTCAGAAAATAATTAGTTTCACTGCTACAACATAGTTTGCCCAGTAAAACTTTAGAAACTTCCCCATTTACTGATAGGGACCCAACAGTGGCTGAGAGGGATGTGTTGATACTTAGTTTTGTCCTATTAAAAGCGGAGAAATCAAATCCCAAAGCCCTGCTGCCTCTCTCTAGTTGTGATCACCCAGGGAGTTAAACTCTGGTGAAATAAAAGTCTGTCATTTGACAAGATCGGAATTGGTTTTATGTACTGATAAAGCTCAGAAACTTCAGGTACGTCATCTCACTTCTAGTCCAAAAGTCAGTACTGAGGTAAAACCCACAAATATTAGAGAACTGGCAGGATAAGAGGTTTTATCTGTACCTGGGCTTATTTGTCTTACCATAGTACAAACATATTAGGCAGTAAAAAGTAATGTTTTTTCACTAAACAGAATTCTATACAGAATGTTTTGGGTTTTTTTTTTTACCCCAGCAGCAATAGCAATTTTTCAGTAACTGTTTTTACTGCGTTTTTACTGTGTTTTCATTTTGTTTTTTATAATCTGAATATTACAAAAATATAAACCTATGTGTAGATGACTATTCTGAAAGATAGGTGACCTATCAGATACATAAGTTTCAAGATTTTTTCAGTAGTTTGTAGAGTTTAAATCAACCCATCATTTATTCCTAACTGTGCCCATCTCCACTTCAGAGCACGAATAATTCCACCGAATGCTCCTTTTCTGTTACAGAAAATCAATTCCAAATGTATTTTCTTGACTTCATTTTTTGCTACTACACTGTCTCCCCAGAAGATGTTTTAAATTGAACTATTTATTATTTATAGGCTCTTGTTAAAGACAGTAAAACCCTGCCTGTCTTAAATTTTCATTTTGGCCTGCTGGCCAGCTGTTATTCTGAATGATCATGTCTTTGTGCAAACACACTAGATACTTAGGAGAAGAAGATGAAGTACTTACTTCTTGGGGAACAAATGCTCATATCAGAGGTTTTGTTTCCTTGGTAGGCAAAAAAGATGCTAAAATTGCCAGCAGATGTGAAAAGCTAATCAGATAAACTGATATGAAATTTGCCAGAGTGCTACACTTCCATTTTTCATAATAAGGATAATTAAAACTGTATGACTGGAATGCTGAGAGGTGACTCAAATAATTGACTGGTTAATGTTAAGAAGGTGTAAATTCTCCAGAAAAGCCCTGTGCATACCAGCTGAAAATGCAACCCATGAAATATATCCATCTGCCTACATTTGTTTTAACAGTAATACTGACCTTAGAGCAAGTTATTTCCGAGGGATTTTTAATGACCAGCTGGAGTTAATAGCCTCTGGCTGTACCTCAGGCTTTAAACTCTGCCTAGCAAGCCATTAATTCCTAGGAAATGCCCTGTTCCTTGATTGTTATTGCTTAACAGCATAGACTGTAAATAGCTCTTAGCTCATAGACAACCTAGACTGTAAATAGCTCTTAGCAGAGAAAATGGTATTCTTAAATGCACGTAGTACCTTCCTTCAGAAAAGTCTCCAAACTATTTACAAGGTGAGGGTTCTGAAAAAGAAAGTAAGCAGAGATGATTATGTTGCTGTGAAAATGGTCTTTCATAATGGATAGATCTAAGCAGATGCAGATTCTCAGTATGTCTCTGAGAAATTAGACACCCTTAGGGCTATCTCACTGCCCACTGCTGGTGTTTCTGGCTATAGGCTAGGGAAGCATCAGCACCACCCTCTTCTACCGCTGGCTGTTGGCCAATGTGGTCTGAATTTTGTGGACATTTACAAGTCTTCTGGGGAAACATGTCGAAAGTCTGCAAATGTCTGTCACCAGAGAACCAAAATGGCAAGAAAAAAAGTAAGTAAGTTGTTTGTGGTTAAGTTTTTTTGTGTATGTACAACGTCTAACACATCTAAGGCAGTAGAGCCTTATCTGCAGTGATTGCATGCTGCAGGTGAGGAAAATATGTGATTAATGAAAAGGATGAACCAGACAAAATCAGTCTTGATTTCTGCCATGTCTTCAAGAACATCTGTGGTGACATTAGTAACCAGAAGTATGAAGAGTTAGACCCAGTGACTGATAAACCAGAGGAAGCCTCTGGAAGCCAGATTTTCTAGCTTATTCTGTAAAGCCAGTGTGGTCAGAGTGGCACATTCAGGCCACCAATTCCCATTCAAGCACAAGCATTAGTGGGGTGCCGAGGAATTTAGTCCTGATGCTGAGAAGCTGTGTAAGCTTGTGTTTAACAGCATGTACATCAGTCACACTCGCCACAGTACTCTGCCTAGCCTTAAGCAGAGAACCTAAGGCTTTGCCAGGCCATTAGAAAAGGCTGTGCAGAAGGCTTGGCTAGATATGCAGCTGCACTACACAGAAACACAGAGCTTCTAGAGCCTGAAATTTATTCGTAACAAGCCACTGTTAAACCAGCCTGTTTCAAATTTGTGCATGAGAGGAGACTAATACTACAGATTCGTAACAGTGCTAAATATAATATAATAAATACCTTTTGTCACATGTTGGTTAAGGAATTTTAGCATGTGGCTATGAAAAAAAACCAGTGATGAGCATAAAACTACTAGAGAAATCAACCTTGAAGCCACAGAAAAAAACCAGTGGTCTTCTGCTAAACAATATTTCACAGCATTGATCTTTTTAATTTTATCATTATTTGTAACTGGCCTACTATGACTTTCGTACGTCTAACATGGTTACAAGTTCTCTGAGCAAGCACTAATACATTTTATTATAATTTTAAATAGAGTGCTGCTGAAGCTAGCAAAATGAGAGTTTAAAACCTGTTTTTCATTTGCTGCAGACTTTCTGAAAAGACCTCTTGTGTTTTCTCCCTGCTGTTTCTTAATTAGGCTTTCTTTATTCCATGACAAATAGGTATCACACCATTACCCAGCTACAGATGAGTCTTCACACGTCTTTTCAGTTCCCATTCATGCAGTGGCAGAACTCAGAGCAACACTTAATCATGTTCTATTTTTGATTCCTCTTAGTGGTACAGAGCAGCCATAACTGAACAGAGTGCCTGGCAAAGCATGAATCATCAGGATGTCAGCTGCAGCACAAGCCTGGCTCTGACAAAGGATGCACAAGGTCTTGCTGATATTTTTGCTCCCACCCTTGTTACATCTTGAGAAAAAAAATCTAGATAGGGTCAAGATCCCTATATTCTCATCCTTTTCGCCATCTGTTTGTATATCAGCTTGGCTCTCATCCTGTGGCATAGAGAAGGATTTTTGAGAGGTAGCAAGGAATGCCACAGCCCCCACATGGGTTTTGAATATTGAGGACACTGGAACCACTGAAAATAGGTAATGTCTCCCTAACTAATTTAGTTCCTTATTTTACATGTTGCATTTCACATGCTGTAATGTATAGCTACATATGATCATGTTTAGAATATTTCACTGCTGTATCCCATATGACAGAATCACAGAATAAGCTGAGCTAGAAGGGACCCACAAGGATCATTGAGTCCAATTCCTGGCCATGCGTAGCACCATCCCCAAGAGTCTCACCACGTACCTGAAAGCATTGTCCAAATAGTCTTGAACTCTTGTCAGGCTGGTGCTGTGACCACTTCCCTGGGGAGCCTGTTCGAGTGCCCAACCACCCTCTGGGTGAAGAATCTCTTTCTAATATCCAGCCTAAACCTCCCCTGACTCAGCTTCAGGCCATTCCCTTGGGTTCTGTCACTGGTCACCACAGAGAAGAGATCAGTGCCTGCCCCTCCTCTTCCCCTCACAAGGAAGTTGTAGCTGCAGTGACATCTCCCCTCAGTCTCCTCCAGGCTGAACAGACCAAGTGACCTCAGCCACTCCTCATACAGCTTCCCCCAAAGGCCCTTCACCACCCTTATGGCCCTCCTTTGGATGCTCTCTGACAACTTAATGTCTTTTCTATATTGTGGTGTCCAAAAGCAGTAAATACACCAAGAAACCACACAGAAGCCTTTTTGCATTCTAGGTGCTTGCCTGGTGTCACTTTAAGTTTCCTTCTCAGTTACTAAAGTTACTGATGCTTTAATTTTTTTTTCTTTAAATAATGGCCTTATAGTATTTACTTAGTCCTTGGAAAAGGCAAGGGTTAATGACTTCCTAGAAACCACAAAGCCAATTAATGAAGATTCAGAGGAACCAGGCTTCTTTAGTCCTATCATTTGAGGGTAATTTTTAAATTTATAATAATTATTATACTTGCTTTTTGCATCATGTTCCTTAGTCCCCATTTCTACAGCATTTTACAATGCCAGTATCACTTTTCTCATTTATTAGATGGGGAAAAACTGCCACTTGGAGGAAGAAAATAAAATGCCTTCAGCTATCCAGAAAACTTATGATTCATCCACGGCACTCTCCACAAAATTCATTTCCCACTAAGTGCATTTTGAGTGTCATTTTACTGTTCGTGATATGCTTGTTCAGAAGGCATTGTGGTTTAAGGAGACAGAGTAACATTTCTAGATTGCATAAAAATGGATGCTCAGGTCCTTAGCTTTTTGGTGAGGCTACACACATCTTACATTCAGGCAAAAGTGGAGCTCACAGGGGAATAGGTTTTAACCTCTGTTCTCTTACAGTCAAATGTAACCTGTTTCTTGAGTTTTCCCAAATGTTGTTGGCCATTTGGTCAGTTTGAACAATTTGATCATCTCAAGTAAGAGCCTAGTTGCTGAGGAATTTTTAGGATTCTTGATAGTCAGGGAATAGTATTTCTAAAAGTTAAAATTTTAATATTGGAAATATTAATTATTCTTCAGTTGTACTTTGTATGAACTGTAGTTTAGGATCAAAGAAACTCCCATAGTGGGTCAGGCCACCAGTACAGCAAGCTGGGTTATCTGTGTGCAGCAGAAGTACATAGATATGCATCTCTGACCGGTTATTCATGAATATTGAATTCTTACAATAGCTTTATTGCTAACTGCAGATTCTGTGGTTTTATGCTAATTCAGGTATCAGTACCTGAAACACCCCGATGTACAGTCCTGCCCTCACGCTGATACATGAGAACCAAGGGATGAGGGGTGATGCCTTAGGATTTAGCTTTTATATTTTTCAGATCCTGTACTGTTTTAGTTTGTAACTCTAAAACTCCATAGCCTGTTAGCTACTGTTCTCACATTCTGACATAACAAACCCTCTCTGGGCCTGGACTCAAGGACACCTTGTTGTCCCAGGCCCCGAAACATGTAAACTAAAGCCTCTGAACGGGGAAGCGAACTTGGGGTAATTATGTCATTACCTGAAATTGTAATTGGATTGTAATTAGCCCTGATATGCAAATGGACCAAACTTACAAAAGTGTGAAAAACCTGTGACCCAGCATCCATCTTGGGTGGAGCCCCTCGGAGGCTTTTGACTGCCCAAGGTGTACCTAGGGAAGGGCCCTCAATAAATACACACTTCTTTCTCTTAATCTTGTCTAGCCTCTGTTTTCAGGAAGCCATTCCAAGGCTTCAGGGGCACCTAAAGATAGAAAGAAAAGAAAGAGAAGAAAAGGAAGATAAAGGAAGACAGGGACACATCCAAGTTTAATATATGGGGCTCCCTGCACAATTTATTTGTTGTTTTGTCCAGAACAGTGAGTTTCAGATAAGGGTTTAATAGGCAAGAATGTTGCTTGCATTTTCAGGTCACAATATGCTCCACATGATAGCACTTAGTAGGAAGGGGATCCAGCTTCATATCATGTTTGATACCATATTATTTCATGAGAAAAGCTATTTTGTGAGATCAAATACGAAAGAACCTCTAATGGTATTGTAGAGGCTGCCAGAGCTGTTTTTATGTCCTATGTAATGAAAGAAATATGTAAAGGTAAGGAAATACATAGTTAAATTCCAGGTTTGAGCTAAAGCTCTTAAGCAAACTCCAAGGGATACCTCTAGGAGAAAACATGGAAAACAAGGAGTTTGTGGGCACAAGAGGCACAGGGGCAGACAACTGTTTCCAAAATTAATAAAATCTCTTAGGGAGCAACAAACTCTATGCCTTAAACTTAGGATTGTTGCATGAACAACCTTATGAGGTTTTGGGCTCCTACTTTGTGATTTTTAATACATTAAGATTTATTTCATAGGTGACAATAACTTGGCATTATGATGTTCAGATTTGGGTTAATTCAACACAATTTTTAAAATTTATTTGTATTTTACAGATGCATACTCTCATACTTTTCTTCGACATAATTCAATATTTATTTTTGCTATTTCATTTTGCGTGATGCATTTGCATACATACCTTTCATTTATAGAAGTATTTGAAAAAATATTTTCCAACCTGGCTTTATGTGGTCTGTACAAAGCTGCATAAAGCTCTTTTGAACAGTATGAATTATATTCATGCAAGTGATTATCAGTTGTGAATAAGATTCACTGTATTAGATTATAGATCATTTAAAGGTGACCCAATATAAATATCCAGTAAATGACACAAGAAATTAAGGGAACAAAGGAACACTGTATTAATGAGAGAGTGATGGAAAACAAATTGGTATTCTGTAGGAGATGTCACAAGGAAGGGATTAAATCTGAAGATAGACAAGGTTAAAGAAAGTTAATACCAATAAAGGAAGAATTATTGCTAAAATAACTGAAAGGAGATTTATGAAAGAGTGCATTCCACTGACTTGCAAATACGAGTATTGCAGGCAAAGGAGTGTGTATGACAAACTGTTTAAAGCAGGAGTGAAGGCAATGGAATACTGGAGTTAAACTTCCTTTGGGAGGTCAAAGAAGCATGATATTGCAGTGTCCAACAGGCTAAATGAAGGAATGACAAATACAAGGTTTTCAGTTAATGTATAGAGACTGTGGGGCGAAAGTTGGCAATCCACAAATGGCTGTTCTTATTTTCTGTCACAGAGCGGTTTCAGCCACTTTTTGACTAGCACTGGAATGATTCTACAGACTTGCTATACACTATTTTGGTAGCTACTTTAAGCAAGTTACTCAGTAAGTGGAGATCTTTACCATTTTGAAGGGATGCCTACTAAATGATTTTTTTTTTTGAGAGGCAGTGGTCTGCAGCACTGAAAACATGTAATTTGTAAAGGCATAAAGGCTACAATCATAGACTGGCCTATGTTGCTGTGAACAAATGATCATATACAACATTCAGCAAACACAGAAAAATGCAGACCATAAAGATGATTTTTCAAACTGGTTAGCTAACGATGCCTGCATAAGATTGGTTTAAAACCAAAAAGAAGTATCTTCTCACTGTCCTCACCTTCATCCAGTCCTCTTTTCCTATGTTCTATGGGTTTGGTTTTTTTTGTTTTAGTTTTTGGTTTTTTTTTAAATAGAGAAGTCATCATTAGGAATACTACAGTGGAAATTCATGCATTGAGTAAATAATGGTAATTTCTTCACTTTCATCTGATATATAGGGTTTTTGTTTATACGTTGGATTTGTTTGATTTTGATGGAGACATAGGCTTGGCAAAGCTTACAGATGAAAATGCAGTCTCATGTTTCAAGCAAAACTATGTTAGCTGGCAACTGTGCTTCCATTTTTAACAAAAGCATTTAATCCATATGATAAAAGGCAGAAATTTATTCACTGAAAGGCTTTTCTTTCCTCCTTTTATTCTTACACTTGTCTTATTTCCACACACAATGACTGTCTTGCTGTGTTTTTAGTACAGTTCTACTACATTTAGTAAATTTCTGTATTTAATGGAAATAGAACTTAAAAGCTGTTTTAGTTGCAATGTTTTACAGTGTTGTGGGCTTGTTTGAAATTTCATTTTCAAGTAGTGACCACCTTTCTCATACTTTTAAACTGTGAAGAAAACTGAATTTATTGAGATTTACTTGCTTAATTTGAAAATCTCACCTCTAATAATCAGGTTTGCAAAGGAAAAAGCTAAAGACTTTCAATGTGTGATATCTGATTTACTTTATGATGGTTACTTCATTTTGTAAGATTTAATGCTTCATAACTTACCAGGAATTGGAATAATTATATAATTCATGAAAGAAAATGAAGTTTTGTAGCTGCATACCAATTCTCAACAGGCAGTTTCCCATATCTCCAACCCTCTGAAAATTGGTTCAAGCATGATCTTTATCACATTTTGCTGACTTTTTATTTTGGCTCCTGCTTGCTGCCAGTAAAAACAGCAGTAAGCTGCTTCCCTTTTTATTATCTTAAATTTTGCTAAAACCTCACAGGTTCTAGAATATGTAAATATCTCTTCTAGTTAAGGAGAGTATTTTATGTAAAGCACAAAGGAATACAGTCACACACATGAAAGTGAAATGCTCACTGGAGTATTTCATACTGTTAACAGCTGTCAGTAAGAGAACAGGTCAAGGCAAAGTCATTAACTTTCCATCCTGTAGCAAGTATTTCATGCTTCTTCCATATATGCTATAGGAACTTTTCAGAATATCAGTAGGGAATACCATAGAAATTAATAAACTCTCTGCTTCAATGTCCTGTGCTTGATTCTGTGGAACAAGCTTTGGAAATGCTCTCCAGTATTCAAGTGTTCAGCCATTACACAACAGCAGCGGGACATCATGAAAGATTTTTATAGTTTTATTGTCTCTTGGGAATGATTGATGTAGCTCATGCTTTCTTTGTATAGCACCTGCTGTGAGTGCAGACAGGTACAGGGAAAGGATTTATTTTCAGGATTATTTTCCACAAGAAAATTTATAAACTATAGATAGAAATATAATCACCAACCTAAATACTTCAGCTTCTCTAATCACATTTTGGGAAGATACATAATAAGACAAATTATGAAAATCCTGACTGTGCCAAGATTAGCTAAGTGATTGATATATGGTACATTTTTCAAATTTTATCCTTGTGACCATGTTTTATACCAGTCTGAGGAATAAGAGGTCAGCCTTAATAGAGGCTAGGAGAACTCCTCAGGTCTGGTTTAAGAAACATCAAACAGCACTGGTCGATTCAGGGCCAATTTTTTTGAACCCCACAGAGGCTCCCCAGCTAAAGACTTGATGGTGTTTGCATTAAAAAGAAATCAAACATATGAATCTATCACTTGGGACACAGAACACAGAAAATGTCCCTGTCCTGCTTAGGAGAAAGTAAACATCCCCAGGATGTCAAATCAAAAGGAACAACATTCCCAATAAACAAAAAACGAAAGGAAAAATTATTCCAATGTGAACATATAGACTGTGTGGCATGCAGTGCTCACAAAGTTTATCAAGAGGATTTGCAGACTCTGACACCTCCAAGAAGCAACTCCCCTTCTCCTTACTGAAGACAGTTTCTTTAATGGAACAGCACAGAAAGCATAAGCAACCATGAAATTATACTGCAAATTGAATGGGAGATACGGGAAAAAATTAACACCTGGAACTCAAGGAAGTTAACATGCCTAACTATTCTGCTAACAGCTGCTCAAAATACAGTATTTAGTGGGTAAATTTTCAAATATATAATCAGCATCTAGAAATGCCACATCTGCCTATTCATAAATCTCCTACTGTGACTAGCAAACAGCAATACACTGAAATCTATTGGTGACTTGCTACAAGCTGTGGTCTTCTCTGGAAATCTCTTGAATATGATTTACGCTTTGCTTGCCACTGCAATGCTCAGGCAGATCCAATCCTATTTGTAAAAGCCAACAATATGGACACAGCATCTACCTCAGCTCTCTGTTATATTGTACCAACCATTTTGAGCTAGCCACAGATCTACATGAAGGTATACACCATGTTCTCTTCAGCTAAGGAGTCTGAGGGCATTTTGCTTGGTACTCTTCTGTTGCTTAGAGCAGTATGTGCTCTTTAGCTAATTGCTATGATGTGTATAAAATATATTACATATGTGGTGGTCATGTGCATTCATAATTATATTTACCGTGCACCTTTGTGTGCCTCACCTGCAGTTCACCCCATCAGTCTACCTCCCCCAGTATTTATTCTAACATTGCAAACTTCTGAAAAGTTTCAAACAGCTGGGACTTTTTCTTTCCTTTTTTTTTTCCCCTCTTTTCCTTTCCCTCCCCAAACTTATCAAATATATATTTCCTTTTTTTCCCCTAACAGGGGACATTTTTTCCTACCAAATTAATACTGGCCAAAAGACCAAATGCTGATATTTTGCCCTGAACCAAAGTATAGTATTTTCTGTGTCTCATCAAAGTGCAACGCTTAATGAGGGGCTTTGGCAACATACCTTGGGAAAGGCGAGATTGCTAGGGCTCTCAGGGAGCAGCCAGCAGCTCTCTAGTATTTGGAATATCCTTTCCTAAGTATTCCAGGTTTGAAGTCATGGAATTCTTATCTATAGCAGTACTATTTCTGGTGACTTTCAATAGTTTCAAATACTATTTGTAAGTGTCAAAGATTTACTACTAGCAATTCTCTAAAACAAGGCAGCTGTATTAGCTCTATATGTAGTAGTATCTGTTATTAAAGATCAAGGCGAAAGAAATAGTCCCCATAACATTTTTTTAACCTCAAATGTTTTGCATTTATTAAATGTGGGAGTGGCAAACTCCATACAGACTGTCTGAAGTAACATAACATTCGTACTGGCATTCACTTGATTTGTAATACCTATTTCATTATTTGTATCATTGCCACTTATTTTGTGACTATTTAAAATGAGGGTCATTTGAAGGTAATATTACCAAGTGTTCTTTCTACCTATTGGAGTTTATGCATATTAGTAATTTACTTTAATCTTTGTTTTTTATTTGTTCCTCTTTTTAATAGATCTGTGCATTATACCCCTTCCCATGACCTTCTTAAAAGCCTTGGTTTGGTTGGTTTTGTTTTAATTCCTGGGTTTATTTTTCACAGCTTCTAGTATATTACAATGATCTTTAGCCATATGTTCAGGTGTGTATGAGAACTTTCTGTGCAGTTAGCTTGTTGTGCAGCAAGAAAATTGGCTAAGTTGATGGTGTAAACATCAAGCTGATTAACAAAGACAGCTTTTGCTACTCTGACTACACTTAGGACGACAGTGGGATATGTTCAATCAGAAACATGAAAAATTATGTTATCAAACTTCTTCCACTCAAGCTTCTTCCAGTGTACCAGAACCATAAAAAGTTTCAGGAATGAAATAATTAATAATGCTGACATTTAAGAAAGCATTAATACAATCAATATTAGAAAACAAAATACAAATTCTCCCATGTTTTCACTTGACAAAAAAGAGGAGTAGAATGATTAAAAGAGTTGCATGAGTTATGAACTGGACTCACTGTGTGAATATGGGCATTATACCCAAAGCTCCAGGTTGTGATCTGAAAATGTGTTGGATATGTTGGAAACATCCCTGACAGTTTGTCTTGGGCTGCCCGATGAGCAGTAGCTCTTTCCAAAGAAAGAACTTTGGAACTTTCACAAACATGCCTTTAATTCATCAGGTGTTTCTGATTTGATAGAACAAAATGTAAAAAAGTAATTTAAGTAAGTCACACATTCACTATTAGGTCACAGGATTTCACTATATGGGTAGGTTGAATTTGCTTTTGTACTGATGGGGATGTCTCATTTTATAGAAAATTGAAAGCAGTGGTGATCAGAAAAGAGGCAACCTTTAAAAAAAAAAAAGAATGCAAGAATGCAAGAATATGAAAGCTGAATGAGAGTAAGTAGTTTGAACATCAGCTGGTCTTGTTAAATTGTGAAAAGAAGAACAGCAACTTGAACTTCAGCAGCCGTGGCAGCCTTGAGCAGTCATATGCTGAAGCAGACTTTAAATCTTGAATACAAGTCTAATACAAGCTAGCCTATAACTCAGACTAATGATGTCATTGCAATTTAATTTAAAATCCATCTGAAAAGCCACAATTCAACCTAGGTTCAAGACAGAGAGTGTTTTGCCTTAGCCACTTTGTTCTTTCAGATAATCTGTTTTGTTTTTCCTTACGTAGGAATGCAATGAGTGCCATACTATCCTTACTTCTTCAAGGAGGAAATAAGGACAAGGTGGTGTAAGAATACGTATTTGGAGGAAGACGCTAGGAAACGGAGAATTCTATGTGCTGATGGCTTCTCAAACAGACGAGTGGAAATATAGCAGCAACTTCCCACCAGCTCTATTTTGCAAATAGTGAACATGGAGGTAAAACTAGCCAGGAGTGGAAGAACTACCAGGGTGAACAGGAGAAGGAGCTGAGTAGATGAGTTGGCGAGGAAGATAATTAAGTATGACTATGTAAGTGGGCTAGGGAGTGATGGGCAAAAACGCACCAAGTAGTCAGGTTGTGTAGTGTTGGTGTTTTCAGCAGAAAATTTGCATTTGCTTTGAGGACCAGTGTCAGAGTATGGGTCTTGGTAGTTTTATTACTAATGCTTTATAATAAACTGAGGGACAGTAGGGTTTACCACATCTGTATTTCTCATTCTGGCACCAACACAAATTTCAGTTAATTGAGTATTCATTTCCAACCCTAAGTTTATTCAAAGCAAACTTTCCTACTATTTTATGTCTGTACTCCTACTGATAGCATTTTATTCACAGGGATATAAGGGCCTGTTATGTTCAGAAAACTGAAAAGAAGCAAAAGTTTAACATGTTTTGCACTTAGTCTTACCAGAAGTGGTAAACCCAAAGGGTTTTATTCATTCATGGTCAGAGCCCAGGACAGACTGAGGGCAGGCACCTTGGCCTGGCCCCTACCAGCACTTGGTGCATGGCGGCCAAGAACCCACAACCCACTCCGGGGCCACCATGTCCCTGTCACTTTGGTCTCCCTTTGAAGCCACCCCCTGAGCCGCACGTGCAGGGCCAGACTGGGTTTGCCCATCTCGCTGGTTCACCAAGCGAGTTTCATTGTGCAGGCAATAGAGGTGCCTCAGTTTCCTGTCGCTAGGGCCCCCTGGAAGTCCAGCGGCCCTGAAGACCAACAAGGCTTCTGTCCCAGCTCTGCCTCACCATCTCCCGTGTTTGAGTCGGGAGTGTGTGCAGCTGAGGCAGGCTGAATCACAGATTCAGAATCAAAGAACCACACAATATGGTGAGTTGGAAGAGACCCACAAGGACCATGGAAGTCCAACTTCTGGCCCTGTGCAGTACATCTCCAAGAGTCACACCACGTGCCTGAGAGCCTTGTCCAAACGCCTCTTGAACTCAAGAGAGGCTTGGTACTGGGAGGCCTGTTCCAGTGCCAGACACCCTGGGCGTGAAAAGCCTTCTCCCAATACCCAGCATAAACCTGGCACGGGTTCCAGCAGCGGCCTGCGTGCTATCCCGGCCCGGCAGAACACAGCCCGGCATCCCGGCCCGGCAGAACACAGCCCGGCTTTCCGGCCCCGCAGCTCCGTCCCGCCCGTCCCAGCCCCGCGCGGCCCCGCCCCCCCGCGCAGGCGCGGCTTGGGACAGCGGGGCTGCGCGCGCGTAAGTTCCAAAGGTGCGGCGCGCGGCGGGCGCGGTAAGGCGCGGGAGGGGCGGGACGGCGGCGGGAGCTCCGGCGGGACATGCCAGGGACTGGAAGGGAGCGGCAGCTTCTCGCCCGTCCTGCCCCCTGGAGCCGCGCCTCGGTGGTCGCGGGCCGGGGGCTGTGCTGGCGGGAAGGGGGTTGCGCTAGTGCGGATCATCCGCCGGCCTCCGCGCCCTCGCCCTCCACGGGAGCTGGCGGCGAGGAGCCCGCCCGGGAAGGGGCGACATGGGCACGGAGGCGTCGGGCCGGCCCTCCCCGTCTTCCCCCGGTCTGCAGAGGAAGGTGGCCGTGGCAGTGGAGCCGGGCCTGCGCTACATCCTGAGAGCTGCGCTCGGCCCGGGCACCCGGATGCTGCCCGAGCTACTGCGTGCTGCATTCTTGTGGTCATTGTGTTATCCGTGCCGGTGTGCCCCGTCCAGCCTGGCCTTGAGCACTTCCTGGGATGAGGCATCCACAATTTCTCCGAGCAGCCTGTGTCAGTGCCTCACTACTCTCAGGGTGAAAAGTTTCTTCCTAACATCTAATCTAAGCTTAATCTGTCTAAGGCCATTCCCCCTAGTCCTACCACTACATCCCCCTATAAAAAGTCCGTGACCAGCCTTCTGGTATTCCCCGTTTAGGTACTATCCGGTACTGAAAACATCTGCAAAGAGAGACATCAACATGTGTGCTGTCTGCGTCTTGCTCTTTCTCCTCCTTCTAGGGAGGAAACAGTGATAGAAGGTCATTTTGTGATACATGTGCAAGATGGGTGCAACAATAATACACGGATACCTTCCTAAATGGTTGATAGAGAGTGGGAGTAAAAAGTTTATTACAACTTTGTTTCTGATTCAGCAGACTTTGCCAACTTTTGTACTGTGCAATCTGACACTTGCAGACATCTGCTGTGGTGGAGGAACTCCAGTAGAGTAGGCTTTTAAAAAACACTGTCAGAAAATGTAGCTGGCCTTTTATTTAAACTGAAGATTAGGGAAGACAGATGTCCCATAAGTGCTGGGAGAATTTGACGTTTTAAGTTTTGGGTTTTGGTTCACAAATGTAGGTAATTAAACTTCCACTCCTCAAAAATTTTCCGAATGGCCATTTTTCATGTGGGAGAATAACTAAACTAACTAAAATGGGATGATGCTCTCTATTGGAGTGAAGAATCCTTTAGGTAAAATTACTGTGATATAACAATCTAGTGATGAGATTTTGAAAACTAGGAGAATCTTCAGAATCTGGAATTTTTTCTGATAATGTAGTTAACGGATCTGAAGCTGACCCCCCATCACTCCCGGTGTAAACTCTGAATCTGCTTTGTGAAAGGAAAGCTTTCTTCTCTGCGCCCATTAAATTAATTCAGTTTATGTTCTGAGTTACATGGATTACTTGCTCCATTATTTGGGTTTATGTTCTCACCTTCATCGCTCAAGATTGAAAAGTTGTGTCATAAGAATTCATCACCAAACGGTATTTGAAGCAGAAGTTGAGCCGTTGCTGAAGGTACAATGTGAGGCGCTGCCAAGTCCATGGAAACATACTGGATTTTGGGATTGCTGGGAATGCCTCGGGCGCATTTGGCGCCGCGGGGCCGGTGCTCACTGCTGCCACCTGCTGGGCAGCGGCGGCGCTGGGCTCCTCAGCAGAGACCTGGCTCCAGAGAACCTGGCACTGGGAAAACGTGAGCCGGGAACAGATCTCGAACGTTATCTTCTCACTTACAAGCATGGATCAGGGTTTGATAATAACTTCTGTGCTTTTTATCTTAGTTTCCTCAGGAAGCGAGATCTCTGTGATTCTGCCTCTCTATATCTTTGGCTACTAAGAATTGAACCTGATAATTGTAGCCAAGTTTGAAAGGAGGGTAAAGGTTTTATGGCAATTCTATTCCTATATATAATCTAAAATTTGAAGGCAGGGCTAAAGAGAAAGACTGTTATTCCCCATGTTGTTTGGCAGCAGTCCTCCAGGACTGGAACACCTCCCTTACAAAGACAGGCTGAGAAATTTGGGGCTGTCCAGCTTGAAGAAGAGAAAGTTGTCTGGAGAACTCATAGCAACCATCCATTATCTGAAGGGGGCCTACAGGGAAGCTGGAGACAGACTCTTCATCAGGAACTGTAGTGATAAGACAAGGGGGGAATGAAAGAGGGGAACTTCGGGTTTTGTATTTGGAAGAAATTCTTTCTTGTGACGGTGTGAGACACTGGAATAGGCTGGCCTGGGATGTTTTGGATGCCCCATCCCTGGCAGTGTTCAAGGTCAGGTTGCGTAAGTCCTCGAGCAACCTGGTCTAGTGGGCAGTGTCCCTGCCCATGGCATAGAAGATTGGGACTAGATGATCTGTAAGGTCTGTTCCAGCCCCTTAACATTCTGTGGTTCTGTGATTCCATCTGGTCAGCATATGCATATGGACCAGCTGGGTGGTGTGCACATGAAATTAACCACAGGATAGCATGGGTGAAAGTGTCATAAGGGACGCTGGTGGGAATTGGGGTGATGTTTTGACGAGTTAAAGCAGCAAAAGATACCCCTTTGAAGGCAGTAGACACAATTGTTCTACCAGTGGAGCAGCCTTGGGTGCTCAGTGTGCTTTTAAATTATAATTTCTTTTGTTTTTCCCTAAGACATATATTACAGTATACTGCCCTACAGTTGTGAAAGTGCTGCTTTTGGCAAAGATGTCTTTTAAAAGACATCTGGGTGGAGTATCTTGTGAAGGGTGATGGAGATAGGTGAAACAAGTTTTTCCTGAAGGAAGGACTCAGAAAGTGTTAGAATCCTGTGATATACATGGAATAATTTTTAGCATTTACAGGAAGATGTATATATTGCACGAGATTGTTCCCAAATAAAAATCTTCAGTCTTTGATTTATCAGATGATTTTTAAAAAATTATTTTTAATGAGTACAACATATTTTGCATCATCCTGATCTAAACAATGCACAAAAGCATGCCAGATTGTAAAGATCTTGCTACATGTATAAATGGTTGAACAGCTTTCAAAAATCAATTCTTAAATTAAACAATTCAGCTTTCATCAAGAAGGGTGTTCCCAGACTATATTTTTCAGTTAATGCTATAATAAATTGCTGTCATTGTTAACGTTATTAAAATGAAGACAGTGGTAGTACTCATTAAAAATCTGTAATTCCTTTCATGCAGCTTTGGAATTAGAAAATGATTTGTGCTTGAGACTTGGTGGTACATACCACCAGCTCCCAAGAACACTTTAGGACCATTGCAGTTAGTCTACTTTCTAAGTTACAGGAATGTACAGTATGTTAAATATTCTGTCCTTGGTGACGGACAATAACTTTGCAAGTATTACATAAGTATTTAAAAATTAGTAAAACTTAGTTGTGTGTTTTACTATAGAAATAATACTGATTTTAGATGGCTAAGACAAATGGCATTTGATGAGTCTGGTTTGCAAAGTACTCTTTATTAGTATTATATTAATCATAAACATAAACATAAATTAATCATAAACATTAAACAACAATAATAGAATTATATTATTATATATAATTATTATAATATAATATAAAATAATCATAAACATTAAACATAAACAATAAATTAATAAAGAGAAATCCAAATTATTTATATTAACAATTACAATTTACTCTTCTGAATTTGGGAAGTTTTGGTTACAACTTCTTTAAAATTTAGTCAAGAATGCTTTTACTCTGTGTAATAGTAAAGGGCAGACTCATGTCAGATGCTCTTTGTGAGAGGTTTCTGTTCTTTTTTTTACTGTCAGCCTTGCATATGGTTGCAGGGTTGTGACATAGTATTTCTCCATCCATTTTTAAATTTCAATAGAAATTATATTTCTAAGCAATGCTGTGAGCTATAGTTTCATAATTTTACTAGTGATGAGTTGTACAGGTATTACTGGACACAGTCTAAAGACAGATGACCTGCTCAAGTGTAATCTGCACAGCATCATTTATGGTAATCTTGAAAAATAAAGCCATGCAGCACAAGGAACTTTGTAAATCTTTAAGAGGAATAAAAAAATTGTAGAGTAAATCTGATGTTACCAGATATTTGGTTTTAGTTTGATTTTTTAAAAAGTAAGTAAGTATATAAAAATGCACTATTCTTTAAAATCAGAGCAGAACTAATCAGGCTCCCGCAGAGGTGAAGTAGAAGGAGCCTTATTTAACTAACTTTAATGATTTCTCTAGTGTCATGTGTGAGATGTGTCATAAGTGAGAATTGGACTCAGAGGGTTCTGACTCCTGAAGCCGAATTGCAGTGCTGTCCTTCCTCCCTATTAGTAGATTCACTGGGCATGTTTTTAACTATGGGACAGTACTGAAGTATTCCAAACAGGACTGTAATAAGGTATCACAGTGCACAACTAATTTGACATATATGAGTGTCTAAGGAGAAGAGGCCAAGAGACATACCGCTAACTAGTATTTTTTTTTCTGTCCTGTACCTTAGAAGTTCTCATCTATCATCAACTGACCACATTCATAAGGAGCTCCCTTCCCATAAGATAAGAGAAAAACACAGCTTTAATTTCCTGCCAAGGACAAAATTGTGAGGTTTGCATGAACAGATGTGACAGAGGCATTACTGGCAAGTCAGAGGATCCACTGTTAACACATTAAAAAGTAAGTGCTCATAAAACATGCAGGAATAATTGACTGAAAATTCCACAAATCATTGTCTCATCGATTTGAATGTCAGTTCCCTGTCTTCAGTCTAAATGCCCACGTAGCTAATTGTTGCAGTATATGTTTGACTGAGTGAATCACTGAGAGTCTTTGCTCTAGATGTTTCTGAGGAAACTTATCTCTTCTTGTTTGTGAAGAATGAATAGCCTGATTTAATTCCTGTGAATACCATGAAACCTTGTCAATGGGCTCCAGGGACAAATATCTGTGGGAGTGTGTTAAGATAATGTACAACAAAAAGGTGTAAATGTTGATGTGAATGTCATGAAGTTATTTTTATTCTTCTGAAGAATACATTTTGCTTTTTCTGTCAGGTTTACTTAGTGCCATAAACACATCTTTATTCTACTGATTTTATTCTGTGGCTATTTCTGAGTGTGAATGTTCAGGGAGTGAGGGGGAAAAGTATGAGACTCTTTTCTTTTATGCCAGAAAAGTGCATTCTTTCATTTGCAAGCTTGCTTTCACTCTGGACTCTGTGAATACTTTTCACAGATTTTTTACTTATGCTTACTAAACTGTCACTAGAGTTCATATAAAGGTAAGTATGTGTAATATAAACTGGAAAGAAAGTACTTTTCTGTGATTGTTGTGTGGTCATTTTCTTTTTGATGGAATATTGACCGTCACTGTGTAAACTGTCATGTCATGCTTGAGGAGCTTAAGTTGAATAATAGATAATGTTTGAGGAAATCCTTGAAAAACAGTGTTTCCTAATAGGCTAGAGTAGATGAGATTTGTGTGTTTTACCTCTTTTTGTCATTTGTTTTCTCAGTGACTTTGAACAAGTTGTTTTCTGTTTGTGCCTCTGTTTCCTTATGCTTTTGCAGAAATGTTTTAACTCTGTAAAACTGAGGGATTTCAATGAAAGGTTTGTGCTTCATTACTAGATAAATATTAGAGGTTTGTATAAAAATGGGGAGAAAGAATTTACTTAATATAAGAATTACAGCTGGACTGTATAAGTAGCTCTGGACATCAGTACCACAGTCAGTATTTTACCTTATGTTCAATCACTTGGGATAAAGAGTTTCAAACATGTGTCTTCTTTTCCTATACCTGTGTAAGCCAGGGGGAAAGCTTGAATTTAGCAGTTGCATGGCTATTAAAGTAGCATTGTTGGAAATATGAAGCTCTGTAGTGTTGAATCGCCCCAAACGGGCCAGGAGACACTTCAGAGACAGAGTCAGAGAAGTGAGTATTTGCTTTATTCAGCGCCGAGTGTGGGGGATCGCTCCTCCAGCACACACACCAGTGCTCCCTACAGCACAGTATTAAGGGTTAAAACATGAATATTCATCACATTCCTTGGGACAGGTGTGGTTATACAAATTATTTCTGGGAAGTCACTAGTGTCATTAACATACGTGCCACGCATGCGTTGTGTGTCCTGGTGGTCGCACTGAAGAAGGCTTCTCCTCTTCATCAGGGGTCTTTGTGATGAAGATAAGTAGTCTTCCTCACAATGCACTTCTCACCTTTCTTCCCGGGGCAGGCCTAGTCCTTTGGGGAATGATTCAGCGGTTTCTGAGATGATCCTTGTCCCCTCTATCTTGACAAGATTAGGGCGAATCTGGCTTCTTAGGTTTTGGAATTAACATTTGCTGTCGGAATTAACATTTGCTGTCTCCTAATAGCTAACTGTGCTTACATGAGTTAGCTATTAACTGCTCCTTCTTCAGTGTTCATTCATAGTTTAATTGAAGAAAGAAAGAAAGGCTAGTAGCCATTCTTCTCTACATCTAAATAGGTTGTGTTCCTGTTGCTCTCTCTCTCAACCCCCACAGCTTAGCTGGAGGAAGATTATGTTCTGGCAGGAACTTTTTTAGGCTTTCCCACTGCCTCCTTGTAATTTTAGTACGTACAGGTAGAAGTGAATGCTATTCCTTGATACACTAATACAAAGAAATGCACATTTACTACTGTATTGCAGGTCATAGGTGACTCCTCTGACAAGAGGATTAATGTTCTAATGTCCTGTGTACAGTTTAATGTATGTGCTTCTGCTTCTGCTTGGACATGAGGGAATTACTGTATAGTATGTTTGTTACTTGCAGAACTTTAAATTTCTAAAAAAGAAGGTGCCAAGGATTGGTGTATATGCAACATCCCTTCACTGACAGCTCAAAGTATGTAACTGACACAAAAGAAATGCTGTTTATTTCATGGTAAACTTTGAATTAATCTCTACCTAAGTGGTTTTTTTCCCAGAGGAACTGAATTTTAAGGAAATAAATTTCTCTGTATTCCACTCAAGGAGTTTACAAATACAAGTTGATAGAAGAGGTTTTGTGTTGAGGGAAACTTGAGTGATTGGTTTGGTTTATGTTCAGATCAGAATGGAACAGAACAGACTATTTTGTTGGGACAGAAATCATCTAGTCCAACTGCCTGACCAGTTCACAGCTGAATGTTAACTTTGGTATTACGTGCATAGTCCAAAGGCCTCTTTTTAAGCCACTTGACAGGCATGGAGCAAAAACCATATCTGTAGGAAGCCTGTTCCAGTGTTTGACCACTCTCCTGGTAAAGAACAGTTTCCCAGTGTCCACTCTGAACCTCCCCTGATGAAGCTTTGAACCATTTGCACATATCCTGTTCCTGGATTCCAGGAAATTCTGGGAAGAGATCAGCACTTCCTTCTCCAGGTCCCCTCCTCAGGAAGCTGTACAGAGCAATGAGGTCACCCCTCAGCCTCCTTCTCTCCCAGCTAGACAAACCCAGAGCCCTCAGCCGCTCCTCACAGGATGTGCCTTCCAGCCCTTCCACCAGCTCTGCCGTCCTCCTCTGGACCATTCAAGGACCTTCCCGTCCTTCTCCAACTGTGGGCCCAGCACAGCACACAGGACTCGGGGTGAGGCCGCACCACGGCTGAATCCAGCAGGATGATCCCGATCACAGCTGGTGCTGCTGTGTCTGATGCAGCCGGGATGGGGTTTGCCCTCCTGGCTGCCCGGGCACACTCTGCTGACTCACACTGAGCTGCTGCCCACCAGCACCCCCAGATCATTTTTTTTCTGAAGTGTTGTTCTGTAGAGAAGAGGTTGAAGAAAGCCTTTTAGATGTCTGAAATGACACTATAAAATCCCTAATATTGGTTTTAAGCTATGGGAGACAGTGGTAACCACATGTAAAAGTTTAACTGAAAAAGTAGAATTTATATTTGGTACAAAAATTTGCTCATTGTCTAGGTAACTATAATTCAGTTTGTTTTGGCTGACATGAAGCTTTGTGAGAGCATATTTGCTAGAGGTGGGTGATGAAAACTGTATAGTCAGGTAACCCAGATAACTGTTTCGTGTCAGTAACCCATGGGATAGGGAGTGATGCATTAGCTAGCAGATTTGGTATGGGAGAAGGGGTACAAACAATAGATTTAATCTAACAAGAATTTACCATTATTGCTAAAAGGTCTAATTTTTCAAATGTAGTTACTTGGTAAGCTCTTATGTGGATGAGCTTCTCACTGTCATGAAAACTTAATGTGAAATTTAGGCTTCATTGAGACTAGCAAAAATTTTGCCATTGATGTAAACAGAACCAGCACTTCATTGTTTTTCCTGTAACCTACAAAATAAGATCTAATTTATGTCATGTTTAGACTACTGTTATCAGAGACCCATGCACAATTGATGTGTGATGTTACTGTAACTGATAGTGAAGCTAAAGTGGTGTTAGCAATGACTGGACTTTTTGCAAAGTGGTGTAAAAATATTTTACTTTTATTTTTATGTTACCAGATACCAGAGACAGTTCTGTAGTTTGTCCAGAGTTGCCTTTATTTGTTTACATAGTTGTTTTAGCTGTAGTTTCCCTTGCATCGTCTTTATTTCCGTTGTCACAGAAGTCTGCTGAAAATGAGCTGGTCTGAATGAAAAGGCTCTGTCCAGCAAACTAAATCCAAGGATATTTGAACATTAATTTTCATTAGAGCTAGCCCCCCAAAAACTTTATTCTTCGAGCACTGGGAGAGATTGCCATGTTACAGTGGCCTGAGTGTTACCAAATAGTCTTGTGAGGTTTGCTATTTAGATTGCAAGACAAAATACATAATCCTTACTGAGGAAATATATTGAAAGGAGATGTACTTCACCCTCTTTCTCCCCCCTCCATTTCTAAAAGATTATGAAGGTGGATACTTGTTTGTGCTTCTGTTCACCATGCTCAGGATATAAATTTTAGCTTCTGCTGTATTCTGTGGTATATTGTTGTTACCTCTGTGGTAGATCACTGATAAAAGCAAAGCACTTCAGATATGGAAGAGCAAGCAGGGAGTTAAAGGGTGAGCTAGCAGCCCCCTGTTTCTTTCAAGTCTGGCTTTTGTTTTGGAAGGTCGTGTTGATCTGCTTAGCATCAGTGTGCACTGGTCAAATCTGGGATTTGCTTTATTGCCTTGACACAAATTTCAATTTTGTGCATCCATCTGATTCCCTGTACTGCTACAGACAGCTTTATGTGGGTCTTGCTGGATTTTGTTCTGGCTACTGCTGACATTGAAATTCTTTTAAACTAGAATGTTGTATGTTTTGGTACTTTGCCGAATTGCGTAGAATCTTCTGCCAGAGATGTAAAGGTACTTGACTTTATTGCCTGTTTTCTCCTCTTAAATTTAACCTTAAAGTACTAGTGGTGTTGGAGTATTACTAACTTTGTTGCATTCCTTGCAGGAGTGGCTTCCAGTGGCTTGTGATCAGACTTTTTTATTCAGTTTGTTCCTAAAAATCCATTATGTGGTCTGGTACTTAGATATTTTGTATTTGAATGTATAATTGATTGCCTTCTTTCCCTGTTAAGATTCATTATGGAAAGATGACAAATAACATCTGTGAAATTTGGTGATAGCACTCCTGCTTTCACTGTTCCTATGGGCAGAAAATAAATTAGATGGATGTGCTGAGATATTGTTTCTGCTTTTCCCATTAAAGAAGGTTTTATTCTTAATTCTTAAACCTCTTGAAATGGAATAAGTCAGAGAGAAGATCTGCTGCTGCAAGATAAGCTATTGGAACCAGAAAGTTTTAAAATTAATTTTTGTGTGATGCAAATAAATAATATTTTTGGGGTCGTGAAGCCTGGTAAGTGGAAATCGCAGAATACGCTGAGTTGGAAAGGACCCACAAGGGTCCAGCTTCTGGTCCTGCACAGCACCATCCCAAAGAGTCTCACCATGTGCCTGAGAGCATTGTGCAAATGTTTCTTGAACTCTGTCAGGCTGATGCTGTGACCACTTCTCTGGGGAGCCTGTTCCAGTGCCCAACCACCCTCTGGAAGAAGAAAGCTTTATCATGATCATACAATCCTTTTGTGGGGAGAGGGAGATGTAATGTTTCAGAGTATCCGAGAAAGGGAGATCTTACATGAATCCCAGCAAATCCCAGTTTCCTCAGGGCATCAAGTCTTCTCTAGACCTGCAGAGCAACAGAATTCAGCTGGAAACATCATTTTGCAGTTTGCAATGATACTCGGATTAAACCTGTGCAAGAGGTTTAATATATATGCTGCCCACAAAAGTAGCCCGGCTAGGGGCCATAGTCGCTTAAAGATGAAAACTGTGCTCTTTTTCCAGTGAGACCTGATAAAATGATTCAGAAGGCAACTCTGTTAAATTAGCAATTATCAGAGTAAATACAGGAAACAAATATAGAACAGCAAAATAGAAGAGTTAATTACCTTCTCCAGAATTTTTAGTCTAAACGTTGAATGATAATGTCAGCCATCTGGTTGACATCTATTTAGTTTGCCAGATTTTACAGGTTGCTTAGCCAATATTGATTCCTTTCCTTTGGCAAAACTGTCCTTTGATTTTATTTCCAGGGGAAGATATTGTGGCATGCAATTTGTTTTAATTTGGAAAGTGTGCATACACACAGGCAGTTTTCTATAATAGTTTGTATTTTCTTGCTGTCAAATATCTGCGGATGTAGGCACAAAGAGAAATAGGCAAACTTTTTTTTATCTGAAAAGTTACTAAATAAAAAATGGACACTAATCAACACTGGTTGTAAGCACACCAGTCTAAAATGAAGATGGAAGTTATTCTCTTGATTATTCCTGACTGCTGGACTGCCAGTGTGTGTAGATTAGACTTAATACCAACCTACAAACCAGGCTCTAAAGCTAATTTCTCAACAAGGGATACTGTGAAAAATAAGATGACAGGAATAAACAATGTATGTTTTTAATTTTCACATACTCTTGGCCTTTCTGAAGTTTCTAAAAAAAAATTGCTTTTTTCCTACTAAACTGTTTCTTAAATTTATTTTTGGGAGGTTGGTAATCTGTAAAGTAATCTACTTTACAGATTTTCTTTAAAGTAGGAAATAAATTATGTTTACTCTTATTTCCTATCTAAATTTATGTTAAATTCTCTTGGCAAGCAAAAGGAATCTTGTCAAGGTGAAGATGAAAAATATACTTGAGAACAAGGTGAAAGAACCTAATAGATATTTTATTTATCATAATCTTTGAAACATTGAAAAAGTTAATACTCTTCTGTTCTATTACTTTATCAACCGTGCTGTACCACCATTGAGTTAACGGGGATTAAGGAGTCAAAATGATGGTTTATTTTGATTCTATAATATACTGAAGTGCTTACCTAATATCTGGTCTCCTAATTGCTAATATTAGTCTCCTGATATCTGTTAGAGTAAAAAATATGCACAAAAGGACTGTTCTACTGTTTCTGTAAGTATTAAAACCCCTTAAAAATAGTTTGGAATTTGGAATGTGTATTTATGTGTTTTGTTAGCTTAATGGTGACCTCTTCTGCTTGTAGCATTTGGACCCTGATGTCAGTAAGAGTATTTTTAACTGTTTTCTTATTTTGTGTTTTTCCTCATAAGCTAAGGTTGCTGGTGGGTAGGATTTAAGAGAGGAGGAGGAAGAGGAGGAGAAGTGGAAAGCAAAATGTTCATTTGGAGCGTAGAGCTACTTATCACTGATTCAAAGAAAAGTGAGAGCTTTATACCTTGAATACAAGTTTTAGTCATGTTTATTTGGAATGCTGTGACATAAGGCAATATTGTACCTTAATGGTATCTCAAAGATCCTTCTACTTGAAAAGCTTTATTTTAATTTAGCAGCTGAGTTTACAAGATTAAAGAGAAATTAAGTCATAAAAGTTGAATAGTAATTTTTGTCAACCTACTAAAGCCAGATTTGGGGACTTTGCCTCAAGATCTGGTAAAAAGAGTTAACAAGTGACTAAATCTGTGTGTCTGGTATGTTTTCTTTTTAATCGGGTTATTTATACGTTCAGTAACTTTACTGTGTGTTTTACAGTAGTGTTGAGGTGAAGACAAGAGTAAGCTGAATTAATCAAATTGCTCTTTTCAGGACTAGATGCTATAGTTACAGTAAACAATCAATAAAACAACTATTTCATTGGAAACTTCCAGTGAAAACAAACAAGTACAGCTTAAAAATTATGCTATTGGAAATAGAGTACTATTGGAAATAGTGTGGAATAAGTAGTGTTGTGATGCAGAAAACTCTAATGTATATTAAATTAATCACATTATTGATGAAGGATGGGTTGAAGCACGTAGTAAATGCTAAACAAGGGCCAGTGGCGTATATGAATAGTGCAGTATTTCCTAGAAATGCCACTTTATTGTATTCTGTTGATCTCAGTACAATTTTATAAAAAGCGTGAATTGATGGTATTCCAGAAAAGAAAGCATCAATGCCTTTAGCATTTTTGTGATTATAATTCTTGAAAATCTACATTCAACCCTGAGATGAGTTCAGTGGGTTGGAGCATGGTGCTAATAACGCCGAGGTCACGGGTTCCATTCCCACATGGACCACTTCCTTAAAAGTTGGACTCCATGATTCTTATGGGTCTCTTCCAACTCAGAGGATTCTGTGATTGTGAAATAGTTGCTATAAGGGATTCTGCTGCCATTGAAATGACAAGAGTAGTTCTTATCCAAAGCTTTACAGAAGTGCACAACCCTTCCTCCTCCCCTCCTCTCTGCCAAAAAAAAGTACAAAGATCTTTACGTCACTCTAAATGGTTTATTCCAAACATGCACTGCAGATTGCCTCTTCTTTTGTTCCTTATTGCTGATCTATTAGGATTTTAAGCAGTTTCAGAAAATTAACTGCACAGAAAAACACATATATTTGTCCTTTAATCCACTTTGGATATGGACATAAAACTGACTCCTCTATTTATTGCCCATAAATGTATCCGTGACTTGAGCATTAAACTGCAGCTAAAATTTCTGAAGTCTGCTTTAGAAACAGAGCCATGTTTCATTTATATCAGAAAATTATGGGAAAAGATCAGGTCCAGGACTGATCCTTCTGAGGATAGGTTCTGAACTGTAGAATGTATAGTTGGAGGTTTTTTGGTCCACGTCCTTTGATTGTGCTTTCGTGCAACAAGGTGAGGGTTTTGAATAGCACTGAACATAGAGCTACTTTGTCTTCCGTGCGATTATTGCAAATCTGTTGATGGGAGAATACTTTGCTCATGCAGATATTCAGGACAGATATTTTAAGGGAATTAGCTATCAGAAACAGTAAAAAATGCACACTTGCAGTTATCAGCATAGAGAAGAGAGACACTTCTAAGATTTTCTTTCTGATTTCTGCTGATGTTCTTATTTTTGACTTTTTTTTTAATAGTAGTAGTAGTTAAAAAAAAAAAGTGCAGCTCAGTCTTTTTTTATATGGCAGTGGCTCTGGAGCAGTTAAGGAATTGACAAGGAGTCTCACTGGACCAGCAATCCAGTTTATTTAGCTGTAATAAGGAAGGGAGATAAAACACCTTTCTTACTGGGGAGCTGGGTCTCAGACTTCTGGAAAAAGAAATGTGATGGCTGTGCCATTCTGTATACTAGAGTAGTAGAAACAGGTGCTTAGTATATTAGATTAGTGTGCTTGATTTGCTTTACTTGGATCCTCAATTAATGCTTAATCAACTCATGACTGGCCCCAAAATGCTGGAGTTTTTGTGGTTCCTCTTTTTTTGATTGTTTTGGTTTTCCTTTTTTTCTCCTTTCCTAAAAGTTTTAGGAGCCATTTTATTAGGGGACTGATTTTTCAGTTATTTGGGAGGATTAATCTTATCTGGGAACATCAAGTAGGCTCATTAATTTAATCAAATGTGGTAGTTCACTTCCTGGCTTTAATTTGTTCTAGAGGTCTTTCTTATGTCCCTGTGGTTATAAAAGTGTTTGACGGCTAATTGCCACTGGGACCTGTGTCGCTTCAGCCAGCTGCATCGATAAAGTGTCTCATAGCCTGTTTTGATACTCAGAGAAGATCAGTAAGATCTTGGCACTGCACAGATCCCTTAGGAGCTCTATTGGCATCTACAGTTGCAGATAGAAATGGGAGTATAATAAAGAACAAGAGCAGTGGCTTTGCTTACTTGTGTTTGAACAAGTTTGATTCAAATACACATTGTAGTCTAGCAATCCAACACCTTAACCTCAATTTTTTCTTTTCTTTTTTTTTTTTTTTTTCTGGACAGGATCCAAACTCAAATAATAGTTGTGACTCACTATGGGCTATTTATTTATTCATTTCTCATAGAAATTAAACAAGTTTATTAATGATCTTCAAATTTTTATCTGGCTCAGATTAGCATGCTATACCATTAGCATGCTATATGCTGTGTTTGTAAGGGTTAACTGTAGAAAGCAAGTTTGGTTTGCTTTCTGGTTTATTTTTTTGGTTTATAGCTTGCAGAGATATGTAATCACTGATTTCTGTGGCATCTCTGAGTGTCTGAATTTGTCTCCAAGTGGGCAAATTTCATTTCTGAAAACTGCCACCACATTCTGTTAATTGACAGTTGTCTTTACAGTTTTGACAGAAAGAACAAGGATTGAAAGGCTGCAAGAGCTCATTTGCTCTTTCAGCCTAAGAGGTGTTTCTTTCAGAAAGAGAGATTTAAAGGTTGTTGTACTGCCTGCTGTGCTATTCTCTGTCCTTCTGTCAAAGAAAAATTTAATAGTAAAGCAAAAAAAGAAAAGTGTGCTGTTTTTCAGTGTCTTTTAGTAGCGCAGTTTGGTTAGATTTTAATGTTCTGGCTTGGTGATAGTGCTTATCTGTTAAAGACCAGTTTTTTAGAGTGACATGTGCCATAGGATGTAGGTCATTTATGGTACAGCTTTCATTCAGAACTGAGTTATATGTAAAGCTGTGCATGGTTATATTATTTCTCTCTTATTTGTATGGTATGCAAAGAGAAACAGAACTGAAATATTAAATTTGTTAGTTTCTATTAAGGAGAATACTGGTTTTGCACTTAAAGCTAATGATCAATTACAAATATAGAAATTACAATGAGCAAAGGCCTCCTAGTGCCTTTTGTTTTGATTGAGCTTTATTTTAATGTTTTCATTTATCTTGGAACAAACATTTTTAGTTTTTCATCATGCATAGCATTCTAAACAAATGCACGCTCAAATTATTCTAAAATTCTGAGTGAGATATTGGTGATGACAAATTTAGATAACAAAAGCCTGAAACACATCTGGGTGTTACATTTATTCTAATTTTCTGATTACTGTGCCCCCTTTGCTGCTTTGTCATAATGGAGTTATTAGTTTACCCTCTTAATATTACAAATAAAATTACCAGCTTTATGAGATGTAAACACAGACACTCTCTGCACCTCCTTTCTTGTGTGTACACAAAAAAGGTAGCAGAAATCCCTCTTTGTATATTCATTCTTGGTTGAAGCCAGTGTTTAGTGCTGCCTGATGTGGAATTAAAATCTTTTTTTCAGGACTGTGGAATGGCTCAGGATGCTACAGTGTCCAAAGTGAACTTTGGATATTGGTTGGATAAAGCTATTGAATGGGGTCAAGCCACTACACTGGAATCCCAGAAAGACGTGTGCCTTCACTTACCCCAGCTCCAGGAATTTCTACATCAGCTTTATGAAACAATAAAACATTCAGTAAGTGACTTTAGAAGGAAGAGTGACCTGTTTTGAAGAGGTCCTCCGAAACAATCTGCTCTGCACCATGTTTTGACAAAACCAGAAGCTAACAGTAGCAAAGAGGTTTGTCTTGTTGACCTGATGTATTGCTGGATCAGAGGGGCAAATTGGGGAAACAGTCACAGGTAATGCAAACAGGAGTGTGCTTCCTGTTTCCCTGATTTATTGTGAAAGGAGCTTTTTCTTCTTGATTGGTTGATGTCACATGACATTTCCCAGCCAATGCTCTAGCCTCTTAACAAAACTCTTTAAATAAACAAGAATTTGATTCTGGTTGTCAGGTCATAAATTGGATGATTTAAAGGCCTTAACATGCAAAATTGTAACTGATCCTTTAAATCTTAGAAGGTCTGCTGACACATTAACCCTGGTGTTATGGCACACACAGTGAATTCTAGCAGCATGGTCACTGGCATAAGCTGCTGCCTGTTCAATTTAGTAATTTAATTATTGTCTGCACTCACTTGAATAAATGTAATTGTTCATGTTTAGTTGCTAATATGAGCATGGCTTTTTCAGTGTATATATTCAGTATAATAGTTTTAAAAGTACTGCATTATGGCATAAGGCTTTCTTCTTATGGAAGTTCTTATTTTTAAATATTCTTACCTGTAGAGTGCAAATTGAGGTTTGGTTCTGAACTGAATTTAAATTTTTAATTTTAAGTAAAAGGTTTTGGGGGAGTGGAGTTTCTTCCCATATTTGTGTTTCTTTTTCCTTAAGGGGAGAAAAAAAATACTGCTACTTCACATAATCCAAGGCTTGGCCTGAAATGGACCTTGTGAATATGGCCCCAGAAAGTCTTGGTCTAGCCCCAAACATGAGACAAATGTAAGGAATTTATTGCAGTAGCAGGAGATGGTTATCGTCCCTGCTACTTGCATGTTATCTCAGCACAGCACTATTTTTCAAAGCCTTCACTTATTAGATAGTAAAGCTAAAAAAATGGGGAAATAAGACTGATTACACAGGACTGTATATAAACTATGTTGTTTACTACTTCTATCGTGAAACTGCTTTGTTTTTGGTTAGAAGTTAAACGTCTGTTTGTTACTATCTAGTCATTAAGTTAATTTAAAGAAAGCAAGCAAAAGGAACAAAGATAATTTTATGCCATAGCAGGTATTAATTTCTTCAGAAACTGTGAGACAGTGTATTATAGCAATGAGATTCAACAAAAATGTGTTTATTAGGCTATTAATACATTGAAATCTTTTACTCGCTAGTTACTAATACTGGTCTGGTTGCTGGGTGTGAAGCAAATGAAAACATTTTCTAACATAGTTAAGCATTAGGTAAGGAATATGTGCAGTATATTTACTGTCTTTTTGTTTGTTTTTTATGTTTTAGCAGGGTTCAACTGTAGCAATCCAGCAGTTCCCTTTAATTGGACAGCTTCTAGGAAGGCTCTGTTGGAATCCTTTTGTTATAGGATATGGTAAGAATGTGTAAAGATATTTCTGCAGCAGTTCCATAAATTTTATTCTGTAGAAATTAGGAAAATATGACTTGTTACATACTATGATTTTTTTCCATAAAAACACAACATTCTTTTTTACTGAAGTAAAATTTTGAGATGAAAAGGCTATCCGTGTTATTTCAAATATATGGCTTTCAGAAATGTTAAATTCGCTTTTGGATCTAATTAATGTCATGGTTTAGTTACGGAATCTTGGCTTGGGACCAGTAGGTTTTAAACCCAGTGTGTGTTTATGTGCATCATGATTTCCATTCTCATTTTTTGTTGTATTAATTGCATTTTGCTGGAGTCTCAAAATGTACAAAATCTAGTGCTTCAGATTACATTCAGTAGAAGTTTCTTTCAGTATGTATCAGAATATTCTATTATATATGCTAAGCTAGAAGAGTTACCTTCTCTGGTATGTGTGTTTTTGTAATTAGTCTAAGTTATGATTGTGTTTGTTTTTATTGAATTCTGAGATGTATTTTCCCCATCTCTCCATCCTTAACTAGTGAAAATGCACATAGACTCAAAATTAAAACAGTAAAGTGGTAACATACGAAAAAAGCATGTGAAAAAATAACGTGCTCTTAGTGGTGGTGAATGTGTGTGTGTGTGAGAGAATACAGAAGAGAAAATAAATTTGGCACAGGAAAACTGTTGGGAGGGAGGAGTCACTCCTTGTGCTATGTCATCAACAGTTCTGATACATTTTTCAGGAACTGAAATGTTGATATTTTGGTAAATTACTTGAGATCTCATTTAAGCAGAAAACTAATTCTGAGCTTCTCTGTGAGCCCCTTAAAATAACTTTTTGTCAGTCTTTTGCTCTTATTACAACTAGAAATAAAAAAAAAGAGAAAAAAAATAACAATATGTCTTTTCTGCTTTATGCTTCCTTTTGCGGGAAATACAGAAAAGGGCAGTTTTGTTTTCATCTAGAAGGGTTTACTAACTCATGCACAGCATACATCTTCTGTTTTGGCTTTGTCTTAGACAGTTCCAAGCACAGACAAAATGAACTTGTCTGTAAAACACATAGTAGATATGTGTAATGTCAGCACTTCGCCTCTGAAAGGAAAATTTGGGAATTAACCATAGGTTTAAACATAGACCAGTTTTGCAGAGCAAATGTGTGCTTTTTGAAAAGCTTTTTCATACTTTACAGATGTATTTTTTCAATGGAGACATTTCCCTTTCAATCATAGTTTTTGAGCATGTTGGTAACCATTGGTGTTTACAATTACACACATGCTTTCCTTCTAAGTTTTTGTTTGGAATATGCAAGTCTTTGGACCATCAGTTTTTCTGAGGCAACAGTATATTGTGTCATAGAAAGTAGCTTCACCTTTACTTCTCATTGGAGTTGAAAGCCATCTGTGTCTGCTTTTGGGTCCTTTTTGCAAAAATTCCAGCAATACATACTTGGTTTCCTCTACTTCTTTCCTCTTTTTTGTGTTCCTTCAGCATTTTCTGAAGCTGCAAAAGCACTTTTTCTGCAAGTTGGTCGTTACCTCTGAAGTTTGCTTGAGAATGAAGTTTGACTACAGGTTTCTTTTTTTGTCTCTAAGGGGCAAGCAAGCTGATTCAGAGAACTTTGCTTTGTCAAAATGGAATCCTTCACTTTAATGCTTAAAGATTTTCTGACATCAGCAGACCTGAAGATGTCTGCTTATACATTCCCACCACTTCCTCTTCTTAGAGCCACCTGAGCACTCTTTGGACTGCTGGCATTTTAGATTCAGCAGTTTTTCATTTTGTTTGGCACTTGTTCTGAAGATATTCTTAAAGATAGTGCTGGCTATAGCAGATGCTGACTCTCAAGTGGGTTTCATGTAATTTCTCATTTGGATAAATAGCTCGTTCAGGCATGTGCCTGAGACCAGGCCACCCTCACAGAAGAAGGAACTAATTTTGTTCAATTCAGTCTTTCATACTAATAAATGGAGAAGGAAAAACATTATACTTCTGCATCATGTCCAAACCACAATACCTATCACCTGAGATGAATGTCTGTTGGTGCTAGAAGCTGACATGGTTGACCACTCAGTGCAGGAAGCATGGTCTCCGAGGGAAAATAATCTCCTCATAAACACTCATGAGCAGGAGGTGACCAAGTCAACCTTATTTAGAATGCTAATGTGAGGGAAGCATGACTGAAGAAAATCTCATGACTGTACTTGTGGTCCTGAACCACAAGGGATACAGAGGAATTCAGTCTTGGTAAGGAATTCCAGTGGTTTTTTGGTTTTTGGTTTTCTTTGTGGGCTGTGGGATTATCTTCTCAGTAGGACCCTCCTGTTTTGAGTTTTGAGTCCAAATGTCTTGGCTCCCAAACTAATACTGTAAATGCTGGGGGATTTCTTGGTGGCTCTCTATGACAGTACCTGTGTGTGAGCGTGCAAGCCTGGGAATGCATTTATTTCCACAAAAAGCTCCGTTTTAGCTAATGAACATTTTCTGATATGTTTCAATAAAATTTTACAACAAGCTCTAAAAATAATATTTCTGTCTGTAAGATTAGGGTTTTCTTCCTCCCATCTGGTCCCATTCATGGCAGGGTATTTAAAAACTGACTGTGCTTGGGATGATTGAGACTACACTGTGTTATGAGAAAAACATTCCTTTTTCTTCTTTGTTTCGTTTTTTTTAAAAGTTTTTGTTGTGACATTAGGAGGAAGTACCATCTTATTGATCAGAAAGGTTTGGACTTTTGACTGGTTGATTAGTTTGAGGTGTTTTAGGTTTTTTGTTTGTGTGTTTCCTTGGGTTGTTTTTCTCTTTTTTTGGTTGTTGTTGTTTTGTTTTTCTTTTTTCCTTTTTTTTTTTTTAACAAAGCAGCTTCCAAGCTGTCTTAAATTTCCTACACACATTTTTTTATTCCCTTTGTTGGAATACAACCTCCCTACAGAAGTCCAGTAGATAGGTGATAACCTTTTCTGAGCTGTAATTTCCACCTTTGAAGTTTTAATTTTATTTCTGTGGATGTATTGATTGGTTATTTGGGTATTAGGCATTCTTTCATGCCACAGTAAGATCAAATGCCTTTGTTTGTATCCTGATAAGGCTTTTCAGTGCGTATCATGATGGTATGTTTCCCATCGAGATTGCAGTTGCTAGAAATCTGTGAGGAAAAAATCCACCAGTAGGTTTTCTATGGCTCTGTGTTTGGTCTTTTGATATGATTATCTTTTGCAGCTGCAGTAATTATTTTAAGATCTGTCTTAATCTTCACATCTTTCATCCCCTGTTCCAGGGGACCTGTGAAAAGAAAACAGTGAACCAAGAGTTGCCCTCAGAGTGTGTCATGGGGTGTATCAGCAAGAGGATTGTATGGGCCCTTTTCCTGTTCTTCACAAATCTGTGGGAGGCTTACCTCAGTTTTGGTCAAAAAGTAATTTTTCAAACTAGGAGAATCTGAAGCTGTACGAGTTCCTTGTTTTTTGGAAACTGTTGGCTTAGCTATGAGATCAGTATATGTTGGTTTCACTTGGGTTGAGGTTTGAATGTATCTGTGTTAATCTGTGTAAACTCATTATGCTGGCAAAGTGTGCCAATTTAGTTTATCTAAGCTTTGTTTTCATGGTTTTAGCTTTCATCATACGGATTTACATTTCTGACAGGCAACAATACATGCAATGTATTTTATAGTGTACAGCAAGTCATCATGTGTAACAAAAAATCTTCTCATCCAGAAGTCTATTCAAGCAGTTATATGCATTTTTTTCACCTCTTTTCTTAATTTTTTTAAGTGACAAGAAAACCAAAATTTAAATAAAATGACTTACTGATGTACTGTAGATGTACAGTATAAACTGGAGGAGTCAAAAGAAGGAATACTTGAACTATGTATATGTTGTTTGAGATAAGAGATTTGGACTCAATGTCCTTTTCTCTGTCTTTTTCTGTGTAATTCATGTAATTGAAAGTTATGTCAAAAGCCAGACTTCATAATCAGGCAATATTTTTGTATTAGTAATTAATGATGTTTAAAATCTTCATTTTCCAAGAAGCTATTGGCTATGATTTAGTCATTTAAACAAATAAACCACTCTGTTATTTTTTTCTCCCATATAAAGTCATAGCAGAATTTAGATGGAAGGTTTTTTTGAAGGAGATAGTTATCTATTAGTGCTGATATCTGAATATAGTTATAATCAGAGTTTAAGGATACTGTGAACTTCTGCTAAGCAATATGCAAGATGTGTCCTTTAACTTCAGAATTACAAAACCTAGGAAATTATTAGCCTTGTAAAAATCCGTATTAAAACACGTCCCCAAACACACAATGGCGGAATACCCCAAATTGTGGTCAGTTAAAAGGGTGTGCTTGGGAAACCATTTCTGTTGCAGAGATGTTAGTCAGTGAGAGGTGAGTAATAGCCTCCAGGCTTGTTGGACATTTATTGAGGAATACTGGTTTAAATCACTGTTAACATCTCTGGTCACCTGGTGAAAATACAGGCATTACTTAATGGACCTTTTTATTTCTTCCTCAGGCTTTCCTAACAAAACACTTCTAAATAATACTGTTTATTACATCCTGGATAACAAATACATGGAAAACAAAAGAAATCACTCATTTAGCTTGATAATCAAATTGTCTCGTAATATCATGTCTAAAACTGGTAGTATCAGTTATTTGTATTATTTTTAACAAGAAGACTATTGATTACTAAGTGAATATTATATCCAAACTACAATACTACATCCAGTTTTCAGAATTTTCATTTCAGTCACATAGTTTTGTTCCAGGATTAAATTCACTGTAGAACATCTTGGTATGTGCCAAAGAACATTAGGAAAAAAACCACTAAAGCATGTTGAACACAAAGTTGTGTGAAATAATCATGAGTTAAATGGCTTTTCAACTGCTTATTTCAGATAATCAGCTCCTCTGTAATAATATCTGTGCATCTGAGCAGTGAGAGTCATGCTCATTTTGTAGTAGATTCTTAAAGAAGAGAACTCATTTCAAACAGTGGGTTAGAATTAAGTAAAACTCATTCTGATCCTGAACAGAAAATCAGAATAGGATTATTTTCCAGCATAATTTAGCTTTTCTGCTGTCTGCAGAATTGTCATTTTCTTAAGTCATGGAGGCTCTTCCTATATTTTTACAGAGAACTTGATATTTTACATTCTAGTCATGAATGATTTCATACTTCACAAACTTTAGTTTTTCAAAAGTGAGCATACTTGAGTTGTGCAAGCTTTGGACACAATGTAATAAACTGTTTTACTACTGTTGATTATTGTCTATTACCAGTATTACTTAGAGTTGAAAGTTCCTTGAAGATAGCTTCAGGTATTTTTTATGTAAGTGAATTACTAGGTCCTGCAAGTTTCTTAAGATCGTCTTATTGTATAGATTCTGAGCACTTTGGTCCCTTTTAAACTACTGTTGAAGGAAATGATTACATGAGATGTATACAGTGAGTAATGTTAAATGCGTGATAGGAGTCTGGTAGAATAGAAGCAGTATGAGTTGAGGCTGATATTTAGGGCCTCAATTTTGTGGATGGATAGGGATTGTTGTGTGTAATTCTGTCTGTGTTTTGTTTGGGTTTTTCTTTTCCCTCTAAGTGTATCTTTATTTGCTTTTTTTCCTACAGATGAAAGCCAGAAGACTCTGATGTGGTGCTTATGTTGTCTGTACAGCAGTGAACCACAGAATGCTGTGGAATTGAAGGCCAACAGCTGGATACGGGTAAGTGAATGAATCCTTCCCAGGACTGCTTTGGATTAAATTAATTATTTAAAGGTGCTACATCTATAGCATGGATACACTGTCAGTTAAGAAACTGCTCCAAAGACAACTTGCATACATATTGTGTTGAAGTGTGTATGATTCTAACACAGTCACTGTTAGTCTCATTTTAAATCTTGATGAGGCATTTTACATTTGGTAGTTTTGATGGCTCTTAACTTACTAGACTCACCAGGTCTAGTATCCTTGAATAGTGAGCAGCAACCACAAATCAAAAGGGAAGCAAATGTTGCTATTAAAAATAAAGAACCTTTCAATTAGTATAAAATAAATAACCTGGAGAAATGCCATGGTTTGTTTTGAAAGCAACGTATATTTGTTCTGTAATTGTATTCTTTTTTGGTTTTGTTTAATCTGCCTATGAGGAATTTAATTGTATCCAAACTTTATTCAGAGAGAGTCAGAGAGGGGAGAGGCAGTGCTTGTGCATGGATTTATATTTAGTGACTTAAGGAATAATGAATCTCTGACTTTAATCCCAAAATTAGGGTTTTGCGTGGCACATCTCTTCATATTTTATATATTTCCACACTGAATTAACAAAGCATATCAGCATGTATATAGCTTGCTGCACATTGTTGCTTAATACTTTACATTGCTGAATAACAATTTGAGGGTGCAGTTCTGTTGTGTCCTTGCATTTTCCATGGGTCCATGTAAAAATAAGGTAAAAAATAAAAATTGAATTGTTAATATATTTTTTTATCTTTTAGTCCTCACAACTAGTGAGAATGTAGCAGCCTCATCATTATTTATGTACAGCTGTGCTAAAGCTGAAAATACTTCTAGATTTCTCTAGGTAGATAATTTCTTACTTACTAGTTTATTTTGTATCAGGTAAGCAGGAACAAACAGTTGGAGACGGATGGAGATGGGACTGCTGCTTTTATCTTACACTGAAACTAACATGTCAAGTATTTGATTCAAGCCACCCTGTAATCTGCAGAAATTTTTCCACCTACTCTGTGTGTTTCAATCACCCTTAATAGCCACTGTGACTTGACGGGTCATGAATTAACCTAAAGCTTAGGAAGGAGGGCATGGAGGGATTCAAAGCCCAAACACATCTTACTGGCTGTTTTTATCATTCAGCATTACGTGGTTGCCTAGTTGCCTTAAGTGGGTGTAACACAGCGTGAGAATACAGCAGGTGGTATTAAAAGAGAGGGTATTATTAAATTGTTTTCTATAATTAGTAGAATTGCTTCACAGTTTCTTACTGCCCAGTGGGCATCATCACAAAGCTTTTTGAAGAAAGTGGTTTTATTTCCCTTTTCATCATTGTAATTCTAATCATCAGCAATTGTGATACAGTAAAGTCTATCATGCTTGGTTTTTACGGAAGAACCTGAGCTGAATGTTTTGCTACTCTTTAAGGTTTTCTTTTGCCATCTGTGATAATGATTTATGTTGAAGAAAAGAAACACACACACAGTAAATCCCCTGACCCATCTAGTGTACATTTGTTTCCTCCTGAACTGCTTTTTCCTTGTTACATGTGTCTCAAACGATTGTCACAGAAAGGGATCAAAACACATTTGTTATGAGAGCCATAATTAGAGGTTGTCATCAGCTGTTTTAATATTGACTGGATGATCAATGTCTGCAGTGATTCGATCTGATCTCAGTGTTGGTAATATGGCAGGAGCTCTTTACAGCAAAGTTATTCACTTGTGGAGAAGATGCCCCATACATTGTGGTACACTGTGGGAAAAAAGGCCAAAAGTCTAAAATTACAGACTACTGGGCACAGGGAGGAAGGTATTTTTATGACTACATGGTGTAGAGGGAATTGAAGTCTAGAAAGAAATTTTAAATAACACTCTGGAAGTTTGAATGCCACTAAGGTTTTTATAGAAAACTTGTCTGTACTTGGAATGAAATTGTGGATAATCTAAGGTATTTAAGCTCTCCCTGGAGGGTATGGATAGCCATTGATGACCACACAGAATGGGGATCTGTGTCAGGTCCATGTACACTGACACAGGAGGTGTAGAAAAGGGGTTTACCTAGAGAAACTACTTTTCAGCTTCTACAGAAGTGATCTTCAGAGTGACTTTGTCTTCTAGCCCAGCAGTTGATAGCTCATTTCCTCAGCATAATACTTCAGCATACACTGAGGAGGAATACTTCGTTTGTAAAAAGGCAGGATAGTTCACTGTGTAGGCCAGCATGTATCAAATAAATTGGGATCTTTAGGTGTCCATTTAGTTGGTGACAGAACAAACAAAACATCAAAAAAGCAAAGCAAAGCAAGCAAGCAACCAAAAAACCTCACCCAAACAACCAAACAGTAAGTAGGAGTCTGTAATGGAGACAGAGAGCTTTGCCTGCTTACTATTAACTATTACAACAACAAAAACAACAGAACTTTTTAAAGTTTCTTCCTAGTTTTATAGGTTTTTAAGTGGCTTGCATTAAAATTTTTCTTCCAAAATGCAAAATTGTATATGATTGGAAAATTGTGTTATTCAGTCAAGTTAGTGTTGAATATCTTCCTCCCTTTGCTTTAATAACTCCTTGCTTTTTTTGTCGTGGTGAGCCTGAGTTCATGAGGAGTGCTAGGGCCTTTCTTTGGCTAAGGTCATTGATAGGAAGGCTGATCTCAAGTCTTTTTTTCTTAGCTACTAAATTGCATTTTCAAAGTTGCAAAAAATGCATTTAAGGTTAGCTTACTTTTTAACTTGCCTGCCATTGTCATAGAAAAGCTGTGGTTTTTTAAGGGCAGGAAGGGTAGCTACCCACTTGAAATGCATTATTACTACATTTCTGAAACCAAGATTCTGCAGGTCTGTAAGTCCTTTAAAAGCATAAAATGTGAAAAGAAATTTACTGAAATTTAGTTGAAGTGTGCAGTGTAGACTACCATGTTTTTAGGATTAGATGCTACTTAAAATGGTAGATATTTTTGGTTTTGTGTTTGATTCTGAGCCTCCGTGTTGGAATCCAGGTTATGTAGGTCTTTTGTAAAGCCAGGCACAGCATAGGAAGCCAAGATACATGCTGCCACAGATTTCACACTAATAAAAACAATAATGACCTGGTAAAACCAGGCTAAGAAAGTTATTTAGTGTATCCAGCTGGCCTCCTCTGAGCAGAGATTTTTGGAGCTGTGAAGTAAGTATGGTTTTAAGATGGACTTCTGTTTGATGGGGCTAGAACAGCTTCCTTTCACTGCACATTATTCTTACAATCACATAGCAGCAATGGAAGCAGGTTTCCTTTTTATTAACTTGGCCACACCTTCTTCTCTGTTCTCAGTTTATAAGCTGTGTTTATGAATTGTTTATGGCTTTGGAATTTATTTCAAATACTACTTTGATTGTATTGTATTGAAAGGACATATGTACTTATGAGTGTTACAACCCATCTCTTTTCAGATTGGGTAAAACAAAAAATATCCTTTCTTTAAAATTTTCTCTTTTTTCCTTCTTTTTTTTTTTTTTTAAGATTTATTTTTTCAGTGCTTTAGTATCCCTCAAATGCATGCAAAGGAACAAGACTATATATATAACAGCATAAACATAGTAGTGGAAGACCTCTAAGGCTTGCCCTATGTTTCTAGAGGTAGTTTTTTTGGCTTGGCCAAGTTTCCCTTTCTGAAAATATGTAGTTCTTTTGCAAATCTGTATCCTGTGCGTGGCCATATCTATCCCCATCTTTCTTATAAGCCCCCTTTAAATACTTGTAGGCTGCAATAATGTCTTTAGACCTTAGAATAAGACAATTGTATTTTCTTCTTTGTCTATTTTATGGGTGAAGGCTTATGTTGTAGGTTATCTGGCTTATATGTATTTGTTAAACTATAGTATGCTGAATACGTGAGGCAAAGTTTGAAACTGGACACTGTTGTTTGTAGAACACAGTAATGACAACTTTGTTGCTTATTATGATAGCTGTTTATTAACTTAGAAACAGTGGTATATGTTCTTATATACCAGTAGATGGCATTCTTCATATTACATACAGGTACACATATTCATTTTATATTAATATGTACACAGTTTTCTGTTTCACAGCATTCTAATAAATACTCTTCCAAGGAAAGATGAACTTTTTTTTTTAAATAGTAGTCTGAAGTTTAGAAGCCAGCTTCCCTGCTGCCCTTATTGTATGGCATTGTGTGGATTCTTAGTTGTCTAATGTTGGTGGGACTAGTGAGAATTCTGTGTTAAGATTCCTGACATTTTTGGCAACGATACAGGATCCTCACTAATACAAAAATTAATTTCATTACCTTCATCGCTGTATGCACAGTGCATTCAGTTAAACTGAGTTTGTATTCTTCTGCCCATAATTTTTCCACAGATGTGGACAAATTCCATCTGTGTTTTCACTTGTTACGATAGTGCCTGATTCTTGATATTTATGGGGGTTTTTAAGCACTTAGGGCTTTGTATCCAAGGATCTGTTATATTAAAGAGTATATGTGAACAGTTTAGAAAACCTTGGTTCTGAAGTGCTTACAATGAGAGACTCATCATGCAAGTAGCTTGAGAAAAAAGAAGCATGAAGAAACAGCTATTCCTTTTCTCTAGCCTCCTCCTTCTCTCACTGTTATAAAATTACGAGTAGTAGTTCTGAACAGCAGAGTTCGAATTTCCCCTTCTTTGTTTTTCCTTATTACACAGTTTCATAGTAACTCATTTATCTATGGTCATGCTTTGTATTTTTTAAGGACAAAGTAATCTATCTATTCCGAATGTTTGTAGTATGTCTGTCATCGTATTACTTGGTTTGCTGCTCCCGTGTTTTAATTTATTCTGTCACCTTTTTTTACGGCTGCTGCTTTCACAAGTTTATTTTCCGTAGGCATGAGACTTTTCCCCACGATGTCGGGCACAACATCTTCTTTTGTGCCTGGTGTCTTGTGAGGAGCCAGCCTCTCCCAGTGCGTTAGCACAAGCGCGGTCAGCTGCGGGAGCCGGCGCCGCTCTGAGCCAGGAGATGGCGATCTCCGCCCTGGGTGCTCGCGGTGTGTCCCTCGCACATCCCTGCCTGCGCAGGGAAGCCGGCACTCACACCCGTGCCAGAGGGATGTAACTTAGATGTTGTTAGGGATTAAAATAATGGTAATATTGTTGTAGCCTTTCCCAGGTGTTCCCTGGATGTGTTTTGATAAAAAGGCAGGTATGATGGGTTGCCTTTAATTTGTTAAAGTTGAAAGGTCCCACTACACCAGGTTGCTCAGAGCTCCATCCAGCCTGGCCTTGAAAACTTCCAGGGATGGAGCATCCACAGCTTCTCTTGTAAACCTGTGCCAGTGCTTTACTACAGTCACAGTAAAGCTTTTCTTCCTAGTATCAAATCTAAGTCTGCTCTGTTTTAGTTCGAATCTATTCCCCCTTGTCCTGTCACTACATGCTCTCATAAAAAGTCTCTCTCCATCTTTCTTGTTGGCTCCCTTCAGGTGCTGGAATGGTACAATTATGTTACCCCAAAGCCTTCTCTTCTCCAGGCTCATCTCAGTTCTCTCAGCCTCACATAAGAGGTGCTCCATCCCTCTCATCAGCTTGGTGGCTGCCTCTGGACTCTCTCCAACAGATCCATGTCCTTCCCATGCTGGGGACCCCAGAGCTGGATGCAGTGTTCCAGGTGGAGTCTCTCACCAGAGCAGAGCAGAGGGGCAGAATCCCCTCCCTGGCCCTGCTGCCCACGCTACTTTGGATGCAGCCCAGGGAACGTTTGGCTTTCTGGGCTGTCAGTGCTCATGGTTGGGTCATGTCCAGCCTCTCACCCACCAGCACCCCCAAATCTTTCTCCCCAGGGCTGCTCTCCATCTGTTCATCCCCCAGCCTGTGCTGTTACTGGGGGTTGCCCTGACCCAGGTGCAGCACCTTGCACTTGGTTAAACCTCATGAGATTCCCATGGGCCCAGTTCCTGAGCTTGTCCAGGTTCCTCTGGATGGCATCCTGTCCTTCAGATGTGATGAGGTCTCATGAGAATGACAAATAAAGATGAGTGCACCCTCTAAAGAAGGACCAACTTTGAACATGACTTCTGCAATGAAGTCACTGGGTATAAAAGAATGCTCTTACAGAGTAAGCATGGACAGACCATTCTCTGGAGCTGGTGAAAATAAAAGCTGGGAATTAGCTGTTGTACATTATGCTTCATCTCCAGCTATTGTGTGTTACAAAAGTTATCCTTTCTTAGTTAAAATTGAGAGCAATCATCAAATAAATATGTCTCATAAAAGAGGATACAAGAGCAGTCTCATATTTCCTGCTGCTAATGGTTGCCTGTTCTGGAGGGTTTTGTGAGCACACAAGAGATTCTGGGTAATTACAGGCTAGTGATGCCTTTTGTCATATTGCTTTGTTTATGTTTGGAGGTTTTTTAGATTATTCCTATAGTTTATGATTGGTTAAAGCCTTGAAGCACTGGAACAGTGTATTTTTAGGAATTTTATTGTTATGCTATGCAATTATTAATGTTCTTAACATTCATGAAAATTTTAATCCAATTTTTAATCCCACATAGGCTTATATTTTATGGAGAGGGTGGGAAATGCAGATTTTAATGTCTGAGTCAACTGTTAATTCAGTTATGTATACAAAAGCTATACGCCCAGGTATTGTGTAAAGTAAAACTTAAAAATTAGATGTGTCTGAGACTGCATAAGGGAACTGAAAATACTAAAATCTATGAGCAATTTGTAAAAAAGACTGAAAAAAACCACAGTCTTACAAACATAAAAGCTGACTCACAGCTGAGAGATCATGTTATAATCAGAATTTGGAACAAGTGGTAAGATTACGTGTTAGGAGGTATAGACCAAAGTTATGATTTGTTGTATACATCAAGCACCAATTGGAGAATTCGAGCCAAAAGAAAGCAAAAATGTTGTGCCAGTCAAAGCTAAAGCATGGGGAAATGGAATACTCATTTTGTCAGGGCCCCTTATCGAAGCAAATCTGACAGAGGGGGAGGGAAAAAAGGTGAGCTGAAAGGGCATGCGGATCTAAAAGTACTTGGAACTGAGTAACTTATGCCAGAAGCTGGGACAGTGGACTAAAAAAAAAAAAAAAAAAAAAAAAAAAAAAATTCTTCCAGTTCAGTGGAGTAGTACTCAAAGTGCAGAACAAAGCTGAAGAGACCCAAATATTCTGTGATTCTCTCCTGAAGGCCGTCTGTTCTGGTGCATTTTTTGGCCATAGACAAAGCCAACACAACACCAATGAAAGATTACTCATTTAAATATATAAAAAGAAAATATGTAACAATAATACAGAAAGAGGGATGTTTCTGGCTGGTGCCAGATATTAGCTTTCCATAACATCAGGCTTGTTTTTAGAAACACACTTCACGTTCAGCCCTCTCCATAGGGAAAGCTGTGTTTGTTTACTTGGTTGTCATTTGGGCTGGGTACAGCAGTCGCCTTTTGTCACCAGATGGCAGGAACATATTTTCTGAAAATCAAGAAGTTCTGTGATTCTGGACGAAAATAATAATACTCAAATCCAACAATAAGATCGTCAGAAGCTCCAAGTCATTTTTGAAAGAAGCAGAATTCCTGGGCTAAATGAAACAAGAAAAAATGGCTTTGCACAAGTGTAACACACCTGTGGAGAAGAGTAGAACAAGACAGATTGTACTAAGAATATCATGCACATGGATGGACTGTATAAAAAGTCTTTTGAATATGCTTCATCAAGTGGCCTGAACCGTCCTTATGTTAAGTGTATTCTTGTGCAAAACTCCAAGAAGCAATCTGTCCAGATCTTGTAAAGTTTTCAAAACAGAATGAAATAAATAATTTATGAAAAAGAATCCTCAATTTCTGTGAGCATCTCTGCAAAAAAACCCCCAGAGATGGTATCAGTGCAGTCATGTCAGTTAAAACAGGAAAATGCTGCTGTTTGTGCCATGGGACTAAGAAAAGCAAGAGTAAGAAATTCTAATCTTCCACTGACCTCAGTTCATGCAGTAAAATGCTTGTGGGTTTGGGTTTTATTTTTGTGAAATTCAAGCTTCAGCTTAAATGATAATAAACCAGTTATGGCCAAGAGGTCTGAGAATAAATTCAGAAATTATACATTTTTCACCTCTTAAGTATCATATTTGCAAAGGTAAATTCAGATCCTGAACAGAATTGCTGTTGGCTGGAAAATTCAGTGAGCATTTGGAAAAAATTCAGTGAGGCAAAATGTAGGTGTAGATCAACTCTTAATTAATGTAAGACCTGAGAGTATTCAATAGAGAGGCTAATTGAAAAGACTTATTAGTGACACCTAGTGAAATTGAGACCATTATATTTCAGGGGCAGCTGAGAGTAGCTCAGCGACAGTAGCTCAGTGACACTGCCACAGTTTGTGTGAGGATAGGCTGCTCCACAGGGGAGGCTGAGCTGGGATCTGCAGGTGAGGACAAGGCAGGTGCAGCTGTGCCTTGACACAGAAATGGCAGAGGTGCACAAAGAGAGCAGAGCAAGTCCAGTGACAATCACCAGGGTCAGCCGTGAGTCCAGTGACTGCCACACCAGGCCCACAGTGATGAGGCAGGCCCAAGGTTGAGCTGTGGTATCATGGCCAGGGGTCAGGCTGCAGGGCAGTGGGGTGCATGACCAGTCACAGGCACAGCTGCAGCGTAGCTCAGGCAAGGACCAAATGCCTTGAAAGCATCCCTGCTTGTGGTGGGTGGGTTGGAATTAGATGATCTTCAAGATCCCCTTCCAACCCAAACCTTTCTGTGAGTCTGTGTAGATTGTACACACAATTGGAATTACAATATTGTCTTCTTAGGTGAAGACTGTTGATTTGATTTGATTTTGGGGCCAATACACTTTCCATCTTTCAAACTCAGTATCTACTATTTTTATTTGTATGTACGCTTTGTCAGATGGTTAGGAAAACATTAGAAAATGCTAGGAAAGGACATATGTTAAAAGTAATTCAAACATGATGTAAAGAGCTTTTCTCTTCTTTTCTTAATAATTGTTTATAGAAGAAAATCTTTAAGTTCACATTTTTCTAGGAGACAGGAATTTAAAGTCACATGAAGAAGATATGTAGTGCACAAATTATAGTGAACCTCAATGTCTGTTCTTTAGTTTGCTTTTTTAAGTTAGGAAGAGCCTAAATCACTTGTGAATTGTCATTCCACAGGGGAAATGGGCCCAAGACCATCTGATGCAAGAAGTATTAAAATAATGTTGGATTTATAATAAAGGATGTCTCTATGAGATAAGAATACTACTTTAATGACATATATGGGTAATGTGTCTATTAAAAGGCATATGAGTTGCTAGAGGACATACTGAGAAACATATTTTTTCATTCTTATCTAGACAGCTTTGAAAGAAGGAGATTAAGAGCTGAACAGAGATATCTGAGTTAAAATTATGAACATACTTCACCTGCTATTTATTACTGAGAAAGTTAAAGGAGAAAGAATCTGTCTCATAGAGCATAGTTTTAGCATGGTTTTATTACAAATACAGCATTTTGAAACTTTTTCGTTGTCATTTCCCCTCTTTAAAGGGAAAGCAATTTTAGTAGTATTTGGACAAAGATAAATAACTAGTTGGTTTGGACTATTTCTTACCTTTGTGATAATATCACTGTAATATTTTACCATGATAAAACAGAAAATAATACGAAGGGAATGTTAGTGCAAGAGGGATGGGGAAGCGTGGAGCAGGGGATCTAGTTTTCTCTAGCAGTTGTGGGAGGAGGGACGTCTGTGTTCCAGGAGGCATGCATCCAAGAGACAAATGGAAAATGTTAAGTCTCCTGGAGGCCAACGTAGTTCAAAGTTACTTAATCACTTTCTGAGATTCACTCTTGTGGTTTTACGGATCTTACGGCTTTTTTGGTATGTTTGGAAAAGCATTGCCATGCCTCCTCTAACCTATGCAAATAATCATCAGGAACTTTGATCACTGCAAAGATCATAGTGTGTTCCTTCAGATGAAAGACATCGGATGGTGATTAAAGTATGTATCATGTTTATACTTTTCCTATTAAATTTTTTCTGTGTTTTTCCCTGCTTCTTCAGGAGTCTTTGTGGCAGTTTTCCTCAATCACTATATATGGAATTTACCCTTGCTTTCCATCAACAGGTTATATGTAAGAGGGTCTAAAGATATTTCCTCAAAGTGGTCTGGAGTGGTTGGAGATGAATGGACTTTTACTGAGTCCTTGATTGTTTTCATTCAGCCTTGCTTGTGATATATCCTTCTTCCCTCTTTTGCTAAGTGGTGGCACACTGGTTGGTGTAATACCTCATAGTTACAGCCAGTAGACAGTCTGTGCTTTTCACAGGAGCATCTGCAGCCAGCTCCTGGCAAAATTGTTGAAATGGTACAGGCTGCCTCGTAAATTTGTCAGAGAAGAGTACAATAACAGCTATGTGTTGTGCTTCCAACAAGTGTTATACTGCTTAATTTTGTGTGATAAAACACAAACAAAATCAAGAGAATGCATGTAGTGTAAGTTTTGAACTCCTTTACGATTTAATGGAGAGATCAGAATTCAAAATAAAATTTCTGCCAAGAGAACTGCTACTTATTTTGGTGTTCAGGGCTTATTTTATTGTTTCCAAAGTTGTTGCTATTAAATATTAAATATTCTTAAAGAGAAAGGGAGAAGTTATAGCGTCATCAGAAATGTGGAATGTATGTAATACAAAGTGACAGATGGAGTTCTGATATTTTAGTGCTCTCTAGAGACATGTCTAATCTAGAATTCACAGTTTTTGTGCTTTAAAGATCTTAAGCAACATCTTAGCTCAATACAAAGATGTGGGATGAATGGATGGTGTGTCAGACTATATCTTTTGGTAGTTAGTTTAAAGTGAGTATTTCAGTGGTAGATGTGACTGGCTATCCTTTAAGGCAAAATGTTTTCGTAAACTTAAAAGAGAAGTATTTAAAGTATCCAGTTTTCAGACCATTTGTGCACGTTAAAAATAACTTCCTGTTCAGGTTCAATGGTTTTCTTGTTGGATAGTGCTTACACTGGGGTCTTGCCGCAACAGATGCAATAGATTATAAGAAGACAGCAAGTATAATAATTGCAGCATGGAACAGACTGCTGGCAGATACAACAACGTAGCATTCTCTTTAATCATAGTGCTTCCCATAACGTGGGTGGCCACAGGCTGCAAACATTTCAGTCAATCCCTTTTCCATGGAGCAGTGGTTGTAAAACAGAGCTGAAGTAAACAGCATTCCACAGACCATTAAGGGGTTTTAATTTTGAAAAAATATAGCTTCCCTTCACCCCTCCTTTCGGCTGCTTGCTTCTGTCAGCTGTTACCTACCAAATCAGTTCTGCTTGAAGTAAATAGTATATAATGTACTATCTATGGGCTCTTTAAAATGTTCGTTGTGGTCTGTTGGGGCTTTTGTTATTAAAATACATTTTACTTTAAAACCTGAATGTTTTGTTGGCTTTTGCAGCAAGAAATAACCTCTGCCCTTACATTAAATACTGTATTATGTTTAATTTAAAAGCTTTTCATCTTGTTTTCATCCTCCCAGATTTTTTTCCTTTAATACCCAGTGTGGTCTTGCTGTTTCTGTAAAATGCTTTATTGTCTCTCTAGACATTAGCAGAGTACCTTTTCTCCGACCAAAATGAAAGGGAACTTACTGGTGTTTTTTCACCTTGTGACCAGTTTACTCCTTTGGAAGCTGATTTCACCTCCTTGATGTTTGACAAATACTCATCTGGAATCTTGAGTTTCACGGAATAGATTTAAGCAGCTAAACTTTGGTGTCATGCAAATAGTTACACAGCATTTACAGGCCTTTTTTGGAGTATATAAATCAGCTGCAGTTGAGGACAGATAATTTAATTCTATTTTATAAGTGCATGTGCATGAAAGTATATATTTGATAGATGAGTTTTTACATTGTAGTTAGGCATATGTGGAATCATGTATGTAAATGAACTTGAAAGAAATGTTCTAAGTGTCACTGGGTAACTGATAGTTCAAAGTCAATTTTCTTTTGAATCAAAACAGAGGACAAAAGACTTAAATGAAACATAGGCATGTGTTTCAGATCTGATGTAATTAATTGAAGCCCAATGACTTATTGAACTCTTAATTCAATAAGATACTTTTCAACTTTTAAATTACTGGTTAAAATTCAGTTTTAAGAATCAAGTCGGTTTGCTCTGCAATGCGTCCCAAGAGGATAAAGAGCAGGCACTTTTCTCCATCCTATGTGCCATTAGTTAGCCAGGTAACAAGGACTTTATCCTGTCGGAAGTGAGTGCACTTCCTAAGGTGTACACAACTTAGGAAACCCAAATCTCATAGCAGTGTTCGCTAAAAATTTGACATATATGTCTCTTAAACTTGTTAATGTACAGTTCTGATAAAGGTTAAAGACCCCAGAATTCTTAGGTATGGTTAGAGCGGGTGGCTTCTGGGTGAGGGGGAATATTGCAGTGAAAAAGGGAATTGACTGATGAATCAAAGATGAGTAATTGATACAGTGATAGTATATATTCAAGATTTCTAGTAGAATATGTTGTAAAACCATTTAATTCAAAAAGGACAGGAGGGAGATAAAAGATTTTAAACCTATTTGTACAAGAAGGGACTGGGGCTAGATCTTTTTAACATAGTGAGAAAACATTTTAGAATGAAGATGGCTTTTCACATACAGCACATAAACAATTTCTAATCCTTGTTGTCTTGAAGTTTTACTGAGTTTGCTGTCATTATTTTCTTGTTTCTGTTGTTTTTTCAGTTTTTGTAAAGTCTGTCAGAGGGAGTTCTTGGTCATTTCTAACATTTTGAAGATTATACATCTAAATAGTTAGTCTTCTCACTAGCTCTTTTGAGAATCAGCATTTTAAGCTGATTTGGACCTTCTCTGGTCACCTGTAGATAGTTACATTGGTAGGATGTAAGTGAATTTTGCAATGTTTTCAAATTTGCAAGCATTACCATAGTCTTCTGGTTGAAAATAGAATGATATTATGAATGGGCTGGGAGAAAACAGACCTCTCTTCTTGAAATATAATTCTTTAAGAATGCCAAGCTAATATGATTATAAAGGATTTCTTGGCTTCTGGGCCAAAATAAACAAAAGCTAAGTATGTCAAAGAACAAAATGAGAAACCAAGATCTCTGCTTTCCTGCAAGGCTGCTTGAGCTTTAACAGCAAGTGTCACAATTTGCTAGCCAGCTGACATTTCTCAGAGCACTTTAGTTGTGCCAAGTGGCTCTAGTAAAGAATAATGATTTGTTACTGAGACATAAAAAGAGATCTCCATTTGAAGAAATTCTACTGGCATTAGATATTTTTGCTCAATCTAATATGACTGTGACCAGCAGTTGTTGTATCACCATTACAGGTGTATTTTGTGCTTTTTTTGCTAAGAAGTTCAGTGGACATTTTTCTCCCCTTAAACTTTTAATGGCATGATACTTAGGAAGTCCAAACCCAAAGTGATTAAAGTAATTTTTCCTGAATATCATTGTAAATTAGATGCAGTATTTGCAATGTGTACATATTGGAAATATAAAAATCAGACATTGGGTACATACATTCATAGAAAAAAGCATAAATTTGAGATTATAATTTTCCTAGAAATTATGGAACTCACAGATTAAAAGTAAAAGTGAAACAATCTTACAATCCATCCACTCTTTCTAAATTTACTCATCCCTCTTTTCCACATCATTTTTCTGGCGACTTAAGGAATTCTTCAGTGGGAAGCTTTCATTATGAAAATTGTGGAGGGAAGAAGGAAATTAATTCTAAATCTCTGGCTAGTTAAACCAGAGAGCTTTAAAAAAAAAAGAAAAAAGATTTATGGTTGACTCCGGTACAGCTATTGAATTTCCTTTTGTAAGTTAGTGTAAATGTATGGTTTATTTCAGCATCAAAAGTCTCTCTTTTTTAAGACAAAGAGTAATAGCACTTTCTAGGTGGGTGTTTCTTAAAGAGAAAGGAGAGAGAAAAGGGAAGGAGATTTGAAACTGCTTTTCCTGTCTGAGGCCAAGAGCAGACTCAAAGCTTGCCAGCCCGACAGTTCTTTAGCTTCTTTCTTATAATTTCTGAGGGTTTTGTTAGTGATTTGCAGATGGAGCTTAGGCTTTGGAACTCATCCATTAAAAAGTTGCATGGTCTTAGCCACAGTAGTAGTGCAACGTGTTTTTACTGTACCAGCATCACAGATCGTAACTGAGCTTGAGTTGGTGAGGGAACAACAATGCAGCCTTCCCTTCCCTTCCCCTCCCCATAATTTTCTTTTCTGCATTTCATTTGGAAATTAGGGTCATGTAACATTTTTCATCCATTTTAGGAAACAGAGGTAGAATATGAGCCTAGTCTTTTTACTAAGCTATGTGTATAAGCAAGAGGAATACAGTTCATAGCATACTTGAATTTCTAAAGAAAAAGCATATTTGTCTCAAAGGGTTTTTGAATTTTTTTCAGTTAAGTTTTTCTAGTAGATTTTCATGGTCCTTTAGTGTATTTTTGCCATCTTTTTTACTATTTTTAAAGACCAAATTGTAGTTATGGTTGTTAAAATAAAGTTAAGGAAATTGCCTTAATATAAGAGCATTTAAAACGGTTTTACTGCAAATACTGACTGAAAATGAGCCTGCTTACATTCTTCAGGGACAGAACAGGTTTAAGGGCTCTATTACATCAGGTACAGTGTGGAGAACTTCACAGAATCTGTGTTTTTTGTGTCTGGGAATATGTGAAAAGCAGTGAAGTCTGTGTATTAATTTTCTGAAAGAACAGTATTATTCCTGGGGTTTTTGTTTTTATTTTTAACCCAAAAGTAAAATTAATTCAGTCTAGTCATTTATATGTAGATTTTCTGTAACTTGATCGCATGCTTAAATGGCAAGATCCTCGTCTCTGTAGGAGTGTTTAGCATAATAATTTGTTTACGATCAACTAGTCTGTCCTGGTTATCAATGGAGATTTAGATGTAGGCAAATGTCAGACTTTCGTTCCAAGTGAGGAAGGACTAAAATGAGATGCTTCAGTAAATCCGAAACATGTATTTGTGGCCAGCAGTTTTATTTAGTATGCTGGTATAGAATTTAGCTAATGAAAACCATGCCGTAGATGCATGTATCCATAAACTGTGGTGAAATAAGAAAAATTCCTGTCACTAAATGTCAGAAAGAAATGTAGGAAGCAAACCCCTCCTAGCCCTATACTTAGGCACTTTGGCCCTAATTAACTGAATTACTGAAGAATATTGCAAGCTTTCTTAATGCTAATTGAAACTGTAGTGATTTCTTTTTTGCAAAACCTCTGAGTGGTTACTGGAATAGACTCAGTTTGGTAAAGTGAGAGGTGATGTTGACTAGCTAATCATTGAAATGTATGTGTGTACGTAATTTAACATTTTGTCTGTCTGAAATGTGTTTTTACCAGTTTTAAAGGAGAAACTGGACATTTTGGTTACATTATCGATGGTATATTTGAAGATACTTTAAACGATTTTTTTACTATTTTTTTATCGTATAAAATATGCTCTCACGTACTGATAATTGTTGTTCACAAATATATGCCATGTAATTTCCCCTAATCTATACACTGAGAATTTTGTAAAGTGTTGAGAAAACAGAATTGTTTCGAGTAAAACAGTGCTTTGAAAGCTAGATTATATTTAAATCTGTATGATGTTTGATACCTTATATTCTTTTACATTTTGATTTTGGTTTGCAGAAAACTATTTTTCTGTCTTTTCCTGGAACCACAGAGCAAGTGAGCAAGAGGTCTTAGAAGGAAAATTAAAAGTCACAGACTTTGTTATGAATGGATAAGTGTGTGGAAATAAAATGAATTGTGTTATGTCAGCATCCCACTCACAGAATTGATTTCATAAATAGTTGGTGAAATGGTCTCTAAATGAATGTGCTGCTTTGTCATTTACAGACTTAGCCACTATGATTCTTCAGAACTGGCTGCTTATTTCACAGTAAGAAGGTTTTAAAAATACCAAACCTGTTTGTATTTTATTGTCAGTCATTTAATCTAGAGGATATGGGACACAATAAAACTCATAGGCCTTTGGGCAACATTTTTAAGAAAATATTACTAAAAAATATTTAGAGGAGTTTGGTTTGGTCTGTGCTGCCGAAAGCTAGCAAACAAACAAGTTAATTTATATTTAAACAAATGAGAGCAGTGTGTATATCTTGTTTATTGAGGACTCTGTTTAAATGGTTTAGGAGGTAATGTGGCCTGTTACAATCCTACTTTGAAAGAAAAAACCTATTATACAGTATTTTAAATTTTTTAATAATGACTGGAAATCATATTGTCTGATTTATCTTTAATGTTGTAATCAATTATACAGTTTCGAAGTCCTTTTTTAGCCAGATTGGAAATAGATTTAACTTCTTGTCTTCTAGACTTGTGTTGAAAGCAATGGGCCATCTGGCTGTAGAGGAAACACTTAAGAACAACATTGATGTACAGACTCTTGAAATCATTGACATACAAGAAATTCTCTCCAAAATCTGATTAAATGTGAATAAGAAATAGCACTTACTTCTAAAGCTTCCTCTGAATAAGATGTAGTTTTTCGTATTATACCTGCTTCTTTTTAGCAGAGCTGAGGAAATCTGGTTCCTGTTGAAGCAGATAGAAAGGTCAGAAATAAACCTGTTACTTGACCAGATTTCAGAAATTTCCCCTTGGGTATTTGTGCTGTGCTTACTCCAACAGATTCACACAGATCATAATTTTCAGCAAAATGTCATTAATAGTCTCTTCTCAAAAACTAACTGCATTCTGTGTTTTCAAGGAGAATATACTTAAGAGAAGTATTCTTTAGAATAAATGATAGATTATTCAGTTCCATCCTGCTCTTCTGTTGCTTTGATAGACTTATCCAAGAAGGCAAAAAAGAGCTCAGTAGCATCATTGGGAAGTCTTAGTCAGTGTCAGGTTTGAATGGCTTATCCCAGTGAAGCCATCCATCTCTGCTGTTCAAAATATATTAGAGCTGTTGATTTTCACAATATGCTTCTGAGGACATTCAGAACCATAAATATATTGGAAAGAGTGTGTTCAGAAGTTTCCAGAAATAAATTGGTTTATCTGGCTCCCCGGAATGTCTTTGAAACTGTGTCAAAAATTCCAGGACAGTTGCTACACAAATACAGTTACTAGCAGAAAGCTTGCCATCCTGTAATAAAAATCAAGTTCTGTTTATGTGTTGATGTCTAATTTCAGAAGTAATTGTGCCTTTAATTCAAGGTTCTATATTTTTCCCCATTGACATGTGCAGGAAAATATTGGCTGTTTCAGAAAGAAAAGGGGTGAAAGGGTTCAGAGCTTTTGGACTCCTGCTTGGTAAATACAGTATCAGAGAGTAAAGCGCCTCCTGCCTTGCTGGGTTGGTGGAGACTAGCTGACTTGGTATCTGCCTGGGGCTGTGTTACTTACTTAAACCAATGGAGGGACAAGTTCTGCTCCAGAAAAGTAATTTCCAGGCTTTCAGAGATTCATATGCCTCGTGAGATGATTGTCTCTGAGAAACAAAGTTATGGAGTAATTCAAAAAATCTCTTGTAGCACATGGAAATCAGCCTTCATTACTTAAAGAGGAGTATCATAAGAGTTAGTATAGCTTGTGTGAAAACTGTTTTAGTTGGTTAGCCCTCTTTAGAATCATAGAGGTTGGAAAAAACCTATAAGATCATCAAGTCCATTATTAACCCTGCACTGCCATGTTGCCACTTAACCATGTCCCCAGGTGCCACATCTACACACCTTTTGAACACTTCCAGGAGTGGTGATGCCACCACCAATAGGGCAGCCTATTCCAATGCCTGACTACCCTGTCAATAAAGAAATTTTTCCTAATACCCAATGTAAACCTCCCCTGGTGCAATTTGAGACCATGACTTCTTGTCCTGTCACTTGTTACTGAGACTGTAACAGAAGAGACCAACACCCACCTGGCTGCACCCTCCTTTAAGGCCGTTGTAGANGGTCTGTGCTGCCGAAAGCTAGCAAACAAACAAGTTAATTTATATTTAAACAAATGAGAGCAGTGTGTATATCTTGTTTATTGAGGACTCTGTTTAAATGGTTTAGGAGGTAATGTGGCCTGTTACAATCCTACTTTGAAAGAAAAAACCTATTATACAGTATTTTAAATTTTTTAATAATGACTGGAAATCATATTGTCTGATTTATCTTTAATGTTGTAATCAATTATACAGTTTCGAAGTCCTTTTTTAGCCAGATTGGAAATAGATTTAACTTCTTGTCTTCTAGACTTGTGTTGAAAGCAATGGGCCATCTGGCTGTAGAGGAAACACTTAAGAACAACATTGATGTACAGACTCTTGAAATCATTGACATACAAGAAATTCTCTCCAAAATCTGATTAAATGTGAATAAGAAATAGCACTTACTTCTAAAGCTTCCTCTGAATAAGATGTAGTTTTTCGTATTATACCTGCTTCTTTTTAGCAGAGCTGAGGAAATCTGGTTCCTGTTGAAGCAGATAGAAAGGTCAGAAATAAACCTGTTACTTGACCAGATTTCAGAAATTTCCCCTTGGGTATTTGTGCTGTGCTTACTCCAACAGATTCACACAGATCATAATTTTCAGCAAAATGTCATTAATAGTCTCTTCTCAAAAACTAACTGCATTCTGTGTTTTCAAGGAGAATATACTTAAGAGAAGTATTCTTTAGAATAAATGATAGATTATTCAGTTCCATCCTGCTCTTCTGTTGCTTTGATAGACTTATCCAAGAAGGCAAAAAAGAGCTCAGTAGCATCATTGGGAAGTCTTAGTCAGTGTCAGGTTTGAATGGCTTATCCCAGTGAAGCCATCCATCTCTGCTGTTCAAAATATATTAGAGCTGTTGATTTTCACAATATGCTTCTGAGGACATTCAGAACCATAAATATATTGGAAAGAGTGTGTTCAGAAGTTTCCAGAAATAAATTGGTTTATCTGGCTCCCCGGAATGTCTTTGAAACTGTGTCAAAAATTCCAGGACAGTTGCTACACAAATACAGTTACTAGCAGAAAGCTTGCCATCCTGTAATAAAAATCAAGTTCTGTTTATGTGTTGATGTCTAATTTCAGAAGTAATTGTGCCTTTAATTCAAGGTTCTATATTTTTCCCCATTGACATGTGCAGGAAAATATTGGCTGTTTCAGAAAGAAAAGGGGTGAAAGGGTTCAGAGCTTTTGGACTCCTGCTTGGTAAATACAGTATCAGAGAGTAAAGCGCCTCCTGCCTTGCTGGGTTGGTGGAGACTAGCTGACTTGGTATCTGCCTGGGGCTGTGTTACTTACTTAAACCAATGGAGGGACAAGTTCTGCTCCAGAAAAGTAATTTCCAGGCTTTCAGAGATTCATATGCCTCGTGAGATGATTGTCTCTGAGAAACAAAGTTATGGAGTAATTCAAAAAATCTCTTGTAGCACATGGAAATCAGCCTTCATTACTTAAAGAGGAGTATCATAAGAGTTAGTATAGCTTGTGTGAAAACTGTTTTAGTTGGTTAGCCCTCTTTAGAATCATAGAGGTTGGAAAAAACCTATAAGATCATCAAGTCCATTATTAACCCTGCACTGCCATGTTGCCACTTAACCATGTCCCCAGGTGCCACATCTACACACCTTTTGAACACTTCCAGGAGTGGTGATGCCACCACCAATAGGGCAGCCTATTCCAATGCCTGACTACCCTGTCAATAAAGAAATTTTTCCTAATACCCAATGTAAACCTCCCCTGGTGCAATTTGAGACCATGACTTCTTGTCCTGTCACTTGTTACTGAGACTGTAACAGAAGAGACCAACACCCACCTGGCTGCACCCTCCTTTAAGGCCGTTGTAGAGAACAATACGGTCTCCCCTCCTTTTCTCCAGGCTAAACAGCCGCAGCTCCTACAGCTGTGTCTCACAGGACGTGTGCTCCAGACCTTTCACCAGCTCTAATGCCCTTCTCTGGACTCACTCCACACTTCAATGTCCTTCTTGTCCTAAGTGGCCCAGAACTGGACTCAGGATTCAAGGTGTCGCCTCATCAGTGCTGAGTACAGGGGGACAACCACTGCCCTGATCCTGCTGGTCACACTATTGCTGATACAGGGCAGGATGCCATTGGCCTTCTTGGTCACCTGTGCACATGCTGGCTCATGTTCAGCCATTGTTGACCAGCCCCCCCAGGTCCTTTTTGGCTAGGCAGCATTCCAGCCTCTCCTGCCCCAGCCTGTAGTGCTGCCTGGGGTTGTTGCAACCCAAGGGCAGGACCCAGCACTTCACCGTATCAAACCTCATACCACTGGCCTCTGCCCATTGAATCAGCCTGTCCAGATCTTTCTGCAGAGCCTTCCTACCCTCTTGCAGATCAGCTCTCCCACCCAGCTTGGTTTCATCTGCAGACTGACTGAGAAGGGACTGTAGAGGGTCAGACCTGAGCATGTTTTGTCTCAAACATTCTGAATATTGCTACAGGAAAGGTGTGATTGGAGGAGAGAGTCCTGTGGAGCTGGGGCAGTGCTGTTCTGAGCCAAGTTCCTACTCTGCCTTGAGGCTCATTCTTAGTCCCCCACCTCACTTCCTGGAGAAGGGCTGGCTGTGCATGAGTGAACAAAAATGTGTGACAAGTCTAATTTACATGAAAGGCATGCACCAAGTGAATTATAAAAGGGAGTGAATCAGCTCCCCTGTTTCTTTTTTTCTCTTTCTTTCTCTTTTCTCTCTTCTCTTTCTCTTTTGTTTTCTTTGTCTTGATATCCTAGCTCTGGACCATCCACATGACAGGACCACTGTGAGATCTAAGGACTGGAGATACGATTTGTTTTCTTCCCTTGCTTTGCCTCAGCAAATCATATCCTATCCCATACTCCATACTGAACTTTGTTGTGGGAGTGGGGAGATACTGGAAGTATGTTATGGCTTGTTAATCAGCACCTCTGAGTAGGGGTGTTGTGGTTTGTGAGCCACGACCTTTGAATATTGGTGTGCTAGCCAGCCCCTCTTTTAAGTATTTAAGGGCTTGCTAGCCAACACCTTTGCAGTCTAAGGAGTGGGCTGGTTGCTGTAGTTAAGACAATTGTACAACAAAATATGAGTTTCCTGACACACGGTCTGGTGTCTTGTTCAGCCTGATGAGAATCTATAATGAGCATCACACCCCATACCAATGGGCTGTGACATGCACTCGTTCCCCTTTTCCAGATCATCAGTAAAGATGTTAAACAGGAATGGCCTCAACAGTGAGCCCTGGGGAACACCAGTTCCTCATCCTGCTGGACTGGAGACCAGCTGGATGTAACTCCATTCACCACCACTCTCTGGGCTGGCCATCCAGCCAGTTTTACATGCAGCAAAGGGTACACTCCGGCCATGAGTAGCCATTTTCTCCAGGAGAATGCTGTGGGAAATGGTGTCAAAGGCTTTACTTAAGTTGTGAAGATGGTGAAAGGTCTAGAGAGGAAGCCATACAAAGAGTGGCAGATGTCACTTGGTTTGTTTGGCCTGGAAAAGAGGACACTGACAGGAGACCTCATTGGGGTCTTCAACGAGGAGACTGAGGGAAGATCTCTTTGGGGTCTTCAACATTCTCATGAGGGGAAGAGGAGGGGCAGGCATCTCTTCTCTCTAATGATCAGTGATGGGACCTGAGGAGATGACATAAAGTTGTGTCAAGTGAGGTTTAGGTTGGCTATTAGGAAAGGATTTTTCACCCAGAGGGTGTTTGGGCACTGGAAGTGGTCACAGCATCAGCCTGACAGAGTTCAAGCATTTGGACAATGCTCTCAGGCACACGGTGAGACTCTTGGGGATGGTGCTGTGCAGGGCTAGGAGTTGGACTGAATGATCCTTGCAGATCCCTTCCACAGATGATTGCCTGCTCAGAACATGATTCCATGAATCTGTAAAAGTCCAGGTAGACAACATCCACTACCTTTTCCTCATCCAGTAAGCAGGTCTCCTTGTCAGAGAAGGAGACCAGGTTAAGTAAGCAGGATAGCTTTACTGTAGGATAGCTTTACTGATGGATACACAGGGGGTGATAACCTGCAAAACAGTGACTGTTTTCTCCATTTGTATTCTCAGAAGTCTTTAGTTTCAAGTCTGTTCTCATTCCCTCTGCTTTTCTGAGTGAATTAATTTGGGATAGCCTCTGTATATATAAATCTGCAAGTCAGAGGAGTAAATGTCAAATCAGGCCTCCACTATAGGATCTTGTAGATATGAAGCAGTGTGCTTACACTGATAAAGAAATGTGTTTATGTCTTTATGGTAATGCTCGTAGGATTATCTGCCTGTTAAAGATATTAGAAATCTCTCTGCAGCAGTGGATTTTGAATTATCTGCAGTATTACTCAGTATAAATTGCATCAATAAAATAAAGCCACTGGCAAGATTGTTCAAAGAAGTCGGTCATTGTGAGGGCTTTATAAAAATTCATTAATTCTGTTTCATGTTGAATGGGATTTTGTCGCAGAACTTTAATCCTAGGCCATGGGGATGGATTTCTTTTCTTGCAACTAGAACCAAGGTGGTTTCTTTCTTACTTACACAGTGGTGAGAGAAATCAAGAAAAAAAGTCACTTCTGATATTACAGTATGCCTGACTGCTGTTCATTCTCCCAAACTGGCCACCTTGATTCTGGAAATGCAAAAATAAAAGACACTTTGCTATTTTTCCTTTTGAATGTAGCATTTCTGCTGCAGATTGATCCACTTTCCTGGCTTGTAGAATATGGTATTAGTGGATTAGACAGTGAATGATAATCGATTCACTGCCAGGAATAACTGATGATTGTGTAGGTCTCCAGTTGTTAATTTTGCTGGAGTAGTGACTGATATCATCAATGTAGGAGTGCATTTAGTACTGCCGGTTTTCTCATCATGTGCTTGAGTACCTTGTAGGTATTGATCTTGAAATTACTCCTTAAAAGTCATCACGATCAAATTACTGATCTCTCTGACCCCGTATTGTGGGGGGTCATATTCTCAGAGACCCATATTGTGGCTGTGTAATATGTCATGTTTTCTGATTTTCCAAAATGCTTTTGGGGGAAATTCATAATGTAATAATGGAACCTATCACTAGGTTTGAATATTTGTATTGCTTCCTATATATGTGAGAAAATCTGAAATCTTTTAGATTTCTCTGTAGCACTTTCTGAAAGAGTTCATTTCAAAAATAGATGAAGAAATTTAAATGTAAGAGAATGTTGTTTTACACTCAGTCTTCGAGCTGGTTTTAACCAAATTCTACAGTATGATGTGAAATAACCCCTTAGATCTGAGAATTACTGGATTTTAAACTTTGTGAACTTCAAACCTAACAGTTTTCATTGCTGTTTAGTTAAAAAATAGCCATTCCTGGTTTGCACTGTCTTTTTGATAATCAAGTTAATGATATATAGGATGAAAGAGGATGGACAAATATAAGAAAATAATTACCTGATTTTTTTTTTTTTCTTAGTCAGATTTTCTTATTAGAGAGTGTCTCTTGGAATAGTTTCTTTCTTTTATATTTCCATGTTCTAACTGGAAAATTATGTTTCTCACAAGATTTTGTTTGTTTTTCCAGTTGACCTGGAAAAATAATATGAAAATAAAATATTGTCTTTAATTGAAGGTTATTAGGTGTAAGTTTTATTTCTGGCCATTATACTTCCCCTTCCATACCATTTGTGAGGATTGTGGTAGAACAGCTGAAAGCTGCTTGGTTTCAAGAAACAGTTCAACTTACACGAATCACAGACTCATGGAATGGCTTGGGTTGAAGGGGTATCAGCCATCATCTAGTACAACCCCTTTGCCATTGCTCAGTGCCCCATCTGACCTGGATCCTTGCCATGGATGAGGCATCCACCAGTTCTCTGGACAAACTGCTCCAGCATCTCTGGGTTTCTGAACTGCAAGTACACGTTGCTGGCTCATGTCCAGTTTTTTATCTACTAATATTCCCAAGCCCTTCTCTGCGGGGCTGCTCTCAATCCATTCATCCCTGATAATTGGTATTGGAGATAGCCCCAACCAAGGTGCTGGACTTTTCACTTGGCCTTGTCAAACTTCGTGAGGTTCACACAAGCCTGCCCCTCATACCGCTGGCTGGCATCCCTTCCCACAGGGAATTAACTGCACCACAGATCTTGGTGTCATCTGCAAACTTGCTGGGGGTGCACTCAGTCCTCCTGTCCCACTCAATCCCATCACATTGATGAAGATATTAAATACTCCTTGTCCTAACAGCTCATTTGTCAAGTATGAGTAAAGCATCAGTATTAGTTTTTCTTTCAAACAACTCTGCTAATATAGAGTAGTAAAAGAAATATCACTTACAACCAGAATTATAAAAGAAGTAAATAATCTATTTTTCTAGAGAGGAGAACTTGCTGTATATATTGTAGAAGAGCAAGAAAGCTTTTAAACTGAAAAAGACATCTGCTTTAACTTATCGTTAAAAAATATCTTATCTTTGTTGCTTGAAGGGACGTCTCAGGCTTTCCACTGCAACAGTGTCAGTAAAATGATGTACATAAGACATAGAGCTAAATTTTAAATGTTTTCCATCTTTAATACCTATTTGACTTATATAAATACCTAATAGCTCCTTTCATGTTGACTACAGTATCTCCTTGCCTGTGTTTCCCTTGCCCCCTTCTGGCTGTTCAGAGGTTTTGTACATTTTAAGAGAAAAAAATCTGCAAATTCCTTGCATGGATCTAGCAAATTGAAAATGAAACAACAAAAAACCCCAAACAAGTAAATAAACAACCAAAACCCCAAAACAATACCAACCCAAAAACCAGCCCAGGAAACTGTTGCAGGACATATGCAGACTTTGATATGTATAGTAGTTTTGTCTTCTCTTTCCTTCTGTCACTTGATTTTGCTGGCTGTTATGCAAGGGGTGGGGGAAAAGTAATTTTGAAAGTACTCTTCACAAAAAGTGTTTGATTATTTTTAACCTTAGGAAAATTCTGGGTACAGAAAGGGTCACTAGATAATCAATTTTGTAGTGTTACAGGTGAATATATGGGGGTTTAAGCTGCTCCCTCATTTAGCTGTCATTAGCTGCCATGTCAATCTGTCAAATCCTTTTCAATGATTTTTGGGTTTATTGTCACTGGTCAAGCTTTTTGTAAGTCATTCACTAAGCAATCCAACAGACTTTGTACTTTTCAAGCCCCTTCCTTACCTCTAGCAGAAGTGGCATCCTAGGTTTGTTGTTGTAACACCTCTATTTTGTTTTCAGCTTGCAGTTTGGTTCCTTATCTCATTCTACTTGGCAAACTGTCCTATTTTGTAGGAACTAATTGTCTGAACCCTTGATAATGTTCTGAAAAGAAAACTTAACTTGAGTAATAATTGCAAAAACTAATAAAAATATATGTGTTATTATTTTTTATTAATTAATTGGTTAAGGCCTGTTTGGAGATTGTACAGTTTAATAGATTTTAGCTTTAACTTTTGACATATTAAGAGGCTTGTACATTTTGAAAATCTGCTCTTTTCTGCTTTTTCTTAAGGATGCAAAAATCTAATGGAAGTTACTACTTTGAAACTGTTTTGCCACAGCATTTTCCCTCCTCTTTGGTTTTAGGGAATTAACTGAATGGCAATAGAACAGCATTTTCTCCTGTTGAGGGCTATATAGGAAAGAAAGGTTTACAGTGAAGGAACAGGATATTTAGGCATTTAACATAGCTCTTCAAGGTAGTAAAAGAATCCTAGAGTATGATAAATAAGGTATCCCAAATGCTTGTTACTTATTTCGATAACAGTGAATTTTCTTAGACCTCTGGTTTTCTTCTGCTGATTCTTCTCTCTCACATCAATCAAACATGGAACACCTGGATTGAATATATCTAAATCCAGGACTTCTGAATCAGTTGCTTAGGGATGTTCAACAAAAGCATGTATAAATACTTGAGTTTCTGAAAGGAGAAAATGAGTGAATGAGATTTCTATTTTTTTTTTCTCAAAATATTTTCATCAAGTTCCTCTTTTCATTTATAAGAATNATCTCGTCATAGCTATGCATCAGCGGTGTTAAGAATACAGTGAATGAAGCAGCCTAAACCCATGGAAGTCACAGAGCGTTCATCTGAACTTTCTTTTAATAATGTATTTTTAAAATTAAGGCCTTTTTCAGTGTATACTAATCCTGACCCTCTGTTACAAAGAATTTTGTATACTTAGTGCCATATAAAGTGTAATCTAGTTTATCCTTTAAGTGTCAATGATACATAAAGCCCTGAAATGAGCCCTAGAAGGGGAACATAACTGTTGTTAAATCAGCATGTAGCGATCGAGAACAGGAAGAAATGAAAGCTGTGAAAAATACAGAGCAGATTGTTTGATAATCAACACAGAACTACCTCTGCTCAGTTGTGACACCAGGATGCAAAAACCTGCTCAAGATTTCGCACTTTCGGTTTTCATAAATGAGGTTGCTGGGGTGTGAGGTCTGTTCAAATGACAGCAGAGCTGTAGTATAAGTGCTGAAGAACTGGGAAAGCATGAGTACTATGCTCAGAGTCCTCTGTACACAGCTGCAGAACCAGTGTACCAAATCTGTTAATCTGATTTAGAATCTATCATCAAAGGATTGCTTAGGTTATTGTATGATGTATTTAAAAGATTTTAATGAGATATAAAGCATTTTGTAGTGAAACTGGTAGAGGAAGTAAATGTCAAGATAAGATTTTATCATTATCTTCTCAAGATAATGAGGAAATTAAGCAAATTACGAGGCCAGACCCTGAATCCCAGGATATCTTGAAAGAGTAATATGGCAAAGCAGATGTTAATTTCACACCTTCTTTTCTTGATCACGGTACTGATCAAGACTACAGATGACTGAAATGGCTCCCAGAGAACTGAAACATGGCAAAGGTCTGTCTTTGGTGTGAATGTTCTCCATTGCTATTGGACAGCTGCTGAAATCGTGTGGTGTGTGTGAGCCCACATTTGATTGTAGCAGCTGCAGCATTTTCCTTGTGCTTGGTGGGATTTGTCTGCTCTTCTGTGTCAATGGTGTAAAATGGCCACAGATGATCAAAAGACCTCACCCCAGACAGAGTTGAATAGCTGTCATATCTCCTTACACAGTTTGTTGTAGCCTGGTACTTTATTGCCATTCTCTTGATTTTGCAGAGTTTGCTGTGCCATCTCCTTTCTTCTTCCAAGTGGGAAAGTAATGAAGCTGAAACCAGTGCATTCATATCCGCTTTGGGCTACACGTCAGCAGATTATTATTGTCACTTGGTTAAAAACGTAAGTATTTTGTGTAATTGAGATTTTGTTAATAATAAATCACCAGTTTATAAGCACATACATGGAGCTGTCATTGTGATAAGGAACATGAACTGAGCTTTGTTTATCTTTTCTTACCTCAGTTACTTTTACAGCCTTTTAAGGGAGAAAATGAATTGGGAGATCTCTGGACAAATGGGAATTTTTTTATTAGATTACACTGTAATAGATGTTCATAAAAACAAAATTCCCATTGCTGTTGTGCTATAACAAAAAAAAAACATTTTCCATCATCATTTTTTCCCCATGAATTAAAATTACATTATTGTTTTATGTATTAGAATGTAACTTCTGAATGTTTTCTTTACTGTATCCGCTGCATTTAAAATGGGAGATGAGCCCTAAGTGTTAGGTAAAGTTACTTTTATATTTACAATATATAAAAATAGTGGGAATAATATTTCATAATATATTGACTTGAATTAGATAAAGCATGAAAAAATTATTAGTAGTGGTCTTCTGAAAGCTTTGCCTTAACTCTTGAGGAAGCAGAGCTGAAACGAGTATCTTTTTAGTTTTAAAATGTCTGAAGTACATAATGCGTTAAAATAATGTTTTGCTGTACAGTTTGTTCAGTGATTAGGAGAGCTTTAATTTGACATCAACAGTTAAAAAATTAAAAAATAAAAATAGATGAACAGAGAAAGTTATTAACCTTTACAGTGCATCAGACACATAGAGAACCATGCAACTATTGTCTGCTTATTGGCAGTAAATGTAATGTATTTTATTTTATTTATTTTTATTTTATTTAACAGATGGTTGTTTCATTAGTAACAGAACTCAGAGAAAACCAGTTCAATGGACTTAACATTCAGGGGAGGTAGGTGTTATCTAAACATAATTTTGATATGTTTTGGTTTGGGTCATTACAATTCAGTGAGGATCATTTTACAGTCTTGGGCAACTTAGGCTTCAGTTGAAAAGTTTTGGATATATATGTAGATAATTTAAGATGTGGACAAGCTTGTTAAGCTGGACTTCACGTAAGAGTTTATACTTGATCTAGGAGTCATAGAATGGTTGGAAGGCACCTTCAAAGATCATTTGCCTAATGCTGCTGTTGTCACTATTTTTCACATGATCATGTCTTTTTGCTGTCTGATTTATACCTTTCTACTGACCTTGAAATGCAGATCATAGTCTTTTGTCGGTACTGTAAAAATTAGGTAATTTGAATATCAGTAGACTCTTTTGCTTGTAAATTAAATGAATTGCAGCTAAAAAAACAAAAGAAAAAATGAGGATAGATATTTTTAATATAAACTGCGAATTCAAATTGTGTTTTCTGTTTTAAGTTTATTCAATTTATTCAATTATTAATAATAGAGTAATAAATATAAATAAGCAATACTTATTAATAAGTAAATTATTAGTGATTAAATAATTACACTGATAGTGTAATGTAATAAGCTAAATGAAATTATTGTTGTTATTAAATAGTAAAATAACTAATAAGTAAATAAAAGCATTTGAATGTTAATAAAATCGAAATAATTAACAATTAATTAATTGAATTAAAGAAAATGCCTGTGTACATTCTTTTGCCCTTCAGAGTCAAAAGGGATGCTATGAAGAAAAGAGTTTTATGACCTTATTTTACACCACATAGCTTGTAAAATTACAGGAAAGAAGAGGCTGATTGAAATATCTTTCTTGTATCATGAGCCAAAAATGTGGCTATTCTTCTCTCCTTCCTCTTTGCACCTAGATAATTTGGTAAGGAAGGTTAAATGAACTGAATTCGTTTAGAACAGATATTAGTATTAAAATCATGGACACAGTTAATGAGGGATATCACAAAATTTCATTCTGTGTAGGAAATAAACACCCACATTTTAAAAAGTCAAGTGAAACAGACTTAGCTGGGTTAAGACTGTTGGGAAGAGAAATACTGGATTTCTGCTGAGAGAAAGGGAAGACTTTGAACTTAGGTTTTTTGAGTGTAGAAATTATGATATGGCTGTTTATTCAAATTCTAGAGACAAAAGTAGTCTGCTTTTAGAGGTGTACATTTTCTCCTTCCTCCATTTAGTGATACTTTAAAAAACTCAGATGACAATGTGTGCAAATTCATTATACACAGTGGAGTGCATTGTGTACTATTCGCCAAGAACATATTTTGAAGATTATGTAGAAGACAATTGCCCTTACAGTGTTTTTCTTCTAAAGTTAAGTAAGAGTAAATTTATCTGCTGAACATTGCTAATCCTGGATAAGGAATTAGAAACATAATTTTGCAAAGGGAACTGATTTAGAGTTTCAGGTCTGTGTATCCTGGAAAATACTGCTGCACGATAAGATCATCCCAGTAATTACCACTCCTACAAAAACACTTGTAGCAAAAGTGCATTTTGAAGTAATTCAGTACAAGAAACCGTAAACACATATTTAATCAGATAACTACTCAGAAATGTGCATCTTTGAAAATGCGTCATGTTTTATTTCTCTCTCTGTTTATAATAATGGTTAGTACCTCATGTCCACACTGCTGAACAGGATCTTAATTCCCGTCTCAGGTATTCAAGGGTAGTACTGGTAACTCCCCAAAGAAAATACTTTCAGGTTCTTGCAGAGAATGCACTTCATTTAGTGAATCAGGAGAAACTTGCAGGAACTCAGGGAAGCCTTTTACAAGCAATCTAGCACCTTTTAATTTGCTAGAATTCAGTATTTCATAGTTCTTCGTCTTCATAAGTGTCTTCCTGTCAAAGCTACAGTTTCATGTGCTAGAAACAATATATATCTCTGGGAAAGTTGTGATTTCTTTTTCCAGATCTAGTCTCTGCCATTTAAATTTTTTTAATGTTCCAGACGTTCCATATTTTCTTTATGTTCCAGATTCCACTGTCTTTAATAATTTCCAACCATGTAGTTTTAGTGAGAAGGTCCAATAAGTAGTTTTTATATTGAGAGCCAAAAATGCTACATATTCCTTCAGCTGTAGGTCTGTAGATCTGTAAGACAAAAATTTTTCAGCTGAGCACTTGAAGACAGCAGGATTCATAAATTGTTTCTGTTGAGGGGAAAGAGAGGTTAAAAAGGCAACAGGAGGCCTGAAAAGCATCTAGGTTGTCTCTTCTGGAGCTCCAGGAAACTTACATGGAAGCTATGAATCTGTAGTCTTCCATCACTGGGGAAGACAAAGCATTGTCTGGTAGGAAGGATGGGGTGATGGAGCCAACACAACTGGGTTCAATTCAGAATTGTGTTGATATCCCTTACATAGTTTGTTTTGAGCACTTAAATATCAAAATTTTATCTGACTTCTTAACATTCTGCACACAATATGGAATGATATGTCAACAGTCGTTCCAGTAAATAATTTTTCAGCCGTTAGGTATGCTTCTCTTACATTTAATCTTCTGTAATTAATTAATGTCCTTTTTTGAGCTTAACAGTTTAGAAGTTATGACTTTTTTGAAATATGAACTGTGTTTATTTTTTCCTTCAGCATTTCAGCCAGTCATGTGAATGCTGTGTCCCTTTTCTGCGTGCCTCTCATTACTTTGCCTGATCTAACTCCATTGCTGGAAACTCTCCTTCTTTACCATGGAGGTTCATCAAAAGAAATTCTCAGTTCAGAGTTTCTAGAGGCTGTGAATGAGGCCTTTTTAAAGTAAGTAGCAGGGTTTGTATTATTGCTTTGCTTTTTTATAAAGATTATAAATTCAATTCAATGTCTCTTGTCTAGGTTTGTATGCTGAATGCACTGTACATCTGCTTTCTAGTAAAATATTACCTTTGCATTTGAATAGCAGAGCTTGTGGGCCAAAGCAGAATTTTACATTGCTGATGCACAAGTTATGGCATAACAGCTTTAAATATTGACTGGGACTTTGTCCCACCTATTCCCTAAAAAGGAGGTTAAAACCTTCAATATATTTTAGTAATTCTGTGTAAATTGTGATAATTTTTCATAGAAATGTCATTTACCTGTTATGTAAGTGCAGCAGTATTAGCATTCCTAACTTGATATTTTGGGAGCCATTTTAATTTTTCTGTGTGTAAGATAGATTCTTATGTTTGATGTTTTCATAATTCTTTCAATTTTTGTTGTTTTTGTTTTGCTTGGTTGTTGGTTTTTTGGGGGCTTTTCCATGGTTTTTTGGTTTTAGTTTTGGTTTGGGGTTTTTTTTGGTGGTTTTTTGATTCATTTTGTTTAGGTTGGGTTTTTTTGGTTTTTTTGTGACATTTGTTCTCCAGATTTTAAATTCTCCGGATTTTCACTGATTAGTTTTAATGAGTCTGAGAGAGGAGCAATTTGTGAAATACAGCTTTGCTTGCTTTGCTACCACTGAACCCACTGTTCTGATAAAATCTGTCTGTGCATGAAAGCCAGCTGAGTGAAGCTGAACATCAGGAAGGTTGGCTGTGCCAGGAAAGGGAAGATGTCAGGGAAAGCACAGCCTACTTTTGCTTGAGAATTGCTTTATTCAACTTGTAGCTGAGGTCCCATATTATAAACAGATTTTGTTAATACTAGAACATGTCCCTTGTGAATACTTTATGTCAATTATCCATTTTTCTCCTTTTAAAATAATTTTTAATTGCTTCCTCTGTACTCATTGTAATTTCTGAGATGTTCCAATGAAGAGTTTTGTGGCGATCCATTGAGGGCTCCAGACAAAAATAAATAATTAATGGCAAAGCACAATAACTAATCCATATATGTTAGTAGAAGCTGAGGAAGAGGAATGAAAAAGGAATGTGGAGGTTTGTAGTAAAAGATGTGCCTAAAAACACAGACCTGTCTTTCACTCTTCCACTTGTCCATCTTTTGTGGCTTCTGCTTGTACGTGTTCCACAAGTTTGGAAAACTTTGAGAGAGCAAGTTCATGGGTTCTGTACAGATGGTTTGTTCTCTTGTTAGTAAGCTGATGGGCAGTCCATCGTGGCAGACTTCTGACACTTCATACTGTGAGTATGGCCATTCTTTGGATGGTCATAAGAGGTTCTTCTGACTGAAATAAAATGTCTCGTTTCTTAACTTTTGAGCTATTTGCTTATCACAGTGAGCAAAAATACCTGATTTCACATGGCTTTTGACTAAGTGACTCTTGCAGGGTTCTCAACAGAAGTGCATGGTTTCCCTGAGAGCAGATACAGGCTCATGCATGCTTTGCATGATATATTCCTGGACTGAACTCATGTGGTCTTAATGTGAATGTGCTTGTATTTTAATTTTTTCCCCACTCTGACAACTGAATTCTATTTTCCTTAACTCTGTTGTGTTCTGAACACATCTTTCTGAACATGGGTGAAGCCTGCCCCAGAAAATAGGGCACTTGCAGGGCTCTGAAGAACTCAGAATTGTCCCGGTGGGACAATCTGCAAGTTCAGCTGTGGGAGTACAATCACTACAGTTAACTTCCTATATGGTTTTTAAATCTTGGAGTTGCAACACCTCTATGTAAGCTTGTTAGCTTTCTTTTCCTGCCATAATATCTATAATATCTGCTATGCTACCACAAAAACAACAAGAAAGTTGGTAGTGGCAAAATTAGCTAATCTCTTGTCATTCTTAATTTACTCTGATGTGCATCTATGCTTTAATAATAATACTTAATAAAACAGCATCCTGAAATTGAACATTGCCTTACAATTTTGAAATTCTGGATACTTTGATGTATTTCTTACCTTCACATGTACACTTTAAGGTCATTACATAGTATTGAGTGGAAAAAATACAAGCTTTTTAATGAAATTCAGAATTCTGAGAGCTGGTATTTTAACAAATATATGGCAAAATAAATACATTGAAAATAGATCCTAAAATGGCATTAGTATTCTTTCTGCTGGTATTTTTCTTTTTTATCAGTAGCTTTAGTTTGCATGTACTCTCCAGGCTAATTTTAGGTTTTTTAATCTTAACTTGATTTAAGACCGAGGCAAATATTTCTTGTTATTTATGTATTGTTTTGGTTTTAACCTTTTAATTTGCAACTATCACAATAGCTACAAAAATATTCTAGGATGTTTGTGCTGTGATATCTCTTCTTGGGTGGTTAGTTTAGTGTATTTTGATTTGTGCTGGTCCATACTGTGCCCTTTTTTTTGTAGTGATACAACACTATACTTAGCTGGGCAATAGCTGAAGTCTTTAGGTGAAGAGATAACTTGTCTTCTTAGCTACTTTTCTTTTAAATGGCTCTGGTCAGCTGGTGGGCTGAAGACTTAGCTACTTCTAAGTAATTTTTTTTCCTTTTTTGTTCTTTTTTTTCCTTTTTTTTGTTGTTGGTTTTGGGTTTTTTCCTTATTTCTCTAAACAGATAAGTAATGCTTTGGTTATACAGCAGAAATATTACGCAGGATCTTCCTGCTTATCTGTCAGTAGCTGTCTGCAGGAACTAGTACTGGTTGGAGAGAGCACAAAGGTCCAGGGACAGGATCTTTCTTGAGAGATGAGGGGAACTCCAGACTTAAACCTTCTGTTTCCATTTGATGGGATCCATCATGACCAAATTTTTAGGTTTTAAACACTTGTGGTAAAGTTGAATTTGTAGATGATGGTGATTTCCTGTCATTCTTTGCTATTACGATTTGCTGTTGAACAGGCTAATGTAAACAAGATTTTCTCTCTCTTGCTTCAAGTTAATCTTCATGCCTTCTTTTTCCCTAATATGTTTAAAAAAAGAAAAAAAAGTACATTTTTTTGTCTTCCTTCCAGTTACTCAGGTAAAACAGTATTTTTCTCTCTAAACCAGGAAGAAGATCTCCCTTCCTGAATCAGCTGTCTTCAGCCTTTGGCTTCGTCACTTACCAAGCCTTGAAAAAGCTACCTTGCATCTTTTAGACCAGTTGTTTTCCATTCAGTTGAATTCACTGGAAGAAGTGGCCTGTGTCATGAAAGACTCATTGCTGGTATGTGCAACATGTAGTACATTTGATACTGCTCTTTCATGCTTCAGGAGAGAGAGTTCTCAAATATGTCAGCATACAGACATACGTCAGCATAAATGGCCATTATGGTACATACGGGTTGTTAGAGCAAGACAAATCTTGAGTCTTAAAAAGATCACTAATTTTTTAAATTTTTACATTGAATTGTTAGAAGAGAAAAAAAGATTTCGTCCAATGATGAAGAATGGGTAAAGAAATGAGGATCCCACTGGTGAGGGTGTTGAGCACCTTCCTCTGTCTTAAAAAATTATAAACTCTGGCCAGGAAGGATTTGAATCTGTTTTTATTTCAATCTCTGTGCCCCTGGAGTTCAGGAATCTAAACAATTGGAACCCCTTGTAGATTATTTTATTATGGACTGCTTTGTTACTTGGTTTTGTTTGCAAACCTGAACAAAATTCTTAATGCAAAACATTTGCTAAACTGTAATTAAAATTTGTTTTCAAATGCTGTGTTAGGCAGAGCACCAAAATTCTTCCCTACGAGAAAACCTGGCACAGTACTTTTTCCAAAATAATGAGCTAGTTTGCAGCACTAAATGTGAATTTAATTGTTGATTACAGTGTGAAATAGCATGTGTGCAATGCACTCAAATTATATATTTCATAAAATGACAGAACTAAAGAATGGCATACGGTGTCTTATTTTCAGCCTATGAAGAGCTTACAGAGTACATATTCTAGTCAGGAAAAGAACGCTACCTTTAAATATTCTTCCTTTTTAATTGAATCTGTGTATCTCTTATTTAGGGATCCATTATGATACTTGTAAATCTCATAAATGCTTGGTGTCAGCAGTTCTTCTTATGTCATCTGGGGATTTAAATATATTGCAGCAAACAAGGCTATATGCAGGGTCTGTGCCTAATTTTCCTATATCAGATAAACTGTGAATTGTTTATAGTATCTGGTACTACACCATGTACCAGCTGAGGAAAAAAAAGATACCTAAATCTAAGTTATAAATACATGAAAAGAAGTCAAATATTGGTTTCAAGTGTTGTTTTCTGTTACATGCTAAAAATGTTCACACTTAAGTTGTCTTCACATCCTGATCTCTGAAAAGAATGGAACACTACTGTGCTAGCATGCTTAGGTTGTCTTTGCTTGCCTCTGCTCCAAAGACTTTGTGCTTTCAAAATAAGATATTGACAGACTGGCAGGACCAGTGCAGCAGCTTTGAAAGCTGGTTTAGAGAGGACATCCTGTGGACAAAGACTGGAATGAATGGAGCCATAAAGAAGAGAACAGTTGGCAGATGGATATTGATGATTGATAGGCACTGATAGGAGGGAGGGTGCATAAATAGGAGATGTCATAACAATTAAAAACAACAGGATGAGAAGCTTCAGAGAGGCAGTATAGAAGGAAAATAACGCGATCCAGAAATTGTGTTCCAAATGCATAAGGATATTTTGTACAACATGTACATGGTACTGTAAAGATATACTTGTGTGACATTAAATCAGTCAGCACTGATTATACAAGAGTATGTTAATTTAGCCTGCCTAAAGATATTTAAATATTTATTTAGGAATGCAGATGAGCATTTTTTGGCAGTTGGATATTTTAGGATGTATGCTCTGTTTACCTTATGGATATGGTAATAGCAGAATCATGAGTCAAAACTAGATTTCTACTTTACTATTTGGAAGAAAACCTTTAGAGGACAAATAGGCAGAAATATGTTAGTGATTTGATTATAGTACATTTTAAGAAGGAAATTTCAATAAGCTCTTTCATAATTGCGTTATCAGAGTAATTTCTCTAAATCAAGTATCTTGATACAGTAATCATACTGTACATAAACCTCATAGAGATCTAAGTTACCCAGATAGTTGTAAACCACTGTACTTCTATTATGAAAGAAACCTGATATGTACTACTTGTATATTTTAATTCCAGGAGTAGTTGTTGTGTGATGGTCCACTAACTTAAGTTTATATGGCATGCTATTATGTTTGTGTTTGTGGCTAAACTGAAATTAATATTGGAAATCCTGTAGTTACTCAGAAGTAATAAAAACAAGGGAAGTGACCATTGCCGATGGTCTCTTAGCTTCTTTGGAATTGGATGGGTGAGTGGATGTCTTCTGAAGCAACTTTAAGGTTTGTCTGTGTGCATTAACAATTAAACTTGCAGTAAATACACATACTAGTATTTTATGCTTTACCGGGATTCGATAGGTACGTATATATATAGATTTTCAAAGCTCCTGTATGTAAAAGGAGATGTGTTTGAATCGGTGTCATTTATAGTTTGTTTGGTTCTGAGATAGCTTTCCAGAGTAGTTTTATTTCTTTCAAAGGTGTGTTGCAAGAAAAGTGCAATAGGTTGAGAGAGCTTAAAATTTGTCGGCTTCTTCTTTATAAACCATCTATTCTTGCTGCATTTTGTTTTCCACCTTGTCAGCTTAGAATCAGAGAATCATTAAGGTTGGAAAAGACCTCCAAGATCATCAAGTCCATCCTTTGACTGAACACCACATCAACTGAATCATAGCTCTAAGTGCTATTTCCAGTTGTTTTTTGAACAATTCCAGGGATGGTGACTCCAACACCTTCTTGGGCAGCCTGTTCCAATGCTTAACCACCCTTTCACTGACAAAATTCTTCCTGATGTACGCACAGGTTGAGACTGTGTCCTCTTGTCCTGTCACTGGTTGCCTGGGAGAAGAGACAACCCCCGCCTGCCTGCACCCTACTTTCAGGCAGTTGTAGAGAGCAATAAGGTGTCCCCTGAGCCTCCTCCAGGTTAGACAACCCCAGCTCCCTCAGCTGCTCCTCACAGGACTTGTGCTCCAGACCCTTCACCAGCTCCATTGCCCTTCTCTGGATGCGCTCCAGCACCTCAATATTCTTGCAGTGAGGTGCTTCGCTGAAGGCCAGGTAGGCAACATCCACAGCCTTTCCCTCATCCAATAGGCAGGTCAGCTGGTCATAAAAGGCAATCAGATTGGTCAGGCAGCCTTTCCCAAAGCCCTGCTGGCTGGGCCTGATCCCCTGGTTGTCCTGTATGTGCTGTGGTATGGCACTCAAGGTAATCTGTTCTGTAACTTTCCCTGGCACCAGGGTCAGGCCGACAGGCCTGTAGTTCCCTGGATCCTCCCTTCCACCATTCTTGTAGATGGGTGCCACACTGGCCAACCCTCCGATATCTGGGACCTCAGTTAGCCAGGACTGATGATAAATGATGGAGAGCAGCTTTGTGGGCACTTCTGCCAGCTCTGTCAGCACCCCTGGGTGAATCCCATCTGACCCCCCAGACTTGTGATTGTCTAAGTGGCACAGCAGGTCACTAATAACTTCCTCTTGGATTGCAGGGGGTCTGTCCTGCTCCCCATCCCTGTCTACCAGCTCAGGGGGCTGGCTGCCCTGAGGATAACTGGGCTTACTGGCAAAGACTGAGGCAAAGAAGGCATTAAGTACCTCAACTTTTTCCTCATCCTTGGTGACCATCCCTCTGATTGTCACCCACAGGCACTCAGCCTTATCCCCACTGTCCCTGAGATGTACACTCAAGATACTCCCCAATATACAGAGCCAGTGAAATACGCATTAATGAGGGAGAAAAGAGGAAGGATAGAGAAAATTATTCTTTATATTGATGGATTCAGGTGCTTTTAAAACTTCTGTAAAAATATATTCGTGCTTTCAAAATATATGTATTCTTCAAAATAAAAACACATTTGGCACTTCGTATATATTTATTTTGGACTTGTTCAAAAGAACTAGGATTTGATCTTGGTATATGAGCCAGTGTGCTGGTGGACCCTTTCCAGTTTGTATCCAACCTGTGTTAAGCTACAGCGTGTTGGTTCGTCATCATAGCAGTGTGTGTGCAAAGGTAGGTAGAGTGTCTGGAGGACAGTGGAGGAATTACTCAATCAACCATTTAGCCCACAGGGCTGAAACCATGCTCTCACTTTCCACTGCTCTCCAGAACCTCAGAGTGGTTCTGTTTGGAAGGCAGCTTTGGACATCTATTTAGTCCAATATTTTCTTTAAAAAAACCCACAAACAAACAAACAAAAAAAACCCCACCCCAAAAACAAACAAACGAAAAAAAAACCCAAACGAAAAAAAAACTCAGAAGAAGGAGAGGCCCGTGCCTTCTGTTAGTCTCATCCCGGCGGTTCCTTCTGTCCCTCCCGCGGCAGTGGGATTTGGGGGCAGCCGCCGGCTGTGCCTGCTCTGGAGCGGGAGGTGGCGCACGTTCGATAGCGCAGCTTAGCTTTAGCCACGGCTCGAAGAAAATGGGGCAAAACAGGAAAATGAGGTGCCACTTCCTGTTTACAGTGTGGCAGAGACAACTGGGGGAGGCGAGGAGCTTTTCTAGACAGTTTTTAGTAAGGGTTGTTTGTTTTCTAATATTATCATGTAGGGATTGTTTTAAGCAAAGTCCTCATTCTCCCTGTGTGTAATTGAAAGGATATTCTTTTATTCTTGTAATTGTTATTCATAGTATTATCATAATTATTAAAACTTATTTTATAAACATAATTTTTATATATTATTACAATATTATATTAATTTTCTACTTGGTACTTTTTAGCTTGAAACAAATGTATACAAGTTTTCTTTTCCATAGTGCATTATGCACTTTAAGTTGTATTACTAAATGCCATTTTATAAACACTATGATTCCTAAAGGTTAGAGAATGCATTTTATTAAACATGCTTTACTCTAGGCTGTTCAAGAACTATATTCTTACCAAATCTTCAGGTTCTAACATCAGAGACACAAAAGCAAGGATTTGTTTTTTAACTTAGACTTTAACTTAGTACTTTGGGGAATGTGCATGTGGTTTTATAAAAGCCTAAGAATATGGAATTAAAAAGCAGTGTGTTTACTGGTGCATGTTTAATATAACAACTTTCTCAAAACAGTCTTTTGTGTGGGAGCATGGTAGAAGGCTTCACTAGTTTAAAAAAAAATAAATTGTTGCACTGAGGTATTTAGCTTGTACTAGCAACTCTGAAGTTCACAAAAGAAGATAATACTGTGAAAAAATGTCTTGGATTAAAATGCATGCAAAACTATTAAAGGTGATAAAATCAATTTAATCTCTGGAATTTAATTTTGAAGATGTAGTAAGAGTCTCAAAGCACATCCAGAAAGAATTGTCTGCAAAGAGGAAAGAATAGCTTTTTGAAAATCTCCTCCTTGTATCTTGCCTCTAGCAGTTGCATGCAACAACCTCTTCTTTCTGTCTGCCACCTTTAGTATTTGTAGTGATTGTTGTCATAAACAGTTTGGGATCCCAGGTGTTCGCATTTATCAGCTGTTGAGCCTGCTTGGTCTCACTGTGGAGAATCCTAAGAATTCTAATCCTGAGAAAATATGAGGGTTTAGTAAGAGTTGATCTGAGAGTTACAGTTTAATAATGGCTATGTAATAGCATCATTGTGTTAAGCTGTAAATTATGCAGTGACAGTTGTGTGAGTTGTTTCTTATTAATACCTAATTTTCTTTCATTTGTTTATCGACAGCCACAAGCAGCGAGCCATCCTGCCATTTTCAGAATTGTAAATGAAATTTTCAAGTAAGTCTTGAAATTACTGTGGGGAGAGTTTTAAATTACCCATTTAAACATTAAGGTTTTCTTCACGAGAAGAAGCAATATTATAATCTGCAACATACAGTTTCAGGATCTCTTTTTCTTACCTTTGTGCTTAAAGTCCCCTTCTGTGTAATACACTGCAAATAATGAAAATGTTAAAAATCTTATGAACTTTAAATAAAAGTTACATTATAATAATCACTGGTACAGTTGACTACATTGTATTTCAGACTTTAAAATTTGTAATTTATTTTGTACTTCAGTAGAGATTTGTGGTTGAAATACAGTTTTGAGGTGCAGATTAGAAATGCTGAAATGACTTTGCCTATGCCAGCATGAAGGTGGCATTTAGCAAAAACTTTTGCATTGCCAGTGTAGCCTCTTTTACATTTTGTTAATGTTTTTCAGGATTTATGTTAGATATGCTCTCAGTGGCCTTAAACTATTGACCCACCTGTTAATAATGAGTTTGATTTTGAATGCATTAAAATTATTTTGAAGCAGCCAATATATTGGTTACCACGTGGGGGCTTCTAATCCTTTATACTCAGTTTTCAGTGGCTTTTCTCTTCTTTTCACTTGACTTAACACTTAATAATTTTAAGTAGATCTACTGCTAGCATTATCAGTATTAACAATTCCAATAAAACAATAATGTATTTAGTGGCTGACATCCTTTGCTCATCAAGTGTCTCCCTTCTTAAGAAAATTTAAGCCCTTCTTAAGGGCTCCCAGGTACACATGTTTGGGGGCATTTGTGTGTCCGTGTGCATGTTTGGGTTCATGCAGGCACTAACAGCAGAGTCTTTGGTGTAGAAACTGTAGAGCACTGTATTATGAGAGTGAGGCCACTTGGCAGCTACTGCTCTGGCAGTCGTTTGTTACTGTGGTCCTGTGCCTGCACACAGATGGCATTTTCTGAAGATTTGAGACTAATCACTTTCCCAAAACAAGATGCACCTAGAAATTTATGTGACTTCAGCAGACATGTACTGATGTCTCAGGCTGGATGTGATGCTACAGGGAGACAAAATTTGTTCAAGCTTCTTGGCTTATTTAAGGTCATGGTATATAAAATGTTTTCTAAGAAAAACATGTGACTTCACTACTCTTTTGCATGCTGTATACTGTAGAAATGGATAAAATGATGTTTCTTAGCTAACGCAGGACTTTTTCCAACACAGTATTTCCTAGTAAAACTTTGCACTTCTATTAATGTTTCAAATTGTCTTCAAAAATGACGTTTTGCTGTTTCTAAGCCTACATTTCTGCTCTGCTTTTTTACTTTGAATTGTTTCTGCTTAGTGTTCTTGTTCATCTACATTTTTGGTATTAAAACCTTGATGTATTTCAAGAATACTATGTCTCATGTCCTCTTGGTATTTTCATGAAGCTGTGTATTTTAGCTGGCTTTTGCAGACCAATTGGTTTATGCAGCCTTGTGTTTATTTTTGTTGTATTTCTCTAACATCCTTCCAAGTATTATCAAGTGATGGGCAGATGTTAAGATGCTATTCCAGCATCTTAATCACGTGTGAGACTTTAGAGAACTGATGATAAAGAAATTGTACTTCCTTGTTTGGAAACTGTGTTAGGTTTCTATAGCTGGTGCAAAACTTCTTTTATTTTTGGAGTTAGTGTTCTGTTGGAAGTATGGATCTAAGCATTGTGACTCTTTCTGTAATAACTTTTTCTGCTGTTTGCATGCATATTGAGATTAATTGTGCTAAATTATTTTATCACAGTGCTATTACTTCCTGCTTTTATTTCCCAGTGTTTTCTTGCTATGTATGGCTATACAGAAGTCCATATGCCTAGAGTGTCTTGAGTTTCCGTGTACTGTGTCTTCTTTTTATATCAGGGATTATATTTGCCTGTAGTTTTGTGATATTTCTATGTTACAGTAATGTGTTAGCTCTTCATATCTTTTTGAAGGAATGAAACAATTCTCTAATACTTGTATGTCACTGGCAACTTACTTTGAACATTTTTTCTCCTTTCTACTATCTGTCTTTCAAATAAGAGAATGAAAATTGCTGCTACCTGTTTTCTCCACTTGCTCCATTTGCTCAAGCTTATTTTGCACTATAGAAGGCCAGTTGAAGCATTCCCCTTCATAAACCTCTAGAGCGGCCCATGGGATGCAGTCTCACAAAATACTATGAAGTATGCTTAACTTAATCATGGGAGTAGTTGCTCTGAGCACAATAAAGTGATCAGATGCCAAGTTTGGCTAATAAAGTTGTGCTAGTCTTTTTAGTTGTATACTTGTTTCCCCCTATTGGTAGGATAAATTATGTGTCTGCATGTATATTGTATATATTTACTAAGTCTAGTTTCTTTGCAGAAGTTGTGTATGTGGTTTGGTTTTGGTTTTTTTAAATTAAAAATAAAATCTAAAAAGCTTGCAGAGTTAGTATTTCTGTTAGTGGTGTAATGAGCTCAGACACAGTTTGAATCTAGAGCATACAAAGAATATACCTTTTTTGTTCATTTCAGTTAACAGTGTTGTGGTGGGCAGACTAATTACCTGATCTGTCATATCTGACTTTTCAATGCTTAGGAATGCACTGATGGAAACTGATGGAACTTCAGGAGTTATGACAATAATACAGGTGTTTACACAGCTCTTCCTTCAGGCTCATCAGAATGAAAACAAACAGGTTAGTCAAGATCTCTTTCTTAGTGTTTTTTTCCAGTGAGAACATGCAAAATTTTGCAAGGAAAGAAACAATTCTATGCTTAAAAGAAATGACTGAATATAATGTGGTAAATAATAGCATCCCTCTACAGCTGCATAGATAAAGTTCAGTTCAAACATTTTCACCTGTGCATAAAATTATGGCATGAAACCAGTATATAAGAGCAATTTACCTAACTTAACCTTCGAGTATGTCTGCCTAAAGTGATTTTCACAGGCTCAGTTCCCGGATGCGGAAGTTTCTGCCTGTAGAGTGAACATGAGCATGAACATTCATCTTTGATAAAAAGGAGGAAAAATGCAAGATGCATTTTTCTTTTGCAGTAGCAGGGTCTCTGATAATGGATGAAGCAGAGATAACAACCCCATTCCCAGTGCCCTAAATAATTATAAGTAGGATATTGAATAGTCATACTTGTCTGTTTGGAAGGTAGAAGACACAGAATACATACTGGTTTCAGTTTCTGGTCTTCAACGGTGGCCTCTCAGAAATTTTCCTTGGTCTAAATTTTCAAATTTCACAGCTTAGTCTCTCTTCTTCTGCACAGATTTTTATACAGGTCTTACTGAACTGAACTAAGTGGAATTACTTTTGTGTTAATTTAAACAAGAGCAAGATCAGTTTGGTACCTTAAAATTTCAAAATACAGATATGAAAAAGTCTTATTTTACTTATAGCTTGCCAACTTGATTTCAGATTCTCAAATCACTTGGCATTTCACATCCTAACCATCTTGTTTGTTTTTTTAAATCAAATTCGTATGATGCAAGTTTGGAAAGTACCCTGTCATTTTAAATCCTTAACTTTAGACTGAAGAAAATTTCCAGTTCCTTTCATTTTTTGCATCTTTTGAGAGAGATGGTAGTTAAGAGACTGCTGGGATTTCTTGAAAATTGTGGCATACTGGCCTTTAATTAGCAGTGTGATTGAATCTGTCTCCTAGCTTCAGGCAGCTGTCTTGCTTAATACATGAGTGCTGTGTATGGTAATCTTATGCCACCCTGACTGCATGGAACAGCACGCTGTGTAGGCCCAGGTGGGATCAGTGGGTGAGAAGGAAAGTCAAAGATTCCACACCCATCAGACACCCAAGAGCTAATCCTGTTGTGCAAGTGATGAGTTTTCTTCAAGGTGAAAGTCCTTTGCCTGCTGGCATTGCAACATGGACTACTGCCCATTTTTCTGAAGTAGTTTTTAATATTTCGTTTCCTTTATTTCACTTGTATACAGTTTAAGTCATGGAGTTCTAATTAAGGTATTATCTTCAGTGATAGAATTTAAAGTCCCTTGTCTGACAGTTTGTGAATCAGCTGTAATGTTAGCTAACAGTTTGCTTGCAAAAAGGCAGGTACAGATTGCTTCCTAAACTTTAAGTCAGTCAGATCTCCTTTTTGTTTTTTGTCATACCATCATTACATATATTCATAAGGTATCTGTCTTTGTGGTATCTGATTTCCCTTGACAAGACATGATGTGCTCCCTTAGCATTTAGTAGAAGAATGGTGAAAACATGAATGACAGAAGATGGAGTGGATTCTGCCTGGTCACTGGGACCTTTGGAATTTATAGACAGTTAATTGAAATAACACTAGGCAAACGTGCATCCATAAAATTTGCAAAAGAACTGGGTCATGTCTGGCAGTTCACAGATTTGCATGATAGGAGAAAAGTGATTCTCTGTTGCAGTGTGGCAGCTGTCAGAAATAGCTGTCTTTTATTATAACTTTGTAGACCATTTAGAAAGAACAAGGTTTGGCAGAAAAAAAGCTGAAGAGTGGTAAAAGACAGTGCTGCTGGGTTTAGGATAGTCTTTTTTCTTCCATGTTCTTGGATACTGAAGACAGTATAAATGGAACATGGGGTTTAAACCTATTTGGGAAAAAGTCAGCACACTGCTGACTCACACTCACCTTGGTGTCCACTGGGTCCCCAGGTCCTTCACTGCTAACTGCTCTGGCTGAGTGGCTGCCAGCTTGTAATGGTGCCTGGGTTTATTCCTCCCCAAGTGCAGGACTTTATACTTTCTCCTTGTTGACATTTATTTGGCTTCTTTCAGCCCATTTCTAAAGCCTATCAAGGTCCCTCTGGATGGCAGCACAACCCTTTCATGTATCAGCCACTCCTCCCAGTTTTGTGTCATCACCAAACTTGCCGAGGGAACTTGCTGCCCCTTCATCCAGTTCATTAATGAAGATGTTAAATAGGACTGGACCCTGTACTGACTCTGCCGTGCTCTGGTAGTTAGTGGACTCCAACTAGATTTTGTGCCAGTGATCACCACCATGTGCGCCTGTCTATCTCAAAGGGAGTTGGTGTTGCACTTGTACATACATGCTCCGTGCTAGACCTGCCTGTAGTACATGTTTGCGGAACAAAAAGACTAAAGGTGTGCTACTTCTAGTCTCAGTTACACAAGCAGCATTCACAGTGTACGTACAGTCACACGTATTCAGATAAACAGAGGGCAAGTCTGTTATCTGTGACCGCCCTACCTGGTGCTGAATCAGATCCTAAGAATATTAGGTTTCCATTTTTGAACAGTTGGCAATAATCTACACAATGCCCTCAGATTCTCTAGAAGTTATTAGTTCTTAGTTTAATATGATCTGTGAATCTGTTTACACTGGAAAATGAAATTAAACTAGTGTCTCTTTTAAGCTCTGCATATTAAGAGTAAAAACTTACGTGATTACAGGGAAAAAGACTAAGACTATTTAAAGATGTAATTTTCTTCATGCTCTGAGTCTTTTTTGATGCATATACTTTTAAAATCTATAAATAATTACTTTTTATAAGCAATCATTTCCTAAATATTCACTTTCTTTATGCAAAATCCTAAAATTAACTGTAGAGTTAATTTTCTGTTCTCTTGTTTCAAGTCTGTATCGTTAATTACTACCTTAGATGAGATTATTCACTGTGGGTTTGTTTTGAAAACTGACCAGAAACCTCTTAAAATAATAATTTTGTATCTTAGCATAAATTTCCACTGAAGGCCTACTTCCCGTACCATCACCAGCCCCTTGTAAGAGGTTTAGTCAGACGTCCTTTTGGTAAGCTTTTCATTAAGTATTTGCAGCATTATGAATATGCATGGTCTGTATATGTCTTAAAATAACTTTAAAGGGTTAAAAGATATAAATAAAGATAATCTTTTGCTGTTTCCTTAATAGGGTGTGTTTGATTTAGCAATTTTAATAATACTCTTTTAATGTATTTTTCTGCAGGAACATCTAATTCTTATGTAACAATACTACAGATGTAACTTTAAAGAAAACTAAATCAGAAGTGAATAACAAAGAAAGAATGCGTAATTATGTAGGAATGAAGCCACGTTGCAGAGATTGTAAAAATACTACAATCTTCTTGTTATAATATCAGTAATTGTCACTATGGAAAAATTCATATGTATTTCAGAAGAAACAGGCTTTCTGTTTCTCTCTGAGGCTTGAATTCTGATATTTTAGATTGCAAAACCTAATTTTTTTTTCAGGTTGCCTATTCGTATAGATCAAGAAACCACTGTTCAATGTGATATAGTTTTTTATGAACAATAATTAAAGCTCAGTACAAAAGCCTCTGGGAATGCTACTGCACTGATATTATATTAATATTCCTTGAGCAAAGGAACTCATTTCAATATTCCTAGCTGTACTTCCTCACATGGCTTTATCAATGAATTGTTGTATGAAACACAGTAATAGGTATTGTTGAAAAGTGGGAAATTTTTAAATGAAATTTTAAATACTTTGTGATAACTGAATCAAGTTGGAGGAATCTTACCTTAGAAAAAAAAGCTACCTTAATGTTTCACTGTTATGTTCTAGTGGACAGGCTGTTATTTTAAGAGTTTTGTTTTCATCCTCCATCCTCAGAACTCCCAACTACACATTGGTCTCAACACTTGAAACATATTTCGGACATGCTCAAAGCATTAGTAGAAGATACAAACGTTAGGTAAGCAGTATAAGAGCTTCGAACTTTTTTGTCCTTTGCATGTTAGTTTGCGAAAGGTCATGTAATTTGAAGTCTTTAGTGGCTACATTGCATCATTTTCTTATTATTCTTTAAATAGGGCTTTATTTTTAAGAATAGGACTTAGATGGCTTACTGAACCTGAGCTTTATAGTATCTATATACCTGACCAATAAGCCTCTGAGGAAACAAAATTCTGTCATTCCATCCAACAAATACCTAGTTCCATAACTGAAATGCTTACTTGTCTATTCTCCCATTTCTCCCTCAAAACTTTTAACCCTGTTTTATGAAGGAGCTTGGCTTTCTGCAGGCTTGTGCAAACATCCAAACTGCAAACTTCTTTGTTTTCATGAATATGGGACTGCCAGACTACAGTATCATTTTTGCTGCATTACTCTTTGAGCTGTCACTCCATGTTTCTGACCTGCTGCCCTTGGAGTTTTTTTGTCTACATGAATTATGCTTTGATAGGGGATATTCTGAGACTATATGAAAAGAATGAAAAAACATGCATCTCTATCTGCTGCTGCCTTGTAATTGTTTCTTATCAGGAATGTGATGAGACCTGACTCAGATAGAGCTTGGACACAAGTTTGCTTAGGTCTGCTCTGAGAGTGAGCTATGCAAAGAATGTTAAACAGCTTTTGAATTCAAAGAAACAATTAATTTTGATTTTAAACTTGAAATATATCAAAAGAAACATAGAACTCCAAGTCCAGCCAGACTCGCAAAACAAGATCATAAGAATCACAGAATCAGCTAGGATGGAAAAAGCCTTTGAGATCATTGAGTCCAACCTATGACCGAACACCACCTTGTCAACACCAGGTGCCACATCCAGTCTTTTTTAAACATCTCCAGGGACAGTGACTGTCTGATCACCCTTTCTGTGAAGAACTTCTTCCCAATGTCCCACCTAAACCACCCTTGGTGCAGCTTAAGGCTGTGTCTTCCTGTCCTGTCACTGGTTGCCTATGAGAAGAGATTGACCCCCACGTGGATGCACCCTCCTTTCAGGGAGTTGTGGAGAGCAGTAAGGTCTGCCCTGCCCCTCCTTTTCTCCAGGCTAAACAATCCCAGCTCCCTCAGTTGCTCCTCGAGGACTTGTGCTCCAGACCCTTCACCAGCTCCATTGCCCTTCTCTGGACACACTCCAGCATCTCAACATCCTTCCTAAACTGAGGAAAGAACTGAACACAAGAATCAAGGTGTGGCCTCACCAGTGCTGGGTACGGGGGGCCATTACTGCTGTCGTCCTGCTGGCCACACTACTGATACAGGCCAGGATGCCATTGGCCTTCTTGGCCACCTGCGCACAACTGGCTTGTGTTCACTCTGCTGTCAATCAGTACCCCAGGTCCCTTTCTGCCTGGCTGCAGCCACTCTGTCCCAGTTTTCCCCCTGTGTACTGGAATAAAGATACCGGAATAAAACTAACTTGCAACCAACTATGCTTGGTTTCAGTTAACTCATGGGGGCTTTTTTTTTCTGCTGAGTGGCAGAAAAAAGCTTTTTGTTGTTCCCTCTGAGGCCAGGCTGTCTGATGGTAGCTTCTCACTTTCTGTATGAGCTGCACTTCAGTGCTGTGTCTCGCCTGTTCATCCGTGAAGTGTGTCAAACCTTTCTGTCCTTGGAGTGTGACCCGTAGCTGACCCTGACTTCTTAAAGAAACACATAACTCAAGCTTAGAACAAATAAATAAAACAAGTATCATCCACCATGATGCATTACAATAATATAACCATGTCTGTTCTCCTTTTGTTGCCCAGCCCTTTCTTGGCTTATATATAGTCTTCTTGCCCCTTTGTTTTGAATAGTACACTAGTGTGAACAGTATTGTACATGCCAGAATATACTCTTACTTCCTTTAGAACTCCTGCAACAATTATGTTTTTTACCAAACCCCTCCCAGTTACAAAGAAAATGGATCTAAGATGTTTTCAATACTAATATCCATGAAGAAACCATATTCGATTTTATTTTATTGCTTTATTCCTGATTCTGTATTCTTTCTACTTAATAAGATTTACAGAGGAGAAAAAAATACTGTTACACAGCATGTCCTGTTGCTTTGTATATCCACTACTCTCATTTTATATAGGTTGGTTTTCAGGGGTTTTATTTTATACCAAATGTGAATCTTATAGCAAAGTGCTTTCTGTGTCCTTCTAATCTACAGATTGCTTCTGTGCTGTGATTTATTATTATGTAGTAGTAGTTTTAGTGAACAGTAAATGTTACATGACATTTTAAACCAGAAATCAGTTGATCAATTGATGAACTTATGTACATTTTGGGGGGGAAAATCCCAGAAAAAGTGAAAGGCCACTTTTGCCAGTGACAGTGGAGCATAGGTGCCACTACAGAGCAGGCAGAAACAGTGATGGGGACAGAAGTGGAGGGTACATGACTCCAAAACAGGCACTGTAATGGTAGAAAATCTTAAAGATAATGGTAACTTCATCAACTCCTGGAATTTCTAAGATCTCTTGTAGTTTCCTTGTAAAGGTGGTACAGCAGCTCTTTGAGTCCCCAGGAATAAAACATAAGAAAACCTAATTCTTTCAAGTTTTTCCAAATTTATTAGGAATAATTGTTCCTAGTTCTTAATCTTAATCTAGTTGTTCTTCTGTTTGTCCTTCCACGCTTAGTTTAACTTTTTGCTTCTGAGACACCTACCATTAGTTTGCATCTCCCCATTAGTTCTCTTTTCTTTAGTCTTCTCTAACTTTAAAGGAATGCACGTGAGAAAGTGTGGAGATGAGTGGTGGTCTTTTATTACAGTGGTAATCCTTTTGATAAACCTTCAAAATTTTCATTTAAGATTACATGAATTTTAAGAGTCAGGAGATACACTTTAAAATATGCTTTAAAACTTTATATTTAGTCCATCTAAATGTAATTCCTCATGAATGCCGAAACAGATGCACTTCATGAATTACCAAAAAGCAGAAAATAAGCCTGGAAAGCAACAGAGAGAAAGTGAAAGGCAACAGTATGTTAGAGTGTAATACTTGAGATATGATTTAAAGTTTTGGAAATCCTGCAGCTGAAGAGTACAAACAGTAGGGATTAATTTTATTATGTATCTTTTCATACATAGTATTTTGTCACTGTTTATTAGAAGCTGCTGGTAAGGACAGTTTGTTCTGCTGTCAGAGTTGATCTGTAGCAACACTGGGTGTGTCTCATTTGATCGATAATAGATCTCATTTTCAGATAATAGATTAAGTAGTACATGGCTGTAGGCTTAGCACATAAGGTATTCTCTGTGGAAAAGTAATTTAAAGATTTTTTTAAGTTAACTGCCAGCACCCTTTGTAGTTAATTTAAGGCAATTAAAAAGGTTAAATAATGAGAAATACTTAATTTTATCTGTGTTGTTTTCCAGTTCTCTCACTGACCTTTTTGAAATTTGGTTTTTGGTTGCTTGTTTTGGAGAATGGCTGGATATTGCAGCAGAACAATTACTGAAGGCTGCTGTAGAACCAGATGCTGTGCTGTGGCTGCTGGCATTTTACTACTGTCCGAAGAATGAAAATCAACAAAGGACTCAAACAATGGTGGGTAATGGAGCGATAGTAAGTGGCAATAAGCAGTCAATAGTCTGATTATATCTTATTGCTGTAAAACAAATAGTGCACACCAGAAAAATGAAAGGTATTGACTTTACAAGGCCTCTGGGAATTGTGTTGCAATTGAGAATTTCAACGATTTTTTTTTCTTGTGACATTTAGAAAACCTTTTTCCTCTTTTTAAAGTATAGATTGAAGTATAGATATAGATTAGCACCTTCTTGGCTTTCTTTTGGATAACGAGGGTGTTTTTAATCATAAATACAACTACCCTATTGATGGTATTTTTTAAATCAGTGTGGCAGAATTCAGCATGCCTGTGTTATGACAACTTCTGAGAAGGAAACAAGAAATCACAGCAGTTGAAACCGTGAAGATACTTATCAAACACAGCCTTGAATCCTAACCTTGCCCAACTATTCTCATTTCTCTCTAGTTTTTGGCATGTGATAATGTAATAAGTACGTGATATTCCCATATGCTGGGTTGGTAACAGAAGGAGCAGTGTTCTAACCTTACACACTGTACTGCACGAAGAGTGCTGTGTGTCTGTGTAGGCAAGCAAATACTTGAAAGCCTATAATTTAAACCTGTTATGCAAGTCTGAACTAGCCCAAGCAATTGGATTTATGAAGCCCAGATTCAAAAGGCTGCAGCTTGTCTAGTTTTCCTTAATTTGAAAATGGATTCTGCTGGATTTAAAAATGCAACTCAGTACACCACAGTAGTAAATTTAAATTTACTTTACATTTATGTCTAATAGTCCACGTACAACAATTATTACACAATATTTTATTTCTTTCCTTCCTGTCGTGCCTCTCAGATGGCACTACAAATGAAAGATCACATCCCAATCACTTATAAATTTTTTTTTCTCTTTAATTTCTTATAGTCTAGGAGCAGGGGAAGTGATGGTGGCTGAGCAGACTTAGGCTAGAGCTATGGTGAAGTAAAGAATTTTAGAATGTAGTTTTGGGAAAGAAGGCAATACATGAGCAATAAATATGAGTGAACAAAACGGTTGCACCTACAGGTGCAGATCAATGTATGAAATATTGTTTTAACTCCACAGAATGAAATCACTTTGTCCCATGTATGTAATCATCTCCCTGTGTGTCCCCTATTCCATCAGTTTTGTTATTCAGTCATAACATAAGACAGAGTTTAGTGAGAAAAAAGCTTTTCCACTGACAACCCATGCAGTGACTCATCTTCTCCCAGAGTTCTGCTATTTCAGTTCATTATCATTCTTTTCTTAGTTATTTGAACTAAGACTTTTTTTTTTTTATGCAGTTCAGACTACTTCAGAAGCATTCCCACACTCCATGCAAAGCTTCTGCCTTTAGTTAGATTTTTTAAAAATTTGTCCTTTGGCAGATTAGCTCTCAGCTCCTTCCACTGAAGTGGTTTCTACCTCAACCCCAGCACCTTTCATTAGTTAAGGATTAACATGGTATGGGAACTCCTGGCAAGTGTCAATCTGGAATGCTTTTCATTCAGCATTATTTTTATCTGGAAAGGTGTGCACTTGTGACTTAAGATTTTGTCTTCCTGCTCTGCGCTTTTGGTAACACCTTTATATCAGCCAGTAATACAAAGGGTTTAAATTATGTAAAGAAGAAAAAGGCTGTTTTTGCTGTTCACTAGAGTTCACTCATGTGCAGGACTAAATATTCTGCTCCTCAATATTTATTTCTTTGCTGCCTTCCTTTCATACCTTAAGGCTTTGAAACATTGAAGGGAACAAAACTTGGAGGCTGGCACGAAGACTTGAGATTCCTAGGGTACATGAGCTCTTGGAGCAGGGCCAGCTGCTATCCATCTGCAGTCTCTGGCACGTGTGATGCACAGAGAGATAAAGAACAGGAATTCCAGTTACCTTTCTGTAGATTCTGGTATTATTTGTGCCTCACATGTAGTTGTGGACTTAATGCAAGAATAGCAGCTTTTTCAGACTATTTTATGCAAAATTGTTAAAAGGGTAGGTCAGCATCAAATAAATGTCTGAAAAAAATTGTCCCAGTGAATATCCTTGAGAAACAGGTGTCCTTTTCCTTTGGGTCTTCAGTGGTGTATTTTTGTTGTTCCAGCTGATACTTATTTGCATTCCGTCTACAAGTTTTCTCAGTTAATTTTTAATACAGTGAACAGAATTATTGTAAGGATTTTTTTGCAGCAGTTGCTTATAGTTCTTTTTCTAGAGGTGCCAAAATCTTCTGTTTCCTACCCCCAGTAAAAATTAGGTTTTATGGTGTAACTCACAATGTAAAAACATAAGTTGCGAACAACACAGGAAGAAGTTAAAACACACATTCTTACCAGAACATTTTATCAGCTGAGGTCAGGCTGCATGGGGATTTAATTTATTTATAGCAGCAATACTGAATTGAGCCCTTGAGAAGTCTTTGTTCTTTTTCCCACAATGCAAAAATCAGACTATATTCTGCTGAGGGACTTTCTCCATTTCCTTATATTATTAAAAAAGGTAAGATCCTGGCTTGATGCCCTGTCTGCTTCATTTGTAAGACCAAAGAATAGGAAAAAATCCATTCTGTCCACATTTGTGTGTGTGAATCAGTGTAAAAGAAATGTGTACAGCCCTTCCTTCCCTGGTTTTCCTGCTGCTTAAATTCAGATTCTTTTCATTTTTGAGTTGTTTCTCCAAAGATTCAGTTTTCTTTTAGTGAATAAATCCAAAGGAAAAATACCACAGACTTGACCTTTACTGTTCTCTGATCCTGCATCCTTTGAAATTATTTCCTACAGGTGGAAGGTCAAGCAGTCTACAATCATCTAATGATGCTCCTCAGCTGTACAGACCTTTCTCTCAAAGACCTGGAGGCTGCCGTACACAGGATAACGGGTATAGAGCAATGTTGGAACCAGTGTCTTACAACACATCTTCTGACCAACTTTTTACTCTTTTCATCTGGTGGACATAAGATTGCCCAGGAATGTATTTACCATGTAAGTGCTTCTTCCTTTTTTTTAGGTTAAGTTAAATATATATTTATTTAACTATTTTGGATTTAAGTTTCAACCTCTTAAAAAAGAAAACACATAACAGAGAAATAAAGAAGACTGTGACTACAACAGGCATATCTAACCTATTTCAGCTACAGTCAAAATATTTTCCATTCACTTCTTGATATCACTGACAGGGTTGCTGTTGTGACTATACAGATGGAGAAACAGTTGAAGTAATAGCTTGCAGTTAAGGGATACCTATAGTTCATTTACACATGGTGTAGATAGCATGTGCAAACATTTTGATTTTCCCATAAAAATCACTCCCTAAATTATCCAGCTACTGCAGAGATAATGGAACTTTCTTCTCACTGTTTTCCATTGGGTGGTTGCAAGGTCTTAGCATTGATGTGGCAGAAGCTTGATGCATTGGCAAAACCAGTGAGGAAAACAGTGTGGTAATTGAGAGAAGGAGAGAATGAAGAGCTAAGACAGTGTCTCTTAGGGTGTGAAAGAAGATGAAGAGGAGTAAAAGGCTGGAAGCTTGCCACAGTGTCTTCCTCTTGGTGGTGACAGCCTTGAGGTGTATTGGTGCAAATTATAAAATGTGTTTTGTGTCTCCTAAGATAAACAGTGCTATCTCAGTGTAGGATTAGAAATCCATTCCTAACTATAAAACCATATTCTTCTAAGAAGTGCATGCCCCCTTACGCAAACAATCTAGGGCCAGTGTGTAGTTTTAACACTTAAAAAAGTTTTTCCATTCAGCAGCAGTGTGGTCTTATGCATAGAACTGTATAGGCTATATGGCATGTGTAAGGCATCTGATTTTATGATGCAGCTGGCCGGCTAAAAAGACATAACATTTTTCTGTTTAAGAAGGGCTAAGATATTTCTCACATCCTAGGATGCAAGTTCACAAATGATCAATTTTCTTAGCATAAGAATGTAATGATAAAGTTAGGGAGGTTGTATGTATTTTTACAGACTGCTATTTCTAGTTGTTCTTCCTGAAGAGAGTGGAGCTGTTGAGTTGTGATGCTGTAGTATACTAGCCTGCTACTTTAAACCCCTCCAGGAGGACCAAAGGCAATCTTCTGCTTCTTTATAGACAGCAATATAACTAACTTTCAGAACTCTGAGTATTTCCCAGTGCAGGGTGGTCATGAGCTGTTGCAGGCCAGTTTGTTGGTTTATCAGTCTGATTAATTTTGACTGTATCTGTATGATCACTAATGTGTAGCTAGGCTCTCCATGTGATTTGAAAAGGACTGAAGACAGCATAGGAAAGGCAGAATGATGTGGAACTTATTTGGAATGCATGTCTGTGGTTTTGTTTAGCGTAGTAAACTTTGGGTTTAACACGGCAGATGACGAGGAATCATGTCCCTCCTGATCTGCAAAAATTGCATCTTAGAGTCTTTTCCTGTTTTTTGTCATGTTTTGGGGGAGTGATTTATTTTTACTTTGGAAAGCTTTATAGAACTGTATTGTCTCCCCAAATATAGGCAGGACCTTGACGTGCTTTTAGTTGTTTTCTGTAGCAGTGACTTACAAATGGTTATAATGTCTATCCATTTGTGTTTCCTTTAAAAACTTTGTGGCTTCTTGATTTGTTTCACTTAAATTTGAGACAACAGCAGAAATCTCAGAATTGCTCGGTTCCACTAGGATTTAAGAAAAGAGATACCTCGGGCAGAAGTTGCTTCTCACATATTCAGTGACGAGGGACAAATCCGGTTTTGTTGCAAATATTGCTGAAGAATTCTTAGTATTTAGCAACATAATTGCATTATTTCATCTTTTGTGTTTCCTTTCAGATTACTGAGACAACTGATACAAGCAAAGAAGTTTATAACCTTCTTACCCGTACTGCATACAGATTTAACCATAGTGGAGAAGAAAACCAAAGGACTTTGAAGCTGCTGAATGAACTTCTTCAAAAACTTACATTGAAAGTTTAGAATTCAATGTCATCTATTTATCAAACAAACAAATTAGGTCCTTATCCAGGTGTCAGACTTCCATTAGCATCTGGCACTGCAGGTTACCAAGGGCAGAAAGATACCTATGTAAGCTATATCTGCTAATTTATATTCCCTCATGTATATTTAAAAATAATCTGTTGTTTGGAAATGTTAACTTTTTGAAACATAATAGTAAATATTAAAGAGGCTTGAAAATTTTGTTCTGAGTACCTTCTGTAACAAGAGACCTACATCATTTAAAGTAGTTCAGTCATGTCCTTGATGTTTATCTGGCAGAGGATCAGTTTTTCTCTCAAATTATGCATGTGGGGTTTTTTTTAGCAAGTAATATCCAATCGCTTGATTGGTAAGTTGTTACTAAAATGTTTTGTTCTGTGCTTCTGCTTTTATGAAACTACTGGTGATCTCAAGTGATTCATGGTGTTCTCAGGAAATCAGTGATGTTTCCTGAACTCTTTCCTTCTTTTTGAAAAAGTTTCCAAAATGAAACTCTTCCCAGATTTGCTAAATGTGGGGCTGCAGCTTTCACGAGACAGTGTTCTCCTGAAAGTACTATACCAATAGCTGGTCCTTGTCAACAGATTCTGCAGGCAGAAGATTACTTGCAGTACAGCCCACTTAACAGTTTGCCATGATTGATGCTATAATTTATTAATTTAAGAAATATGGGGTTTTTATTCAGACAAAAGAGGGCAAGCAAAACAGAGACATAAGGACATTTTCCAGTTTGAGGGACAAATTTCCTATAAAGGTTGCAACTCACTGCCTTCATTTTTGTGTCCAGCAGTAGTTTGCTTACTTCTTTGTTTAGGTTTTTTGTCTCATGCGAGGAGCATAAACAGGTAGCAATGGCTTATGTTTCTACCCTAAGGGAAGTATTTGTCCCAAGAGGTTTAGTGAACCTGTTTCTAGTTTAACTAGAAAAATAAGCATGGCGAATAGTAGTGACAGAGCATCCTAACTTTCCTCGGTAATCTGTTCTCCTATGTTACTTAGCTATAATGCCAACACTTGTGCTGTGCTACTCAAAGATGCTACTTGGAATACTATTCTTGCATATAAAATCAGAGACATTATAAAATTAATAAAGCTTTTTGAACGTAGCATTTGTTTTTGAGCAAGGGAAAAGAAAAACAATGTACTTAGTGTCCCTTGGCTGTAAGAAGTGGAAAGATATTTTCTGCTATGCTGTTGACTGATTTCTTACAATTTTGTTCCCAGTGAGTCATATTACGGAAGTTACATGCCCTCTCAGTCAGTTTGCTAGTGAAAAAGCAGCAAACACATAATGTATGTCTGCAAAAAAAGGGGTTTTTTCTCTTTTTTGATTAAAAATATTTTAAAATGAAAATTCAAAAAGAGATATGTTACAATTTTTCTGTTGTTAATAGCCACACATATCTAAAAAAGTAAAATCAAGCAACCCAGTTTTTTGTTCCCTGAATTCCATAACTGAAAAGCATGGGATTAAACTAACTCAGTCTAGTGGAAACAGATGTGGAGTGAACTATCTAGAATGATAAATGATCTAAAATTGTAATCCAGAGGAAGAATAATTTTTTTGTTTGGTTTGGTTTAATGTCTAATCTGGTTGTTGGATGTGAGGTTCTTTGGTTCTGTTAAGTTTTCTCCATATTGTGCCTATATGTAATTTTAACTATGTAGAAGAAAGATTGGCAAAGAATTTCAATACCTGATTCTTGCAGATTAATTAGGTGAATGATATGGGTATTATATTTAGATGTGTATTACAGTTTTTGGACAGGAATTTTTAAGTATCTTTTCACTGTGTTTTTATTTTTCCACTGACAGAATGCATGAAAATTCTTCTAACTTTCTTTAACAAAGTTAATAGCCTAATAAATAAGGATGAATGAGTTCAAGCAGGAAGGATATGTATGATGAAGGCAGTAAAAAACCAAAATTAGTAGTGAATTGGTACATTCTTGTTTTCTTGTGTTTGGCTTCATAAGAAAAACTGAATTATTTAAATATTAAGGAGGATTTGCTTGTTTCAGTAGGCTCTAAGGAAGAAACCTAATTGATGCTGTCTGTAACTTAAAAAAGATACATCTGTACTGGCATTCTTTTTGCTCTATTTAGCATAGTTGTTATAAATCTCTGGTATTTCTTTTTCCTTACTCTTTCACAATGCTTGATCTAACTTTGATATAAGCTGTGATTTTGTGGGATGTTGAAGCTACTTTTGTTAGTTTGCCAGTGGAAGGCTACAGAGCAATTTGGTAGCTCTGAGTAATGGAAGAAGATTTCTCATATGGTGGCTTCCGCATCATCCATCCAATGTGCATCTTTTCCTCTGTAATTGCTGCTTTCTGGAAATGTTCTTTGGAGACTTCAAGGCTGTTCTTTTATGCTGAACCAGCCAACAAGTCCTGAAATCAGGCTTCAAGTAGGTTGTTCCCTTGCCTTCTGTCTCCAGCACACACCCTGGTTCTGGACAGTACACTGAACATAGAGAACTTTCCAAAATTATTCTGCTTCAAGGCATTTTTTGAATAAGAATACAGAGAGTAGATTCTACTTCTTAGTTGATTATGCTTCTTTCCAGTCTAAGACTGCTAAGTTAGGGCTTTTTGAATTCTGCAGGCTTTGCAGCATGGTGCTGGGTGGATTCTGTGGATTTTCTTCAGGCAGAAAAAAAGGTCATTTCTGTGGCTTTTATTTAATCAAGATCTCAGTACAGTGCCTATACAAAGCAGAATATATTCTATTTTGTCATGTATTGTCAGATACTGCAATTTAGCTGACCAACAGTAACATTTAATCTATTACTTTTAGCATTTGTGATTAAGTTTCTGTACTCTCAGCATTGTAGATGCCAAGAAGTTTTAATAGACAGAGTGAGTTGATACTAGTTTCAGTGAGCTGACATCTGTGGTATATGTTTGGTTTGGCAGGGGTACAATTAAAAAATTCGGAAGCATTAGCATTATAGAAGTCTAGGATAAAATATCTAGCACAAAGTACTTGCAGTTACTAAACAAAACACTATTAAATCAGGTTTACACTCTTCCATTGCTGTATTATCTAATGACAGAATAAAGTACTAAGGTTCTGTGTGAATGAGTAATGTAATGCTCCATTAAAATGTGGTTTTCCCTGTGATATAAGAAGGGTGTAGAAAGGTGGTAATTTCTGACATGGAAAGGCAGTTTTCTACCAGACCCAGGTCTGAAAAGTCAAAACCTGGAATGTAACGGGAGGAGCCCTCCATGAGCGCACAGAGCATGTGTTTGAATTTTTTATACTTTAATCTGCAGTGGCTTTCTTAAGCAACTGGCATATTTTGTTGGGCAACACCAGTAGTTAAACCACTGTAGCTGAATGCTCTGGTGCTAGAGGCATCCCACTAGCACTTAATTCATAGCAACGTTCAGATGTGGGCCTGCTTAAATCCACTTGTCTGGCAAGTTTTCCTTACTTGTGATACAATTTTTTCCTAAATGTTTGCCTGGATTTAAAAGATACGGTCATGGTAGACATTCCATTTGCTGCCCTAGCAGAGAGTAGCTTATTCTGGGAATTTGCTCTTAGGTGGTCTCTTCACTAGTGAATGCCATGGAGGAGTTTCCCTTGCTTGCACTGGCCATCTTCCTTTAACCAGCTGTCTGGCTGCTGGAAAGGCATAAACCTCACAAGATCCTTCTGATGGCTTGAGTGTGTTCACTGTTGTCTGAGCTGCCAGGAGCTAGCTAGGGATAAGTCTTGGACTGCTGTCAGCCACTAAAACAAAAATCTGAAATGTCAGCTAACTCTAGCTGAGTTGTAGTGATGTAGTTCATACCTAAACTAAAGCAAGGATGATGCTTTAGTTTGCATTCTGTATTCTTGCATGTGTATGAAGGGAGGGAGTGACAAAGAAGATAAAATCCAACATGTCTGAAACTCAGCTGTAGAAATTTAGCTATTTATTTTTATATACAATACTGATAGAATTAGGAAGTAACAATTCCATACATGACATTCAATTAACCTGCATATCAACAAGCAGCAGAAAAAAGTCCGGCAATACTGTCTTTAATAGGTTTGTAGATTTAACTAACTTCACATCTCTTACTGCCTTAAAAGCATCTTTCATAACACTTCTGTATTACGTCAGATGATAGACTCATTTAAAAAAAAAAGTAGACCCTTAGAAACAATGACCCTCTCTTCTATCATTTTCAATAAAAATACCTGCTAGGCCCAGGAACTTCTGCAGATGCATAATGCTGTCTCAAAGAGATTACATTTTTACATATTCTTGACTAAACATTGTGAATTACACTGTTGAGATTTCTCACATCTATGTGCCATTTAGCCTGTATGTACAGTTCATTCACTCCTTAACATTTTATTTCTTAGCTTGTGAGTTTATTTTGAGGTTTCAAAAACAGGTGCGTGCAATATGTCATTTGCCAGCTACTGTTCAAAGTTTCCATAATATTTCACATATGAGAAAGCAGCTTCTGTTTGTTTTGACTAATGATGCTATAACTTCTACTATATATAAGTTTTCTGAAAATAGGACTTCAACTTTTTTATTTCCAACTAACTTGTAATGATAGCTGGAGATACAAATTTCCCACCCATACCATTGTTCCCTGTAGAGACTATCAGTAAGTGTTCAAGTGCTTTTAATCTCATGACTGTGCTGCACTTCCATATCAGCTTCAGATGTCTGTGAATAGAGAGGGAAAAGCCAGTATCAGATTCCATGGAAGAGGAGAGAGGCCTTGAAATATGACACAGGATTAATTTATAAGATGGAAATTGGTGATACGTGTCTGTGAATTCAGGCATTTTGTGAGTTTCTAGTAGGCAGGACCAGTACCATCTTTTCTGGAAACAAGACAGAAGCGCTAGTGTTTTTTTCCATAGACCTGTACATTTCTTCAAATGCATTGCAAAGCCCACTATTACATTTCACCTTTCTTTTCTCATGTGTTTGCTTCTTTGCTGAAGTATAATTGGCCAGTGCTGAGCAATCCACTGCACAGCACATTTTCCAGGCCAGACTGAATTGCTGTAGTTGCTTTCTCTGACTGGCTTGACTTAGGCCATGAGTGGATACTGAGCACGTCAAGCTCAAAGCTTGAATTAAGCGGTAACATCTGTTTTGCAGAGATAATTTCATTGGGATTTAAAGCCTTCAGATGACAGCTGTTGACTATTTTTCATCACGGCTTTTCTGATCTTGATTTCACGAGTTCTTCTGCTTCTTGTATTGGCAGAGCAAGCTCTCAGATACACCTACTCTTTAGGGAGAAGCATTGCCTTTTTTCTTACCTTCTTCTCTCCCTTTCTGGCCAGGATCCAAGATGAATGTACAAATGGTAGATCCAGTCTCTATTTTTGTTGGTTTTATTTTTAAAATTGAATACCCTAAACTTATGTAAACATCATAGAACGAAGTTTAAGAACTTGCATATAAAATCCCATATGGGCTGAATATCTGTTTTTCTGCTTAGATCCTTCACTCATGTACTTGTGTCTAACCACATAGCAAACTGCAAGTCAACTGTTCCCTGCTGTGATGTCTTCAGATGGCAAACTTCTCAGAAGATTGAAAGAAGAATAGAGTGTGGTGTCGATGTTGTCTCCCCTCTGCTTCAAAAATCATAGATTTGAACAGCCCAGTTGGTATACCACTTAAATGGTAACTCTGCTTTGAGATAGTTCAAAATGCATCGTAGAGTCTGGTAATCCATGTGCATTTAAAGAAAGTATAAAAAGAACTGCCATGTGACATCCTGGTGTGGTGCCATTTTCATAATTCTCCTATCAATTCAGTTTTCTTTTGTGAATCTGAAAGACAGTTTAGCTCTTGATTTTTCAGACATTCAGACAGTAAGCAGGAGTAAGAACCATTCAGAAGGAGGACTTCCTGACTGCATTGGGTCCTCACCACCTCTAAAACATAACCAGAAAGCACAGTCTTTAAATACCTGTATTTCAAGAAAAAGAGGGGAATAATTTTTGGGTGCTGCATGTTATAAACCTGTGGTTTTGATGCTGAATGCTCTTGATGCAAAAGGACAGTGCTGCACCGACTTTTAGCATTGACCTTTGTTCTGTGATGTAGAGCTTTTCTCAGCATCACATCTACCCTTCAGCTGATGCTGGCATTACTTCATACTGGTAAAAGCCAATCAGCTGGCTTAAGAAATAAATAAGACTGGTCTTTCTATTTTCTTAGTCTGGATGCTTTCTAATTCCCATTCCTTCCTTCCAGCTATCAAGTAAGAAATTTATGTTCCTGTGATTTGATTGAAGAAAGGAGAGGCAAGTGCTGGGGAGGTGTGAGCAGAAACCATAAAATGTCAGTAGGTGGGCTTTCCTGTTGTATAAAATTGACAGTCTTGTGATTATTTATCTGACTCTTCATCTGTGTAAAGAAGTATGCTGGTTTAGGCTGGGGAAGAGTTAATTTCCTTCTCAGTGGCTGGTGTGGGGCTGTGTTTTGGATTTGTGCTGAACACAGAGTTGATAATACAAAGATGTTTTTGTTGTTGCTGAGCAGGGCTTACACAGAGCCAGGGCCTTTGCTGCTTTTCATACTGCCACACCGGGGAGGACACTGTGAGTGCATGGGAGGGTGGGAGGAGACACAGCCAGGACAGGTGACCCAAACTGACCAAAGGGATATTCCAGACCATGTGGCATCATGCTCAGCATATAAAGTGGGGGAAGAAGAAGGAACAAGGGAACATTTGGAGTGATGGTGTTTGTCGTCCCAAGTCACCATTACACATGATGGGCCCCTGCTGCCCTGGAGATGGCTGAACACCTGCCTGCCCTTGGGAAGCAGTGAACAAGCACTCCTTGTTTTGCCTTGCTTGAGTGTGTGGCTTTTGCTTTCGCTATTAAAGTGTCTTTATCTCAGCCCATGAGTTCTGTGGCTTTTACCCTTCCAGTTCTCTCCCTGACCCTGCTGGTGGGAGAGTGAGCGAGTAGCTGCATGGGGATTGGCTTCTGGCTGGGGTTAAACCATGACAAGAAGAAAAAAAGCTCAGCATTTATGTCATGAAATTTCTTTTTTTTTTTAATATTCAAGCAAACAGGAACAATATTTTCCCTCAGCTAAAACTGGGAGCTTATTAAAAAAAGCCTTCATATATAGTCAAAAGCAACAGGAGATTATAATGCAAACAGGGCACGATGGGCAGTTTCAGCACAAGTGGTGGCAATTACAAAATCTTAATGTCAGTTTTGCAGGGTAATATTGCCATGTTACTGATGGGAACAAAGATGGCTGTAGGGACATGAAGCCTGCATGTAGGGAAATGTTGGCTGAAGTGGCACGTGAAAGGCAGAATGAGGGAGGAGGGGCAGTGGCGTTCCCTATGTTAGGGAACAAAAAAAAGTGAAGAATTTTTCAGATGTAAAACTGAATAAATCAGAATGAAATTTTAATTGGCCATGCTTGGCAGTTAAATAGGTGAGTTTCAGGCACACCAAGGGACAGATGCAGACCTGGAGTAAGATGGTTGCTGAGACACTAATTTTTTAGTGCTGTTGTACTTGCAAGAGTTGACTGTAAGGGGGTACAGCTGTAGAGCAAATAACTCTTACCACCAAATATAAAAACAACTGTGGGACAACAGTAACAAAAAAAAAGATGTTTTTTTCTGTGCGGTAGATGATGAGCACTGTCCTTTCAGGATTAAAGATGAAGTGAAATACATTATGGTGCCAAGCACCAGCTTCTCAAACTAGCCTATTTAGATCCAGTCAAGATGTCTGGGGATGATGCCAGTGGCAAAGAAGCCACCAATGGTCCATGAATAAAATGTCTGAGAGTGAGTTTCAGCAGGGAGCTCCAGTGCTGAGACACTGGTCCCAACAAGCCCAGAGGAGAAGCCTGGATGTAGTCAGAAATAGGCAATTTCCAGGGATGACTGAAGTGAACTACATTAACTAAAGGGTACAGCAACATCCAGCTGCTGCTCAGGGGCATGTGGGAAGACAGCAGAGCCGTCATCTGTGCAGAGGGGCAATGAGCAAAACCAGGGTTTCGCAGGTCATGCTGTGAGCATTACTGTTGGGCTACTCTGCTAATACAAAATTATGTCAGTTGAAAATTAAGTTCTGCTTTCTGATATGTAAAATTATTACACAAAAGTAAATATTTACAAAACTGCCATTTCTGCATGCTATCAGGTAAGAGCAAATTCCTGTTGTTCTTCTGGAAAGAAGCTATAAGCAGCAGGAATCAGGACCTTAATTTTGTGCAATATGTACTTAGTTTAAATCACAGCAAACAGAAAATGCAGTTAGTCTCCTAAGGATGGTGCAAATGTCTCAATTTCTTTAAGCACTGGCATATTTCANGAGGGAGGAGGGGCAGTGGCGTTCCCTATGTTAGGGAACAAAAAAAAGTGAAGAATTTTTCAGATGTAAAACTGAATAAATCAGAATGAAATTTTAATTGGCCATGCTTGGCAGTTAAATAGGTGAGTTTCAGGCACACCAAGGGACAGATGCAGACCTGGAGTAAGATGGTTGCTGAGACACTAATTTTTTAGTGCTGTTGTACTTGCAAGAGTTGACTGTAAGGGGGTACAGCTGTAGAGCAAATAACTCTTACCACCAAATATAAAAACAACTGTGGGACAACAGTAACAAAAAAAAAGATGTTTTTTTCTGTGCGGTAGATGATGAGCACTGTCCTTTCAGGATTAAAGATGAAGTGAAATACATTATGGTGCCAAGCACCAGCTTCTCAAACTAGCCTATTTAGATCCAGTCAAGATGTCTGGGGATGATGCCAGTGGCAAAGAAGCCACCAATGGTCCATGAATAAAATGTCTGAGAGTGAGTTTCAGCAGGGAGCTCCAGTGCTGAGACACTGGTCCCAACAAGCCCAGAGGAGAAGCCTGGATGTAGTCAGAAATAGGCAATTTCCAGGGATGACTGAAGTGAACTACATTAACTAAAGGGTACAGCAACATCCAGCTGCTGCTCAGGGGCATGTGGGAAGACAGCAGAGCCGTCATCTGTGCAGAGGGGCAATGAGCAAAACCAGGGTTTCGCAGGTCATGCTGTGAGCATTACTGTTGGGCTACTCTGCTAATACAAAATTATGTCAGTTGAAAATTAAGTTCTGCTTTCTGATATGTAAAATTATTACACAAAAGTAAATATTTACAAAACTGCCATTTCTGCATGCTATCAGGTAAGAGCAAATTCCTGTTGTTCTTCTGGAAAGAAGCTATAAGCAGCAGGAATCAGGACCTTAATTTTGTGCAATATGTACTTAGTTTAAATCACAGCAAACAGAAAATGCAGTTAGTCTCCTAAGGATGGTGCAAATGTCTCAATTTCTTTAAGCACTGGCATATTTCACTGACATGAAATGTCAGCCTGGCAGCAGGGTAAGATTTTAAAACAATTTTTCCAGTATATTGTGCCCACATGAAACAAAGGAATATAGCCATATCAGTGTATATGTTCACTTCATATTTTGTATATGTGCCTAAACTCAGTATACTTATGGTGAAATTCTAGATGAGTTAGGCTCCTCTATTTGGTTGCTTCCCTGTCCTTTCTTGCAATTTTTTTTCTTCTCGGTTGTCTGGGCATCAGATATTCAGGCCAAGAAGAGAAACGCACTTAGGTGTCTGTTGAAATCTTTGACCATTAGAGAAGACATCAAACATGACTCATGAATACTGGGAACTATAGCAGAAAGGTAGGTATTTTATAGCTTTAAAAGACCCCAAAATACATTATTAAAAAGACCACAAGATGTTTGGTTGGGTTTTTTTTTTAGATATTAAGACTTAGTGTTGTGGAATAGGGTTTTCAGTGAATTAGAGTATGGTTTTGTGCTCAGTATGTGGGCTTATTTCACATGTTACTCTTACCTTAGAAGTATATTATTATGTGAGTGCTTTTTTTGCAAAGTAAATTACCATTAAGTTACAGGTAAAATTTTGAATGGCCTTAGATAATTAATATACTACTCCTTACTCTTAAATCATGTGTAGTGAAAGTGAGACCTGCTGCAGCATGCACAGGTGCCAGCTGGCACTTGCCTGCAGTAAGGGGGGCTGGAAGGTGTGGGTTTTCCAGATATTTACAGTCCAGTTTCTGCATGGAAAGAATCAACCCCAAACTAACAGAGCCTTTGGCACATGGTAACTCAGTTGTGTGTTCATTCTTACCAAGGCACCATGGTTTTCTCCCACATACCTCTGGTATGCAGAGGAGCCTGCAAACTAACACCTAAAATTTTCTGTAGTACAAATACCAGTTCTCAAGACTTTCATCAGCTGTGGAGATGAACTGGCTGGCTGCAGTACTCTGCATGATACATTTTAATCCTCCATGTAACTTTTAACATTTGTTTGGTTATGCCCAGGCTGCATTTCTGCTTAGACCTTTGTTTCCAGACCTTTTTCCTTTCCTATTGTGTGCAAGGCATGGGCAATAGGGTACAGCTAATTCCCTCCTAAAGGAGAAAGCACAGAGACAGCAGCAGCTGCAAACAACTCCCCGCAAAGCTGCAGACAGCAAACAGCTGTCAGCAAAATGTTGTATACTGCAACAGAAGGTGTATGACAAGGAATGGATGCATCCCCACGGAGGGGCGAGTCCCCCTCGTTATGGTCTGCCTTTACTCTGAAGATGTGACCCAGTAAGCGGCATAAGAAAGTAGATGGTGATCCTTGCCTGACTGTATGGATACAGTCTTAATTTTTCATCTGAGATTAATTTTCAGAGTTAAAAGCTACATTCAGAAAAGAATCACTGAGATCCTAACCAGATGCTGGCCTAATGAAGTAAGTGGGAGATAGCCCAGCACTGGACTTTCTAATGCTATTCAGAGTAAAACTGACACTGTGTTTGGAAAGGGCTGAATTACGGATTGGGGGGGGGGAAACCTACAAAATGCTGTATTTTATTCAGAGGGGCCTGCCTGTGAAAAAGTAGAATGAAACCTAAGGGCAAAGGCATACCTATATAAATGTCTCTTGTCATAGCCACATACAATCATAGAATACACTGAATTGGAAGCAACCCACAAGGATCACTGAGTCCATCTCCTGGATGGAGGTATCATTTGGAAAGACATGGCTTCCTGTAATGATTTAGTTACACTAAGTTTGGAAATAGACTTTTTTTGCTTACTTTTATTTACTACAATTAGGTTCTACAATTTCCTTCTCTCAGGAACTTAATATAGAAACACCCACCTTGAGAGAGCATCATGAATAAAATGAACAATAACATTGGTGGTTTGTTGGGTTTTTTTCTGTTAGGCTTTTGATAGGGTCTATTAAAAACTTATATGAGCAGGATCTACGGCTCCAGCTGGATCCCTACAAATCTATGGGGCCTGATAGGATTCATCCAAGATTCCTCAAAGAGCTGGCTGATGTCATGACAAAATGTCTCTTTTGAGTGGTCTTGGGAATCCAGAAGTCCCAGCTGACTGGAAGCTGGCAAACATTGTCCTGATTTTCAGGACGGGCAAGAAGAAGCCTGGAAACTACAGGCCTGTCAGTCTCACATCAGTGCCTGGTAAAGTTATGGAGAAGATTATTCTGGGGGCACTGGAAAACACCTGAAACACATCGGTCACAGCCTGCATGTCTTCATGAGAGGAAAGTCCTGCTTATCAAACCTGGTTTCCTTTTATGGNCACCTGGGACAGAGAACCCTGGATGTATGGACAGACTGGGGAATGAGATGTTGGAAAGCAGTGCCATGGAAAGGGACCTGGGGGTCCTGGCAAGCTGAACATGAGTCAGCAGTGCCCTGGCAGCCAGGAGGGCCAACCCTGTCCTGGGGTGCATCAGGCACAGCATCACCAGCCAGGCAAGGGAGGGGATTGTCCCGCTCTGCTCTGCACTGGGGTGGACTCACCTCGAGTGCTGGGGGCAGTTTTGCTGTATGAGGAGCAGCTGAGGTCACTTGGTCTGTTCAGCCTGGAGGAGGCTGAGGACACACACTGCAGTTACAGCTTCCTCGTGAGGGGAAGAGGAGGGGCAGGCACTGGTGGTGACCAGTGATAGGACCCAAGGGAATGGCCTGAAGTTGCATCAGTGAGGTTTAGGTTGGATATTAGGAAAGGATTTTTCACCCAGAGAGTGGTTGGGCACTGGAACAGGCTCCCCAGGGAAGTGGTCAGAACACCAGCCTGACAGAGTTAAAGAAACATTTGGCCAATGCTCTCAGGCACACAGTGAGACTCTTGGGGATGGTGCTGTGCAGGGCCAGGGGTTGAATTCAATGATTTTTGTGGATCTCTTCTAACTCAGCTTAATTTGTGATTCTGTAAATAATTCTATAGTTTACTTCCAGTGCTTTTTACTTGATTCAGAAGAATTTTAAACTAAGGGTAATGTTTTTATTATGTCAATGACCCTACTCTACAATACATACATGAGTCTCCTATGCTCTCTGATGAGTTATGGTGACAGGAACTGTTCAATGCCACCTTTAGCTTTCTATTTAATCTAGAACCTCACTCCGTATCACAGTGCTTGGATTAGCAAAAAAAGGCCTGATAAGCCCTGATGAAGGGCCAGGACTGCCACCTTTTTGCCATTTTTTAGGGGTTTTGGCGTTTGTATCTCATTTTCTGTTCATTTTCTCAGTTGCTACAGTGGATCACAAAGTTGTAGTGAGGGGAAACACTGAAGTTAATACTGCTGAAGGAGACTGTAAGAGCTGTAGCAAACAAAATAAACTACTGCTGCGCTCAATATTAAAAAAAAAGGCAAGTAGATTGTTTTGAAAGAAGAAAAATTTAGCGATATTTAAAAAAGTGTGGAATATCTTACTTGCCCTGTAGTTTTAACAGTACTGACTGTGAAGAGGCTTACACTGCATTAAATTTCTGCATGTTTTGTGCAAGAGTCTTATCCAACTCTGCATTTTTTTCCTTACACAATGGAAAAGGCAAAGAGCAAGCTGGTTTCCTTTGCTGGCCTTTGCAGAAAAACCTGTGAAATGAAGTGTAACTCTGTTATGAATGGGATCCTGCAATAACTACGTCTGTGAGTGTCACTACATTAGAAGTCATTGTGGTGTCTCAGTGCATTCTTGGACAATTTCCTAACTCTTTCTGCATTTGAAAGAAGTTGCTGAGTGTCCCTTAATTCAGGTTTTGACACTGTGTGCCTGGAAAGGGGGAGGTCAGAAAATGCGGTGAGGTGAAAAGTAACTGTACTCTTTGTACTGAAGAGACTGTATAGGCAGGCTTTTACTTTAGACTCTGAGCATAAGAACTTTAAAAAAAAAACCACATTTTTTTTTCTCGTTAATATCCATTAACTAAAAACTTTCAGGTGCTTTTCTCCTGCTGCAAAAGCAGAAATGGAGTAATTCTTTTTCCCAAGTTTGTAAATTAATGTTGAACCACTGTGCAATGGAAAGACTTTATAAACATGGAAAAAAATTAATTTATTTTTACAAGAGGAATTGATATAAAACAATAGAGTACAGGGAAATAAATTCACAGATTTTTGTGGTTTAAATTCATACTCTCTGAAAGGAACAATTAAGATATCTTCTAGAAATGTAGAGATTCATTGATCAGGAAAGAAGAGATACAGTTGACATATCACTGTGCAAAAGAAGCATCACAAGGGTATGGAAAGACACTTTCATAAAATGGGAGGTCTGACATTTCTGGTAAAAGTTAACCTCAACATGACACAGAGAGCATGCTGATCTTTGTTTTTTCTTCAGTCCCATCCCATCACCAGGATGATGGCAGGTAACTTTCCACAGTTTATTTTCGCTTCTATCTAATCTCATGATCCCCACCCCAGCCTCTGCTGATTTTATATTGAGGTTTTTTTAATATGACATAGAAGTTACAAGCAAAATTTTAAGTACACAATACAGTTCAATCAGTTTTCAGAATGCCCAAATTAATAAAATTGTTCAAATAGAGAATCTTTGGCATCTGCAAACCAGAATGATTGTACTACCAAAGAGCAAGGATAAACCCCGAACTTCTTGTATCAAAGAATTACCTAAAACCAGAGTAACACATGTGTGTGTGTAGTTTGTTTTGTGTGCATGCGTTCTCAGTAACAGTGAGCCTCTAGAAATACAGAAAGGTAAATATTTCTGTCAGCTGATTGTTTTAGCAGTCACATAATCCTTCCTTTGATGTCCTGGGTCAATGAAATCCTAGTACCATCGAGGTTTAGTAGATGTGTTAAAAGAGTTGTCTGTGATCTTTCCTGCAACGGAAACAGCATTTGAAGTTATTACTCTGTCACAAGGCAGGAATATCTGTGCATTCTTGATTGCCCAAACTGAGTTATTTTTTAGGTTACCAGTAGAGTGTAACTGTAGTTACAGAGTTAACAATGATCTCTTTAGCTTCCTAGAGCTACCACAACAAGGTCTGGAGAAGACAGGGCGGATCCATGGTGGAAGCACATTCTCTCGGTTATTAGCAGGTTACTCTGAAAATAATGTTGGAGGCACGTTACCAGAGCAATACTGTGTGATGTGCTACATATCCACATACCTTCTCATCTTTAGCCAACAGTCCTCTTAAACAGTACTGAGGTAGCTTTTCCACCTTAGGCCATTTAGTGTCTAACATCAGGACATCATAATGTGTACTGATTCATTTTTTGAGAGAAAACAGCAACAACATTTTGCAAAGGCTCTTAGGAAAGGTACATCTTTTTTTTTGCTCTAGGGCTCGACTCCTGTTCCTGCTGAACTGAGCCAGTGTGTAAAATCAGAACTGATATCAGCTCAGTAGGCACTGGAGGACGAGTCCATCAACAGCCTGGAACAACAGCAGCAGCCGTAAGTTGTTTCTGACTGGAGCTGCCACCATTTCCTGCAAACAACACACAGTGCTAAGCCAGAACTGCAGAGAGATCATGACAGCATCCATTAAAGAGAAGACTATAAAACAAAAGCTTTATTGACAATTTCAGGTTAAAGTCACAAATATTATTTCCTCTGACCTTTAGGAAAGCATGGTAACCAAATTACTGTAGGCAATGCCTCACATTTGCAGTCAGACTGAGAACTCAAGGAGCACTGTTTATTCTCAACTAAACTAAAAGTCTTTGGTCCTTCCCGGGTTGCCTCTGCCTCTTATCCTCTGTACACTGAACCTTGGACACATGCATTCATAGCAAATCTGCCCCTTCAGCAGCAAGGTATCTCAGCCAGCAAACGCTCTCTGCCCTGCACAGAGTCTCCTCTCCCTTCTCTTCAGGTGCAGAACTTAGCCACTGTGAACAAAGAGGAAAACAATTACTGTTCACCAATCAGCTAAGCTCTGCACCTTGCCAGAGAGGTCTCCGTCTCGGCAGAGATAGCTTTCGGAGGAGGTTCTTCCGCGATGCTCTGCTGCTTTCCTCTCTTTTTGGAGGGTTTGGGTGTTTGTTTCTCTTTTTTTTTAACTTGCCTTTTTTTTTTTTCTATTTTTTACTTGTTTGTTTGTTTGGTAGATGGAGAGGATTCCATGCTGTGCACCCATCAGACCATTAATGGTGATTTTCATGCTAGCAGCTGCGGTCATGGCTGTGTGGTAATCCCTGGCAATGTGATTTTAATCTTAAGTCACAAATCATCATGCCAGGAACCCAAACAGCCACAACATTAAAAGAAAGCTGTGCAGTCACACAGAATATTGTACTCAGTATATTTAGATTTTAAGTTACAGCTCACCATGCACTTCCACTCCGTCTATAAACTCAAAGGGATAATTCTAGACTATTGCTAACACCTGCATACCATGTAATTTTCCTGTGCTAGGTACTTACCATCAAAAACTTGTAGAAATTTTGATTTTTTTGTTTCTGGCCTTCAGACACTTGAAGACACCTACCAGATCAAGAATTGTTGAACATAACTCAAATTCCTGTGAGTCCTTGATAATTGGGAGTACACAAGAGAGTCTGTTTAGCCGTGTTTTAAAAGGTGTCTCCTATCCCACAACTGATATCCTGCCACTCTACAGTCTGATCCACTTTTCCCAAAAAAGTTTTCTTGGCTGGCACAGTTCTTGTCTATACAGAAGAACAACATGGCTTTTCATAAACAAACTTGATTTCATAGTATCTGTCATTGGCTGTATTTCATATAAACATAGTAAACACTATAAAATCAAATGGAACTCACTGTCAAATACTGCTAGAACAGAAGAAAATTAAGATTTTTGCCTGGTACCAATTAGACAATGACGTTTTTGCTAAATTAGAAGCCTGAATTTTGATACCACACATCAACTGTAAAGTTACATGAACAACCAAGGCAATCAGTCTGTCGGATGAGTTATATGATTAACCAAAATCTGAGGTATGCTGTACTGGAAGAAACTTTCATACCAACCTTAACGGGTTATATGTTAAACATGCATGTGCAGACACTATAAGGCTACCTCCAACTGTTCAGACTGAGAAGTGGAAAGTATCTTTGCAAATTTATAGCCTATGGCAATCTTTATTCCATAAATATTTTTGCAATTCTGCTGCTTCTCTCCTTTAATTTTACAAACAAGCTAGCTTATTCATGTTAAGGCTACTTTTCTTACCTCGCAATCAAACTTAAAAACCTCAATACCCTTAACACAAAAACATTTGAATTATCAGCTTGTTCTCACATGATTCATATTTGCTTCCAAGTCCACAGTTTCGTATTTCCACTGGAATCAGGCTCATTTCAAAGACTGTGCTGCCTGTCAAGTAAACACGCAGCTCTATTAAACAGAAATGCTCCTTGCACAATTGAAATTTTTGTAAGCAGAATTAAGAACACAGAATGGGAAACAACTGTAGGCAGAGCTTGGCCTTCTTCGGCCATTTGGACTTACAGTTGTCTCTTGTACAGTCCATTACAACAAAGCCATTCTCCACGTTCTCCAGCTATGCCTACATGTATGTAATCACTGCTACTGCAGCTAGGCTTAAAAAAAAGAAAAAAACCAAGCCAACAAGATATGAAATAAGAGTTATTTCTCAGCCTAAGTAGCCACAACCTGCATGACATGCCAAAGTTTACCACGTTTAGTGAGCTCTGCATATTCTTTCTCTAGGAAGCAAAATCAGGGTGTTAGGATTAAAATGAAAGATCACCTTTTCAGAATAACATCTCTGACACCACTTTGGCTGAGGATGCATCCATATGTTCTTGTGCTGCAGCAAAGCATTTCCGTGCAAGTTCTTGTTGTTTTGCATCTTCATTCACCATTAATTCACCATAGAGATACACACCCATAGCCTGAAAGATGAATACAACACACAAACATCCTACCACCAGTAATGACTAGTTAGCTGGTTTTTTGCCATTGACCTCTAGTACTCATTTAAACTAAAAATGAAACAAAACAGACAATCCAAAACAGAGAAAATACCATTTACTCTCTAATGCCTATTCTCCCCTCCTCAGAAGAACTAATTTTTTCTGTGTCTCTTTAGCCTAAGGATGGTTGTCTGTATGCTGTGCTGACTATGCAAAAACAGATTATTAATATAAGAGATTTGTGTGATGTCATGACAAGAAAATCATTCCTCACTCCACTTTCCTTGCCACTTTTCAAGTTTTCTTTTACCCACTACCTGATCTTCTTTCAAATGTCCCTTAAGAAAAAAGCTTCTCCTTCCTTCAACAGCTTATACATTTTCTTTCCAGTTGTCATGTTTACTCATACATCCATGAACAAAGACTGAAGCAGTCCACTCTAAAATTCTGATTTGGCAATTCTGTAACTGGACATCAACTGAATATGGTCATGTCTGTGTTTGACTCCCCTTTACATCTGAGATACAGCTCAACATGCACAAATTCTGATTGGGTATGAAGGCAGGCTTTTCCTAACTACTTATTCTGCAAATAGCAGCTATAAAAAAACGTAATGGGGAAAAAGCTCTCTCCTGTAGGGAGATCTGGGCCCCTTTGACCACTGCCAACAAGGCACTGGCTAACTTAACAGGAAACTTATTGGAGATTGTCTTTTTTTTTTCTGATGATACATTTTTTTCAGCTAATTACTGGAATTCAGTAAATGTTAAACTGCACTTACCAAAATAGGATTACGCATGTGACAAAATATTAGCAGCTTAGCATGCTGACTTTTACAGTTACTGTTTGGACACTTAAGGAGCAGAAAAATTTGGATAGCATTGAGAAAATACAACTTTTAATGCTATTTCTCACAATTTCTAGCATTGTCTGGTAAGCCTTAAAAAAACCCTTCAGCCAGAACAGAAATTTAAGGTTTAACAAAGACTGAAGTAAAAGGAAAAAGTCTCAGAATGGCAGAAATCTGCCAGACTCCTTGACAATTCCCTAAGCATGCCATCTGACACCAAGAGAACCAAAACCTCAGATTTCCAAGGTTTGCAGCTGCACCAGGTCTGGCAGCCACACAAATGACCATGGAGTTCGGCTCCTCTTGCTCTCATTGAGAATTTTTAAAATGTTGAAATTTTGTTACTATAGGAATTACCGTCTCTACCCGGCACTAATAATTCTTCCCCAGGCCTAAACATTAACATGCAGTGAACACACTGGTGTTTTGTAAAACTTCAAAGGATTTAAATAGACCATTTGCATTTTTTCCCAGACTTTTAAAAAAGCCATGTTACATGATCAGTAAGGACATGCAAGTTCTCTGATTTAAGTGGTAATGACGCCAGAAGCTGGTTGTGCCATTAACTGTATGCACTGCTGAAGTAAATGAAATTAGGATTACACTAAAAAATTGCAAAAATTATTTCCCTACACTGCAGAAAATGTCTTTATTTAGCATATTATCTATTCCAAACATAATGCAATTCTGTATGGAATTTTATCCACTCAAGGATTTCCTGAACCCCCAGGTTCTGCTGGTGATTATCTCCATCCTTTCACAGAATACAAATATGCACAATATATAGAACTCCTTATGCAATAATGTTCTTTTACGTCTTTTTTGTTTGTTTTAATACAGAGCTTGCTAAGAGCACTGGGGCCCATTTTTTGGTTGAGATATAAATAGGAGGTATAGTTCCGAGCTAGAAGAAAGCATGACAGACTGCAATAATTCAATTGTGCTCTGCTGCCCTGAAAGCACAAAATCCTCATTGGCTGTAAATACATTTGTTCATTGTCAGCATAAAAGGTAAAGACATTGATATCTTGCCTAGATTTTGATGTATCTTCACCATTTTCTATGTTTTTACATATGTTTTAAATATTTAAAATTCATCCTATAGTGAATAAAAATAAATAAAAGTGAAATAGAAAAGAACAAGGCAGAGGTTCAATTAGAACTGTAAGTTCACAATGGCCTAAATAAAAGGCCACAGTAAGGAAATCATGTATGTCCAGCCTTTTAAGGCCTTCACAATCTTCTCTTAGCATGTCCCCACCCATGGAGAGGCTAGCATTCCCTGGATGTACACTGTTGTGCTATAATACTTCTGGCTGTCATCTTCAAAACTGAAGTTACCACAGCACTGACTGCTTTGCACCTCCCTCATACCAGCACTGACATTCACAGACACACTTGCCTTCCTCATCCTGCAAAAAGAACCTGATGAGAAGTGTCTTCCAAGCATCACTGCTACCTCTGGCTTGCATAAAATGCAAGGAGAGGAAGAATTCTATTTCACCACTTGACAGAACATTAGCATGTTTAGGTGGGGTTGAATATCCCTACTCTAGGTGGCTTCCTTAAACTACAATGTTTAGGGGACCACAGAAGAAAAAAATTAATATACAGCCAAGTTTTTGACAAACTACAGCAAGAAAATATATCAAATATATTCAGCCTAAGGGTGCTAAAAAGTTAATTGTTTTCAAAATGCTAGTTAAATGCAACTTACCTGATCTTCTCTGAGGAATCTCTCAACATCTCCATACCCAGGCTCATATTTGTGTTTAATGACAAGTTCACACCACCGATGTCGAACCTTTGGGATGAAAAATAAAATTAGGTAAAAGAAAAAAAAAAGAAAAAGAAACTGTATTTTATCTGTGTGAGTGTTGATAATATATCCGTACCAGTTTGGCTTTTTCGTCTTTGTTGGGTTTGTGTATTTTGGCAGGTTGGTGGTTTTTCCCCTAGCAGCCTGGCAAGTCAGTCAGCTGGACAGAGGAGCCAGAGCTCTGTGCACCTCAGCCTGGGCTCTGGAAACCCAGGATGCCCAAAGACAAACTCCTGATTCTGTGCCAGTAAACGAACCCAGATCCAGGCACACATCTGCAGCATTTTCACTGCCACTGTTTCCAGTCTTGACTTTCTTTCTTTTAAGTTAGGCTAGAGGTTACTTCTTTCATATTGTTAAAAGAGGAGTGGCAGAGAACAGAGATTACCACTGCAAAGGTCTGGAAAATCCACAGAATACAACTGGTAATATCCCCTCTGTAAGTGTATCATACAAGTGATAAAAAGGCTTAAATGTAATTCTGTACCAATATTGAATCCATGCCAAAAGGAAAAAAGTTAGATATCAACCCATGAAACAGGGACCTTTCAGTTAAATGAATCAGTTTTGCTAGTAACAGATTTTAAGCACGCTGTTACACATTTAAAATTCATCTGTGTTTAAAAAGCTGTCATGCTGTTCTACCAATATACGTTGACAGAACCAGTTATTGACACACTGTAACAAAGTTTTCAAGCAAATTACAACTGAAAAAATGTTTCTATTTAAATAGTATGAACATGAATTACATGTCTTTGTGTTGTTGTCTTTACATTTTTGACTTTGTTCTTAGCCACTCTTGTGGCATGAGTGTCATCTTACTCTCCAGCAAGGCTTGCCTCATTGAAGGCAGTGATCAGCCTAACATTTTATATTCCATCAGCAATTCAGCACTGATAGTAAAGGAAAACAGTTAAGTGGAATAACTCCCAATCCTTCTCTTTCAGCCTTTTCTCTTACCATCTTTCAAAAGACAGGGCATGTAATGAAAATCACCTTTCATAGTAAGACTGAAATGTTAGCAGTTTTAATAGTTTTCGTTAACTGAGTCCAAATTGTGCTTATATCGAGTAGCTGAATATGAACCTTTTTCTGAATGACAGATGTAGTGATAACATTGAGAACTGAAGACAGAAAGGGAGGAAGGGGGAAAAGGCACACTTCAGTCTACTGTTGCTTTTGGAAATAAGGATTTGAAAATAATTTCCTTTTCATCCTAATCCCTGTCAACTTTATAGCCCTGGAAAAAATTTCACAGACTTAGGTTAGATTAGATGTTAATCCTATTAGCATAATTAACAGGTGATAAATGCCCACAGGTCCTGTGTACTTGATACCTCTTTCCAGCTGACCCCTTATAAAAAATAGTTTGCACACACCTTACAAAAATAAAAAGCTGAAAGGTTTTAGGGCTGGGTGGATTTTGCACTCGCTGCATGTAAGATACTGAATAGCTACAGCGCTGTGCATGATAGGGATAATTGCTGCCTCTTAAAGCTTTTTGCTGACAAAATTGCAGCTGTAAGGATTCCTGTTAGTGGAATCAGAGCTAAATTTACGAAATAAATAGCTTTCCAAGATTCAACTCACTTTGCTGTAGATGCCCATATTCATAATGAAGACCTTCAAAACCCTACCCAGCTGCTGCTTCTCCCTGGAGACACTAAATGTTTCTCCATTAAATCTTCCCAAGTAATCGAGCTTTGTTACAGGGTATTTCTCATAGTGCTGAGCAGCTCCTCGCCTGGATGAAACTACCCAGGCTCAAAACTTAATCATACATCTCTCCTATCTGTAAGGTGAGTTAACCAAACAGAATATAAACACATTTAAAAGACTGTAGATACACTTTACCCTTACATTCTTCCATATATAACAAACAAACAAAAAATCCAAACAGAATTCCTTATGTATTCTCATAGCAATAAGGAGAAACCTAAGGAGGAGAAAGGGACTGTGGTCGCCTCCTGTGATCACTGCTCTTCTACATGTCATGATCCAGCAGTTACAGCACTTACCCAGGAGGTAAGCAATCAAGTGCAGCGTCTGTGGCTGCTCAAGATCTCAAACTGTGCCTTCAGTGAGAATATTTCAACAGCAGATTACAGAGTATTCTGAGATGGGGCTCTCTTCATACCTCCTGGTGGAGCTGTTATTTCCCCCTCAGTTATAAAAGCATTTATTGATCTAAAGGGAGAGTCACAAATCTTTAGGGCCTACATTTCTGAGTACTCTTGATAAGAAGTAGGGACATGTCTTATGGAGTGCAGAAGCCAGTTTGCCCCCAAAACACCTTTGTTGGTGCAACCATGGTAGCTGCAAGGAGAGCAGAACAGAAGTTCTCTCTGTGAAGGCATTCATGTGGTCTTACTTCCTCACATACTGATGTCATGTATGACTGACACTGTATCATGGCCTGATCATCTGAATCCCAATGGCTTTGGAAAACACGGAACTAAGCTGTGCCTGTTCCCTTAACTGTTCCTTCCTCCATAAGGTTTCTGTCCTTGGCAACCAACATCTATTCAAATAGCTAAAAGGAAAAATATTTATTTGTTGAGTGAGATCTGAGACAGCACACACTTTTCTTTCTCTCTTTTGCCTTTTTTCCTTTCTTTCCCAGGGTGAGTACAAATCCCAGCACATTCCCAGCTCTGAAATGCTGGTGCTTTGCCATCTGGGGTAGTAGCAGCATGCCTCTTATCCTCAGATTACACATTTGCCCCCTGTGTTCCAAAAGCCCCAAATGCTCCTGTGGCAGAACAAACTGCAGTAGAACCAATGGCTGCTGAAGGGCCTGTGAAACCACCAGCTCAGTCAGCCCTGCTGGCTCCCTGTGACTTGTATGAGACCCCATAATGCAGAGCACAGAAACCAAGGCTGGCTATGAGTGCAAGAGGGGCAGGGGGGACCCTGCACAATGTGGACTGAAATATATTGGTTACATTCCTGCCCCCTGTGCCATATGGTGTGTAGACAGATGTGTTGCCCAAACTGCAGCTAAAACAGTTTCTCAGACACATGCACTATAAAGAAGTAATTTTTCTACGATACTCCATAGCCGTAGGCTGATTCCACAAACATAAGATTTTTAGTCACATATGAGTAGGGTGGAAAACAAAAAATCAGTTCCCAGCGTCTCATCCAATGCTTAGAGCGGCAAGAGCAAAATGGGCCCCACAGCTTCACAGCCTAATGAATGAGTCATGTGAACAGGCACTTTTAACAAAACAGTCTCAAAAGGAAATTCTGAAAACCAAGTAGCTTGTGGTAGGACTGAGCTAACTGTACCACATCCTGTGTATGCTCTTCTTGGCTCTTCTTTTCCTCCCAGGAGCAAATACTCAGTGGTAAAAATAAGAATTCATTAGTCCTCTTGCAGTTTTCTCTCTGCACGCTTCTCTGTGCTCTTCTACAGTTCAGAGATGCACACCATATGTCATTTTGGCTGGTTACACCATAAACAATATAAACTAAACCTGAAAAGTAATTTACAGCAATCCATCCTGTTATTGCTGGCAGAAAGCACATAGGACTTTGCTGGATTTGAAGCAACACCTTTAACTGCTCACCCACCCACACATACACTCTTACTGGTTTGGCAGCTGCAAGGACCCACATGCCGAAGTTGGAAATGCAATATATTTTCTCAGCCTGCAATATCAGGCTGAGAGCTGTCCTCCCAGGTCCAGGACTGATGGCTGGCACTCCCAAGGATGGGGAGAAGTGGGGCAGAGGAGTGATGGAGGTCTGCTGACACCTCAGGTTCCTTGTGAATGGATCTTCATTGCTTGGAAATTGTTTTTTCCTCCCACCCTGCTTTTGGAGATGGTGCAGGCCTCTCCACTACCAGGTTTTTAAGCTAAACGAAGTTTGTTTTGCAAGACACTACTCATATTAGTAGTGCATTTCTGAGGCACAGTCCAGTGGCATGTAGACAGAGATACTCAATGTCTCAGGTACAAAACTTAATTTTCAAAAGTATCAACAACATTGAGATCTAAGTATTGGCTAGTACCTACATGGAACATCGTGAAGGGATACTACTGTCAGACAGCAGAGTCCCAAATTTAGGAGCAAGAGCTTACACAAATAATTCCAGGGGTCTCATAATATCTTTTAATTTCATTTTTAAGAAAAATATACAGTATTACACAGCATTATTTGTAACTCAAAAATTACCTGCATTTTGACAGCTCAGTGGAAGACACCAAGACACCAAAATTTTGCTTGGTCTATTTTCAGACAATGCAAGCTGCTGCATGAGATTACTTAAGGGGAAAAAAAACCTGAATAAGCATTCTAATAATCCAACTCTAAGTCAGTCCCTTTGCTTTAGCAACCTGGGCCAAGACCTTTTGGGAAATGGTGCTTGAAGCTGACAGACTAAAGCCATGTAAGGTACCAAATACATGGCGTGATTTTCAAAAGAAAAGCTCCCAGTGACATACATACCTGAGAAAAAAACATTTTAAAGCTATTTTGAACATGTCCTAAATTAAAGATACCAATTTTTTCTGATCCAGGTGATAAATTCTTTTGCCTAATCAATGTTATTTATTCTCCCTTGCCCCACACAATCACAGAATCATAGAATCCCAGAATGGAATGTGTTGAAAGGGTCTTTAAAAATCATGCAGTTTCAACACTCCTGCCATGGCAGGGACCTTCCACTAGATCAGGTTGCTCAAAGCCCCACCCAGCCTTGGTCTTGGATGGGACAACTTCCAAGCATGGGGCATCCACAGTTTCTCTGGGCAACCTGTTCCAGTGCCTCACCACTTTCAGAGTATAAGAATTTTTCCTAATATCTAATCTAAGGCTACCCTCTTCCAGTTTGAAGCCAGTCTCCCTTGTTCTGTCACTATATGCTCTTGCAAATAGTCCCCCTCCATCTTTCTTATAAGGTCCCTTCAGGAACAGGATGGCTGCAATTAGGTCACTCCAAAGCCGCCTCTTCTCCAGGCTGAACAAATCCAATTCTTCAGCCTTTCCTCACAGGAACCACAGAATCACAGCTGAGTCAGAAGGAGCCCTTAAAGATAATCAAGTCCAACTCTCAGAGTTGCTCCATCCCTCTAACAACTTTGTGGCCTCCTCTGGACTCTCTCCAACAGGTCCATGTCCTTCCTGTGCTGGGGACCCCAGAGCTGGATACAGTGTTCCAGGTGGGGATCTCACAAGAGAGGAGCAGAATCCTCTCCCTGGACAATCAGACAAGCCTAAACCAAACCTCCTTATAGAAAGCTTTATATGGTACAAATAGTTTGCTCATGTTCTCAGCAATTTGCATACAACCAAAAAAAAATTTACTTCTGAGGTCTACCAATAACATTTAAAAAACAAGTAATTTAAACCATGCCTTTATTAAAGGGAAAAAAAAGTTAGACTTTACTAAGCCTTTGGTCTGCAGAATGGGAGACTAGCTTCAGGGAAAATGAGTACATTTTGCTAATAGCTGGATCCAATTTAAAAGGCGCCATGAGACAACAAATCTAAATCATTGAACAAAAGCAACATACTTAAAGATCTTAGAAAAAGGGATCATTTGAAATAGAGTGAGAGCTATTGTCCAACAAAATGGAACCTTTATTAAAGGTATGAGGCATCTGTGATCTTTACAAAACACAGCTTCAGATTCTATTGAAAAAATTATTTGAACTTGACTCTTAAATGTTAATTAAAGAGTCTCAGAGGTCAGACTCCAGTCTAATTCACAGAGGAAAAAATACAGATTTTTTTTTCAAATAACCAAGCTATGCTACTAAAGATTAATTTTAATTAACAATAAGGAAGCATTCCAGAGTACCAGAATGCTGCTCTGTTCCATCTGAAAGCATTTATCACCAGTCTCTTCCTATCTACAGATAAATTGGATTCAAATATTAGATAATTTGCCTACATAATTAAGGAACAAATGTTGCAGGACAATATTTGAAATAAAAAACAGGTTTTACAGTTGTTTAGCATGGAAGAATTACAGTTTAAGAACTGCCAATTTTACAGTGCACTTAATGACGTTTTTCCCCCTCTGAAAATAGTTGAGCTGACTTTAATACACCAGTGACTTTTCATTCTGTACAGTCTGAATTTCGAGTGGGCACTCCTATCTTTTATGCCACAGTAAACACATACTTTAAAACATGGATTTGATTCATTGAAACTTGCCCAAGTGAGAGATGCTGAAGCAGCTCACCAGGAACAATGAAACAGATTTTTGTGTTACAACTGCATTGACAACAGTATCAGTTTCGCAATCTGAAAGAGTGTACTCAATAGCCAAAAACCTACTGGATGCAAACAGAATGGTTTAATCATTTTTACAACGATTCTGTAATTGTGCTTTTTGTGTTTGCCAAGGATTTGTCAGGGGACTGAGTAAAGGAGCTCTCTATCAGCTTAAATTAGTTTTATTTTAGACCAAAACCTGTACTTTTCATAGCCTAAGTTTTCTCAGGTCTTGTAGTGCTTGCTCTGACAGTACTGTGGAGCCCAAAGAAACCAAGGGCCAGATACAGCACCACAGCAGCAGCAACCTTTACGGCAACCTTTCTTCCTGAGACCCTCAAGGCATCAAGATTCAGTAAATGCTGTTTCTCACAGTATAGTGCTCTGTCTCAGTATAAAACCCTCAATTTCCCAGAGCTGTGGCCAAAATGATGATAACACTTCAGAATTAAAAAATGGCTTTTGGAAGCCTTACTCAAGCTGTATTTTTTTTTTTTTTTTGAGTACAGGAATGAACCGCTGTTCCGTAGCTGGACCTGAGGCAGACTGAGCTCATGGAGCTCCACCATGCTCTTTATTCAGCATCACTGATTGTATAAAAAGCCCCAGGTTGGTACAGGCAGATTGCACATGCCATTCCTGCCACCTAGGACAACCTCCTTTCCCTCTGTGCAGCACAGCATGAGTATCTCAGCCGACTGACAACCCAGAAAAAAAAAAAAAAAAAAAAAAGTCATTCAGGAAACCCTAAGGCAGTAATGGGCTGGCTAATCAAAACTTTGTCCGGAGCCAATTGTCACTTTGAGGAGGACTATGTAGAGGTTTCAAATAATTTAAAACCTGGAGTATGAATTGGTCATTAAAAGGTCACTTAAAAGCTAATTTTAGCTGAATATCAGACTTTAGATTTTGGTAATATTGGTAGCAATATTCTACTTCCTTAATGAATTTTACTCCTTCTGATTTGTATTTCTGCAGAGATCAAGCACTTGCACACTATGAGGGATGCTGGCAACAGGGGAGAAGGACATGCAAGCCCCATTTCTCCTTCCTCTACTCAACAGGACTGAAGAAGAGCTGTGAGTAGAGCTCTTGCTGCAACTGCCTGTATTTAGTAACAGAAGAGAAAGGTGTGGTACAATCAAGCTTTTGAAAGGCAAATTCTGTTGCTTGGTCAATGGCAGACTGTGGGACAGCATTTGAACCTGTACCTGTGCCAGTGTGCCTGTGGGTCAGGCAGCATGCTCCCACAGCTGTACAAGCCTCAAACAGCAACAGGTGCCTGCTTGAATCTTCTCACATTCATAAATGTGATTTAGGGGCATGTATTTCCTTCATGCCCTTTCTCCTCCCCTCCAACCACATGCTCCTGTTCTAGCATTCACCCAGTTCTACATAACACAATGTTAAAAAGTTTATATAGTACCACAGCCTTGCTCAAGAGCAACCTCATCAGCTTCCACAGGCTGTAAACATGACTCCACTTCCACCTGCAAATAGAACATGTACCTTTCCCACAGCCAGCACAGAGGTTCTTTTCTACATAAGCAAACAGAAGCCAGGAAATCACAAAACATGCTGCTTCAGGAAGCCCAAGCAGAGCAGTGGGCAACCATACTGTCCTCCATGATCAGCACAGCAACCAAAGGATAGCACTTCAGGACAGGATTCACTCTTGGCAAGGAAGCAAATGCTGAGGACTTGTCTGGAGAAGACGAATGCCCTTTCTTCCCCCACCTCAGGCTCACAGCAGAGAGCTCCCAATTACAGACCAGACGCTCTTCTCCCTATGTGGGCCCCATCTGTGATCAATGACAGCTGTGTTGGTAGAAAAAAAAATTTTCCAAAAGAAGTCAGAAAAGGCAAGAGACTAAGAAGCCATGTCTAATCCTTTTTCAAAGGTGGCACTGGCTGTGTCTCTTCTGATGTCAAAGCTGTCACTGTGAATAAGAAGCCTGGTTGGGATGCCTAATTCTGTAATCTCAATGCTCTTCAGCCTGCCCCTCCTTACCCTGTCTAACAGGAGATGGATACAGAACAGGATGGTCTCTAGCTTTACAGCAGACCAGCAAAGTGATGATAGGGAAATGACCCAGATAAGATAAAGGCCACCAGCACCAAAGCAGTGTGACAGCTTCAACAGTGCTGTCTGGGAGAACACATTGCCATGGTGCCTGAAGGTTTTTCTCTCCACGTGCACATTTGCGCTGCCACCGTCTCCATGCTGGGGAGAGCAGCTCCTATATCACAGTGCAGGTAAGGTAAGGAAATGTTTAACATAGCATGTGAACTCACTTAATTTGCCAAACAAAGGTTTTAAAAAATAAGCCTTTATTAAAAACATAGATACACTACTTATACTGGAACCAAATACTTCCCCTTTCCCCTGCATTTTCAGTATTGCCTGCTCAGCATGCTGGAGCACCAGTGCCCTTCACAGCTTGCAGCAAGATGAAGATGGCAGAAAAGATGTCACCATCTGCCTTTTCAACAATTTCACTGGAGATGTTTGCTGAGCTTTGCTTTGCTGTGGTGCTGCCAGCTGTCAGGAGCAAGGCTGCCTTCTGGCTGGTGACAGAAACAATGCTTCTGCCACCTTGTCTGCTCTCCATTCTCACTTCTTCCTTCCCCAGCAGGGTGCTCTGGTGAGGATGGTTGCATGTGTGAAGACACAGTCTGAGGGGGAGTACGGAGAGGGTGCTGGGGGGGCCAGGAGATACTGCACCTTAGAAGGAGGGGAAGGAAGACCAGGTCCCAGCCTTAGGTACAACCATCAGAGAGGTACTGCAGGGACAAGCCTCATGCCTTCAGATGGTAAGCTTGGCTTTGGCATACCTATATATCCAAATGGACACTTTTGCCAAAATGCACAAATGCAACTGTCTGCCATCTCATATACAGCCCCATCCACGTTCCCTCTGACATCCTACTGAAACACCTATCCACAGAATGGCTAGATTATGATAGAACATAGAATGGGTTGGGTTGGAAGAGACCTTAAAGATCACCTAGTTCCAACCCTCCCAGCATTGGCAGGGAGACCTTCCAATAGACCGGGTTGCTCAGAGCTTCATCCAATCTGGCCTTGAACACGGCCAGAGATGGGGCATCTGCAGCTTCTCTGGGTGACCTGTGCCAGTGTCTCACCACCCTCACAGGAAAGAATTTCTTCCTAATACCTAATCCAAACCTACCCTCTTTCAGTTTGAAGCTGTTACCCCTTGTCCAATCCTAGCAGTATCTCTGGAATCAGCAGAAGTTTTTTTATATCACCATAGCAAGCAATTCAAATACTTCCCATTACCACTGTCTCTTCTGGCTGTCTCCAGTTAGAGACTGCTTATAATTTTTACCCATACAACATCTGCATATTTGTGTTTCAACACAAATCATTTATATATGCACATAAAAGCCTGCTGGGCTTATAAACAGAAACATTATAGTGGGAAAAAGCACATAAACTTATACATCTGATGAAGAAATTCAGCTCTGAAGAGTCTGAGATCAAACATACCAACTGTCTGTTACCAATTACTATTAAATCTTATCTCCTGTTCAGCAAAAGGAAAGGCTGCTGTAAGTATCAAGGCAACAATGAGCTGTCCCCTTTGCTTATCCCCTCTCTCCATGCCTCCACTTCTACCTCATCCCTCTTGTAACTACAGGCAAAAAACCCTTTTATCTTTGGTCTCCCACAGTGACTGTGGTCAAAACATTTGTTATTTCCAGGCAAGATTACTGTCATAGACAGAATCTGGAACTCCATATGAAAACAAGACTCAAATCCCAAGCAATGAAAAATGTGGTTGCCCGTTTTTTCCATAGCTTAATTCATAGCCAGCCTACTCAGCCCATGCTCACATCCTTCTAATTTCACATTGTTTAAAACCTGGCTTCCAACTTTCAAAATAATTAAATACAAGATTTTGACTCCAAAGACAAAGACCTTTTGCATCACTCTCATACTCACTCTCCCTTCTTCAATGCCCAGCAAAAATTCTTAAGTGAAAAATACATTGATTTTATAAACTCAGAAGAAATACGCTCATTCCTGCAATGAGAACACTTAGATTTTTCTCTATGTTTGACATTTTTTAGACATCTTTTCCACCTCTTTTATTCCCTACTGCTGGAATACAGTGACAGTTGCTGCTCAGAACAATGCTTACACTATGTGGAACACAACAAAATTCCTCTTCAGGACACTGCAACTCCAAGTGGCACAAGAGTTGAAGGTAGCACAGCAGACTTTACCCTCATGTTGTTAAGTCAGTGACTCAGTGGTGGAATCGTATCTGTCTGGCTAAGGTAATGATGTCAGAACCTGCAGCTTTGAATTGGCCTGCTTCTTGAACTAGTTAGACCTCACAGGGCATAGTAGATTTTTTCCAAATCTACGGTCCTATTCAGGCATACCCTGCATCTGCAGCTAGCCTTTAAACAAGAATGAGAAGTATTGGATGAGCTATTTGGATGAAGTCTCAAAATAAGTTTTTTTAAATAAAAAATATTTTCAGACTGTTTTTCAGAATTAAAAACCAAAACAAACCAACCAAAAAACCTCCCAAAAAAACCCCCAAACCTCAGAGAAACATCCCTACTGCTGATAGCTAGGGGATTTTGTTTGTATTTTAAAAACCACCCCCTCTCTGACATCATGGCCACTACACCAGTGCTATTATATTTATGCAAACAGAGTAACCTTTTAAATTTCATTACAAATCCAGGTGGTTTGTATTACAGTGTTGGGTTTGTATTGCCCTACACGGAAATACTATGTAAAATTTTATATAAAGCAATTCAATGCCAATAACCTTTGGGATTGAGTTCAGAAGCCCAGAGGACTCCACCATTTCATTCTCCTTGCTGGACAATAGGACACAGAATTATCTCCAATCCCTTCCTCCACGGATTCTTTGGATAAGCAGTAAAAAAATGCCAAACCAACCCAACTGCATACTTGGTTCCCTCTTACCATCAGCTTCCCTGCTTTCCAAGTGTCGTTAAGCTGCTAGGCTGCCAGACAGAGAGGAAATGAACTCCAAAAGCAGTTAAAAAAATAAGGGGCGATAAGTGAACAGCACCAGTAATGGCAGCAGTCAGGGCACAAAAGCTCCTGGTCATGCCACCCAGCAGCCACTGAAATCACTTGGAACAAACGTGTTGCTGTTGGCTCCTGGAGGGGTGTGGGACCAGGAATGCTGACTGGTGCAAAGCTATTTCCAGTGCTCCATAAATCTCATGCTCTGATCATGCCCTTGAGCTAATGCTGATGGAGGGATTTTCTGTTCTTCTCAAGTGGCTGGAAAAGCCCCCGTACTTCACATGTAGAAACAAAACATACCTACTTGACATTATCCTTCAGCCAGTCTTACAAATTCATCCTGACACATCCACTCACACAAAAGGCACATGAGCTAGAGTGAGTCTCATGGGATGACTCCCATAGCTGTCACTGAAAGTGTTTTCCCCTCATCTTGTTCCAATTTTCTTAACTTTGCACTGAATTTTAGACCTCATCTTTGGGAAGGAAGTGCCACATTCCTAGAAGCCACCCTTTACTAAGCTTCTTTCATTGTGAAAAAGATCCAACTCCTGCAAATGCATGCTTTTGAAAAACTATTTTAACCAATATCAATACCAATACCATCTGTGCCAAAGAGCCTGCAAATTGCATTCAGATGCAACACGAACAAGAACATGAAACAGAGTGAAGACCCAAAATTTTTCAAGATCACAGAGGACATTTTGCAAGTGGCTGCAGCTTCAGTCAACATATTTATCAGCAATGAGGCTAGTCTACAATATACCCTGAAATTAGCCCTTTTTCTAGTGAAAATGGGAAAGGCTTTCTATGACAGAGATATATACTCCTTGCTAGGATTTGCATAAGGAAGTAGGAGGAGTTAAGCAGGGAAAAAAATAGTATTTCTGTGAGGATGTGTGTGAAAAGCAACAGACTGATAATAGTAAAGAAATTTCACTTTGTGAAAACACACATTTCTTTGTTCTTTTCCATTTAATTAAGGTACTACCTCAGTAATGGTTGGGTGTACAAACCTCAAATATGATTTATTCCAGAAACAAACCTACCATGAAGGCTGACTCATCTACAGAGCCTTTTCTAGGTTCCTTATTATTCTTTTCTAGATTCATTATATCAGGTTCCTCCTGATGTGCTAATTGCAATTCAAATGCAAATAAAAAATTATTCAACATAACTGTACCTATGTCTAGTGGCACAATAATGCTCTAAATAAAACATTCAGAAAGGAAAAGGCAGGTGAAATTTATTTTGCACTCCTGGTAAATTTTCACAGCAGATTTGTAAGTCCTGCAAAACGTACTGTCTTATGCAAAATAATGCATCTCCTCCAGACTTGAACTGAAACCGAATAATAAACTGTATATTTAAATATTAAATAAGTACAGAAACTATTTTTACTTTTGCAGAAAAAAAAACCCAAATTCACTAGAAAGCAATGTCCCGTAATATGGTCATCAGCTCAAGCTGTCATCTTTTTTATCTACTGAATTGGTGTTTCGTACCAACAATGGCATCAGTTAAGGAAAAGAACCATGGCTCTCCCTCTGTGGTTGCAATGCCATTATCTGAAACACACCTACCTGGTGCTACGCAGTACAGTCAAGAAGGACTGGCAAGTCTCCAGAGGTACTTGCAACACATTACTAATTGTATTCAAAAGCTGGAGACTGCTTCTGAGTCCCTGCCCCAAGGGAGGACTGGCCCAGCGGCTATGCTGAAAGGAAAGCTCACAAAGTGTCTTCTGCAAGTGTGAACTGACCTTTCCCAAGCAGTTCGCTTTTCCCACCCAGTTTTACAGTGTAGTCTACAGAGCTCTGTTCCATAAGTGTGCCTTCAAACAATGCCCATCCACAATCAGCAAGACAGCTGAATTATGCAGCCCAAGAACGCACTCAGCTCAACACAGTCAACATCAGATGGGAAATGACAAGAATTCATTTGTACTTCCACATCTGCTAGCTTTTCACAGGCTAGGAAAGATCAATGAATCAAAGTTATTTTGTCCTAACACAATTCTCACCACTTCTAGGTTGCCAAGCACCTTAAATGGTCCGTATTAGCGTGACTGCATTTCTGTTAGTGAAATAAGATGCCACCACTACAGCCTTGGTCTCACAGGCAGACCTCCTGCACAAAGAAGTACTTGTGTGAGAATGGCTTTATGCCACCCACATGACTGATGATATTATGATCTTAACTCATTTTACTCACATTTGCTGCAGAAAGAGTTCTAGTTTCTCTTCTCTCCCCAGAATATACCACATTATGATTCCATATACAGGGAAAGCATTATGTAAGTGAAGAGCATTTCAGTCAACTTGCTCAGACAAGGAAAACCAACAAAGCAACTTTCCATATGCTGTGCAGGCAAGATAAAAAGTGATACCTAGAGTAGGAAAGAAAGGAAAGCTAACTCTACAGTGAAAAATCTGAGGAAATACACCATAAATATTGCTGCCTCATCCACATTCTGTATTTTTTATCACCACTTCTTAGATAATTCAGCGACAAGTAAAACACACTTTCAGAAATATCGTCAAGTCTTAAATAGGACTGAAAGTGTCACACCCACTCTTCTTCTCCTATGGCTACATGATCTCTCCTGTAACATTTTTCACTATTCTGCAGGCTACTTGGCCATCCTGTGACCTTGTGTGCCCACAAGTTACAGGCCTTTCTCTGACCAAATGAAGAACAGAAGTAATGGGAATAATGAGAGGGCTCTTCTAGCTAAGAGATTCATTGAGCATTAACTCAGATCTCGCAGTGTTTTCTTTTGTGACTGACTGATTCCATTTTATTTATATGAAAGTTCTCAATAGCTTATTCAAATGAGATAAGACTGCACTGTCATATCAGAAGAGATGTCATCAAGGTTAGACAGATTTCAAAAAATACTAGCCACCCAAAACTTTCCATGTAGACCAACACTCCACATTCTGCCAGATGCTAGATATTGAATAAATGAAACAGCTGCATAGAACAGACCCTTTGGAAAGAAAAAAAAACAAAAACAACCCCAGACCCACTTTAAATTTTATTATCCTACTGTGCTGTCTGACGGCAACTGTAGCTGCTGCTTTATAATATATCTCATTTCTCTTCAGCCAGCTGAACTTCCAGCTGGATTTTGTCATGTTCAAAATGCAGCCAGCTTCTGTAAGGCTTCTCATGGATGCAGGATGTGGTATGTCATGGAAATGTAGCCTGTGCAGGAGTTATTTTGCTATGTAGTGGGAAGCAGCACAAGATGGGGGAACAGGAAGAGAAAACTGAGGACACAATCATTCTTCCATGTAATTGCCTCCTACTTGTCTGACACCACTTGTCTGAGCCACAATGGGCTCAAGGCACAGAGAGAAGAACGGAAGAATAGCTTTAAACTTTGAAACCTTCATTGCTTTCAAAACAAAGATCTCTTGGATATGCTCAATTCAAATAGCTCAGATCAATTAATTCAATCTTTTGAAAACAAACCTGTAGTTTTTGTCTTCTCAGATGTTCCAAGATTTGAAGAGTAAATGAAAAATGAAATAATTATTTGTTACAGAAAGGTACTGCAAAAAGCAGAAAGGAGTCACAAATTCGGCAGTTTGGCAGATGCCCTACAAGCCTCTCTTGGCATCCAAGTCTAGAGGCAGACCAGTCTGAAATGTGATTAAGCCATCAGCAGTTCTGGCTCTTATGGCCTGAGTTATGCATTATGAATCAAAAATATGTTACTTTAACTTACGATTTATTGTTTGTTTGTTAAAAGAAGCATTCAGATCAGTGTCTTAGAAGGGAGACAGACACTGAGCCTACATATCTGCATTGAGACCTAATTTGAAACGTGACAGCAATTACACTGCGTTGCTGAGAAGATCTCTTGAAGAGAGATCAACCCTTACATGCCAGGCCAAGGCTGACTCTCACGTCTCTCCTCTCCTGACTGATACAAAGGAATCGAAACAAGGTAGATAACCTGCTGCTAACCCTCCTCTCCTTTCTGAAGCAAGATATGCCCTTAGGCTGTTAAGTCTGGACATGCATGCGGTAACAAGCAGTCAAGAGTACCAAACAGTGCTCTTGGCAGCTTCACTGGCTGGGGACAGAACTGCACTTTGCTGCGGGCAAGTGAGATGCCACCAGGTGTGCAATGCTTTACTACAACAAGCATGGTCAATTTCAAAGTCAAAATAAAGATGCTTCAGCAATACAGACAGAAAAGCTTTAAGAAATATGAACCAGGACTTTCCATGCTGTACATGTGCAGGACAGACGAACCCCCAGTAACAATCTTCTGACTACCAAGTGTGCAGACAAAATTTTATGTACAAATTTTAAGACCAAACTTTGTTAAAATACAAAAAACCACACTGCTTTGTGTAACCTCTCACACTATTGGCCATATCATTGTTAATCCCTACTGGAAGATTAATGTGAATTTAAACATTACTTTTCAAAAATAAGAAAAGAAGTTTATTTCTTAACTTTCTGCTGCTGGATGGAACACAGCTGACAACCTCATTTCCAAAAATCCTGGAATAAACCCTCTGACACTGACAGTTTTCTTCTTTTTACTGGCCTGCCTGCAAGTTTTTTATGCTTTTATTTTTAATGATCCATTTCTGATGTTTAGCTACTGAGAACATTTGAACTCCAGTAACACAACAGGCTCACTGTAAGTAATTTGTGTCTTCCCAAATTAAATCTAGACAAGGACGGGCTCAGACTGCAGTTCTTTGTCCCTGGGCCATGACAACAAAAAATCCCCTGTGCACATACATGAGAATGAGGCACAAATAGTCCTTTTCTCAGGTACAAGAGGGCATGGGAGCCAGTTCCCTTTAAAGGACTGTAGGTGTCTGGGGTCTGATAACTGGTAAAATGCTAATGGTAATGTTGGCTTAGTTGTACTTCTAAGTGAGTTGTCTGCTAAGCCCTTGGTTTCACCCTGTAAAATAAAATGGAGATTATGTTCATTTCATAGAGGTCATAATTTTGTGGGTTTGTGGAGTTTTTTCAAGAAAATATTCTGACAGATCATTTGTGTACTTTTACATAACACTGCAAGAAAAAAAAGCATGAAAATTAAGAAAAGGAAAAACCTGAGAAACTAAAGCTTGTGGCCTAGTGCTTACAATCCACCAGCATGAAACAGCAACAACACAGCTTTGATCTACCTCCCTATTAATTCCTCTTCCCATAATAGAACCACTGACATTTCACTGGTATTCAGATGTGATTAAAATATATTCTAATACCTATAAATAGAAATGTTGGTTCAAGTACTAATTAAAAACAAATCTGGCATTTGGAAAACTGTATCAACAAGAAGTAAAAAGGTGCAGTAAAGAGCAGCAATTGAAATGTTATCCTTTTTTTTTTTCTGAGAAAAAGGTAGACATCTGTTCTATTGATCTTTATGTTAAGGTTTGGATTTCCAAGTCTTTCCAAGCATCCACACAGCAACTTCAGTGTAAGAGAAACAAGACAGATTTGCTCTCTCCTGCAATTCTAGTAATTGCCACAAAGTTCCAACTATAACAGTGTAAGTCAGGCACACTGACTTTCTGCAACGCTCTGCAAGGTAGTTTTTAAATAAACAGGAGCCAAACGCTAAGTTCACCAAATTCCCCCATTGCAAAGAAGCTTGTTTGTATGCTACTTCATAATTACCCCTTGTTTTATATATATACACACACACACATACACACACATATATATCTCTCTACACATCCTTTATTTTTGTAACTGATTGTACTTTCTTACCTCCCCTCCTGAATACTATGTACTTGAAGCAAAGGCTTGTTGCAAGGGTGCTTTCAGCCACTACTTCTGCTGCCCTAATCGTCAGAACTCTCCCAGCTCGAGAAAACCATGGGACTTAAAACAGTCATCTCTGCATGTGGTAATAAAGATTTACTGATTTGCCTCACAAAGACACAAAAAACTTTGGAGCAGGGATGCTACCCTTTACAATATCATATAAAGCAGTGTTTTCCTCAGGGGTCTATTAATGTCACTGGCATTTACTAGGACCAACTGTAAAAAAATTGACTTCCCATTAAATTAATGCCCCAAAGTAGACAACACCATAGTCCCTCTGGAAAGCTAACTTTTCTAAATCCTGAGTGAGACTTTGGAGCATGCAAAGAGGAACAATACAAGCTGACAATGGGGAGGAATAATTTTATGATTACCTTTGGAGACAATATCTAAATGAAAACAAACCACGCTCTACTACACAGCAAAACATGGTGAAAAATTTAACACTTGAACAAATGTGCTGCCTGAGGTACATGTAAAATAGTTTGGACATCTGGGTTGTGTGGTCCTTTACTACCACAGTCTGCAAACACACCCAGACCTACACAAAACACACAGAAATACTGAGTCATTACAGCACATGAAGAGGCAACAATACTGGAGTTAAGATCATTCAATTTCAGATTCAGACATGGAAAAGAAATAACTGGAGTGAGCCTGGTTCCTAGTGGAACACTGTCATTCCTAGTCAACAACACAGTGGCGTACGTTAGGGAGATTTTTTTAAGTGACTTACCTCAGCATCTTGCTCCCGGAGCTGGTATGTTCTCTCCAAGTACTGCAGTATTCTAGGACACAATGTCTTCTCCTCCAAGAGGGACTCCAGCAGTAAGACCAGCTGGTCAGGGAGAAGCTAAGAGAAAAATAAATGTCATGTGTGAATGAAGTTCCCTGCTGGCTAGCTGAGCAAGAAAAATGGAAACAAACCAAAGAGGACAAGATTGTGATAACGTGTGTACTTCCAGTATGTGCTTGAAATACAACTTGGACCTCTAGATAGTTTCTGAAAAACCTCAGGGTTTATGTGTCTGTGTTCTGAAAGACTGTGCTGGGGCACAGTTAGGACTCATTTTCCATGGTTTTCATTGCTATGGTTAGGTCAGGTCTAAAACATACTTATCTGACTGAAATATAACCATAGCTTAATAAGTAAGATTTTTATGGAATGTACCGAATAAGTAATTCCATTTTGTTTGGGCTTGGAATAAATAAGAGAGAATAATTTACAGTGCATAATTTGAGGAATCAACTAAGCATATGAATGCATAATTTTTAGTGGCATTTTTATCTGATATACAAGGAACTGCATAATATGTTTACAGTGAACAAAGAAACACAACTCAAATATGTGACCCACCAAACAACTGTTGCAAAAACACATTTTGAGGCATATTTTAGTGCCATCCTTTCATGGGAAATATGCGTGAATGTTGTGTGTGTGGCACACACAGTGTAACATCTATTCATGGATATATACTCAGTAGTTAGTTGCTTGACTCCAGAACCTATCATTTTCAACTGGAACCTAATGTAACCTAAAAAAAAAAAGCAGAAGTCTGTTGTAGCAAGTGCTTAAGTGCTCTGTTTAATAGGCTTATTGGATGAACAAATAAATAATTCAAACAGAGCTCAGAGAAAAATTACACCAGCTGCCAGGAAACATCTATTGGAAATTCAGGCTCCAAGGGGATCAGTCAGAAGTTTGTGATATGCCCCAAAACCTTCCCCACTATTCATCATTGAATACAAGGCACAAGGAGAGGAAGGGGGGAAGAATGTCAGTAAAGCTTTTGCACACAAAAAGAAACCAACCCTGCTCACTTCTAATGTTCTTGAGACAGACTAATGAAAGAAGACATCCTGTTATTTTGACACTACTTCCCGCTTTCACCACATTTGGCGATTTTCTGTTCCCACCTCGCTGCCTGCCCATGTCCCCCTTGATGCATCAATGCGGGGAAGAAATTAAGTCAGCTATAGGAAATGCCTCTTCCAACAACACATCCCGCAGCCAGGGCTGTTTATGTGGACTGAACAAGACTGGATTCCTGATCTCCGACAGCAAGTCCATGAAGACATCAAGGATGTTCTGATAAATCTTAATCTGTAAAATATCTACATTAACAATTAACTTAGCAACATGACATTTTCTTCCCTTTTAAACTGATGTAATTAGTACCTAAATCAGAATAAAGAGGAAAAGAGATCTCTAGGATGATAATGTTTTGGTTTCCTTGCATTTTGATTTCCTTCCATTTTTTTATTAGTTAAGTCAGTTGTATTCTTGAAGACTGAAAATACCTCACATCTTACTAGCTCTTAGTGGAACACTTTGTAAGTAACACCAAAGCCTGTCAAACAAATGGAGTCATTAAAAGTGGTCACATATTTAAAAATATTGAATATTTCATTTCAGGACGACTACTAAAATGGCAGCTTAAATGTTTATTACATGGTCCAATAGCAGGTGCCTGGGGGTTGGTGAGACAAGCTAAAAAATAAAACAGGGAAAGCTTCTGGGAAGTGGCTCTGCTTGGAAATGGAATTAATTCTGAACACTAAGAAAATACGAAGTGTTGCAGAACACCACACAAAGAAAGGTAACTTCTGATTCAGAAAGTTTTCCCTGCTAACTAAAAAGACAGCAGAAATTAATTCCTTAATTTGTAGGAACTATAGAACAGCTGCTTGAATATATAGATACAGAACAACTGAGTTATTATTTTATAATATATCTCCAGCATAATTGCTATACAGATTCAGCCACAGAAAGCTATTGTTTAAGGTAGCATTACAGAATCTCATTGAAGCCAACAAAAGAGCAGCACCAGAGCAACAGTCATGCCCTTAATTTACATCTGCCTAGTGCTGCATCATGGCTGAAGTTTTTTCAGAATTACAGGTTAAACTCTCATCAAATTAGATTGGAAAGTGAAGAGTAAAGCAAACAAACACAACCCCAATAAAACAAAAAATAAACAAACCCAAGAGTTCAAGAAGCATTTGGACAATGCTGTCAGGCATATGGTGTGATTATTGAAATGTCTTGTGCACGGCCAGGAGTTGGACTATGGAGTGGACCCACTTGTAGGGGCCCCTCTAACTCACCATCTTCTATGATTCTGTGAATGAGACCATGGCTTCTACTGTTTTCCCACGTTCCAGCTGCCCAATATGATACTTTACATACCAGTTTCCAGTTCATGGATTAATTACTAAGGCAGGAGTTAGAGAACACCGGCAGAGAGGGTGGGGCCCTGGCAGGGAAGGCTGGCAGACCTCTCCCCGCAGTGGCACTAGTGGGCGCAGCTATTAAAGTTTGTTCTCCGACTTGTTTCTAACACAAAAGGAGGAACATTCTCATCTACGTTTTACCCTTTCCTTTCAATAAAAGAGACTCTGCTGAAGAGAAAACCCTCTCTTAGGCCAAGAGACAAAAAACTTGGCTAGATTTCCACAACAGAGGCTGCTATAAAATTTATTCAGGCGTGCAGACATTTTCTTTTCCCCAAACACAACAATATGAGTATCACTATCACCAAAGCAGTCTTTTAATGGTTATAAATAAGCTTCAAAAAATTGCATTTGAATTTTCTGTCAGAAACCCCACTCTCATTTTTTGTTTTCCCGTCACTATCCTTATTTGTCCTGCCCACCTGTTACTTTCCATCTTTCATACCAGGAGAATTATTTGGGGTGCATACGGTCAATTTTCAATTTGTTTTCCTTATGCTCAATACAAAGAGGCCCTTGCTTTAAGTGCTACCTAAACATAAATAATGTAGAGACCTAAATGCAAATTTCTTTTCAAGCACTTAAAAACGCTTTCCTTTACAACAGCTCATATTCTGTGAATGCATATTGCACATCCAACACCCATAAAAAAGTACACAACACAGCTGCAGCAAGTTATAGCAGGATAAACGTCACTGTCTCAAGCTGTGTCTTCAGGTTGAAAACATTCAGAAAATAACCATAACACCCTAAACACAAAATTTCAGTGTTCAAAATAAAATAAAATAAAAATAAAACCACCACACTCTGAACTGTACTAGAGAATACTCAGTCAAAATGTTTGAATATATGCAATTATTAAAGCAGATCGCTTCAATCAGGAAATGTGGCGAGCATCAAGAAATAGTTTTCATTACATCAATGATTGCTGCAACAGCAACTATTTATATTGTAAAGTAGACAGTTCCTGTCCCAACCTATGCCTGCTGCATGGAAATAAAACTACTTTTCTCAGGGCTCTCCCTCCCCCATTTGTGACTATGGATACTACAAAGAGGAAATAAATGAATACGTTGTGACCAAGCACACCAGAGATTTTCTGTCATGTCCCAGATAATTAAACATCATCCCCTCTATAAAGCTGTATCCCAGCACTGTATGTATTATCCTGCCCTTAAGACTGTAAAACCTCTCCTTCAACTCTTCAGCCTTTTGAAAGAGTTCACTTTGTCCTGCCACTCAACAACCATTTGTTCCCCTAAATTACCTGATGTGGTGGCTTTAAAGTCCGAGTAATGAGGCTATTACCCTTAAAACAAACTGTAAATGATAGGGAATATCAGAACTGTGTCTGTATTTGAAAAATGCAAGATGAAAGAGTTAAAGAAAACATAACCAAATGGAAAATGTAACTGAGATCCATTGTATATCAAATCTCTGAGAAGTAAGAAAAGCATACTTGGTATTTTATTCATATCAGTACACAGAACACTTAAGCTGTTATACTGTGTTACAAGAGTATCTTAATACATAAGTAGGTTTGAAAGGTTTTCTACAAATATTCTTTGAACAAAACTATGACTTTTCTAAATACAATCCCTAACCTGTAAAAAGCACAAAGAAAACAAATCTTTCCTCTTCAAAGATCTGGTATAGCAGCTATAGAGGTCATCAACCTCACATCCCAGAAGACCACCCACGCAAAACAGCGTATTTATCAATACCTACATTAACAAATGCAATAAATGCCAGATTCACCCTTTATACTAGAAAAAAAATTGCCACTAAAACATTTGACTACTGACATTTCACAGCCATGTGAAATGTGACACAGATGTATCTACTTGAGTATCCACAGAACCAGCACTTGCACTGCACCCCTTCGCCAGGACACAAATCACTAAAGTTGTACAGCTGGTATGTTGAATATCCCATTTGCTCCTGCCTGCACTTGAATGAAGTCATTGAAAGCCTCCTTGGAGGGGAAATCTGCCTCAGACTAATGCAGCAACCAATTGACAGTGGCGTGATTTCTATTATTACTCCATTATCACACTGGGATCTGTGCCTAAATGAGCATACTTCCTCCCTGATGCCATTTCCTTTTATCCTGGCTCTAGTCTAAAAGTGGATCAATGGGAGTAATATATATGATGTCACTTCAATTTACAGCTACTGCCTCCCTCTCTCACATGCACAAATAGATCAATTCTTCCCAAAAATGGTTAAGAAATGCACAGGGAGACTCTTCTCCGAGAAGAGGGTTCTCTGCTATATTTGTCTGTGTAACCACAGCAAGGAACTGTTTACACTGAGCAAAAAACAGAGGGGAAAGGAAAAAAAAAAATCACTACTGTGCACTGGAAAATGCTGGCTGAAATACAAGAAAAACAAGGCCTGATAGAGAATTAAAGCAATTTTACCTTTGAAAATTACGCAGAAATGTTTAAACTTTCTAAGGCACAGTATATTTCTCCTGTATGTCTTTGGTGGAAGGTAGTCTTGTGTCCTATCCCCAAAAACATGAAATGTATTTTCATGTATATATTTCAAAATTTTCCAAAGTCAAACCAAATTCCTTCCCACTCCTCTCTTAGGAAAGAAAGGGAAAACCCCCACCCCATAGTTCAATTGTGAATTGTTCCCTTCAGATAAAATTTGACCAGAGAATCGTTTAGGTTGGAAAAGACCTCTAAGATCATTGAGTACAACTGCTAACCCAAAATTGCCATGTTCGCCATTAAACTGTGTCCCTAAGCATCAAGACTACATGTTTTTTAAATACCTCCAGAGAAAGTGACTCAACATTGTGCAGCCTTTTCAATTTCCTCATAAACTGCAGTCAAGAAAGCAATGCTACTAGTCCAGGAAACAGAATTTATAGGTCCAGGCCATCTCTGCAATGTATTTCACATTGGTCAAACAAATCCCTGAATGATTCTCATTTTATAAACTCTCCCCTACTGCCTTGAATGCTCTTTTCTGCAGGTTGCAACTAAATAAAAACTTTTGTAAAACAAATCTCCCCATTCCTCAAACTGTCCAGAAAACTGGTAGCTTGAAAATTCAAGAAAACACTGTTTACTCAACCATGTTTCTAAACAGATTTTGTCATTGTTTACCTCAAACAATATTCTTCAGATGCTGATCAGCACAGTGACTTCTTTTAAATGAAACAAGGCACACTTTTCCCCCCTTCAGGGGCTAAAATGCACTCATATCAAGTAACATATGAATTCAATGAAAATGTCCACACTAACAGTTGTTAACTAGTGTAGTGTAATATACTACTGAAGAGAGTTTAGCTCTGAAAGAACCAGTCTGCTGTTTGATTCTTATGCAGGAAAAAAAACTGTTCTGCAGCTGGCATAAAAATGCTTTGAACTGGTTTGCAAAATAAAGCCCATCTTTCCCTGAGGCTGACAAAATTTCACAAGTGTGTAGTGAAAAAGACAGTTCTGTTCAACTTCATTTGAGCCAGTTTGTTTGACTCCTCTCTTCATGAAAAGTCAGCTCCCCTTCCAATGTTTATGAAGGATAACTAGTCCTCACTATATTTAAAAGCAAAATATCTCAATCTGTAACACATTCTCATCTACTTATGAGAATTCTCATCTACTTACGCACTTGTATGGTATCTCTTCCCACTGTGTGCGGTTTTTCTCAATCTCTGTTCAGATGGCTCTCTCTATGCTCAGCAAGTCATTTTTCAACAACCATTTTAAAAACAAAAAGCAGTAATTATACCTGGTAATTATCATGAAAAAAATATTCCTATGAACTCTTCTTCAAAAAGCCTTATTTCAAAAAGCAGTAAGTCCAACAAGTTCATCAGCATTTCATTTGTGTTATACTTCAAAATGCTTTTTCTGGGACACTTACATGTCATCAATTACTTCTTACCAGTAGAACTTAAAAATGACACTGAGACCAATTTATTTAACAAACAACTGCACTGGTATTTTGTTCCCAGTTACTTTCCTCTTTATAATATCAAAATTAAGGCTTTTGTTTTTTTGAAAGCAGATAAATTCTGTCAGAAATAATTTTAAGGCCAATATCTACTAAACCACAACGGTTTGATTTATTCTGGCCACAAATATGAAAACATTGCTGAATGAAGGACACAAATCCCTGTCTTATGTTCTGTGTCTGATATTCTGGTTACACATTACCAGTAACATTTTTAAAAGGCCAGCCACTGCTACCAGGCCATAAACTGAAAATTTTTTTCTTAAGCTTTAGTATGAAGTATTTTCCCATAATTTACTTAATGGAGAGAAGATCCACTTACGAAGAAATTCAACATCTGCAATCTAATGTAAATGCACTGAAATGTCAAAAATGATTAGACATTTATGCTCTAACATATTGCTGAGCCAGCAAAATGAAAAACAGGTGGCTTCCACTACAGGTTCAGTCAGGTTATGCAGTGCTTTTCTCAACCTTAGTTTTCTCAAAGAAACATTTCACTGTAACTTTACCCTCAAGCATAGTAATTCCCTTTTAAGCATAATAGGTTACACATTCTCTCTTCTATGCAGATCATCATTCCTGCCAGTTACTACCATGCTTCCAGGATGTGCTGCTCCTGCTTTCAGATGAAATGGCCACATGAAGAGGAAGCGGACACAGGAAGCCAAATTCCACATCTCAAGTCATACTTCACAGGACCATTACCTAGACATACTGGGAACAGACAGCATTGCTGTGACACAAACCAAAGTTGAAGCTGTCAACAGCAAGATCTTCAGTCATTCCTTCACTTGATCTCAGGAGTCCCCAGCAGTGGGGAGGTGATCAGAACATCAGCCCTGTGGTTAGTGCTTGCCAGCTCTAAGCAGCTGGCATTAAGACCACCTTTTCTCATCTAACACCACACCCAACAGAAGCATTTCAGGTTCAGCAAACTGTTCATTTAACTACAAAGAACAAAGCCAAGGGGACATCTCGTTTTATTTTCCAGACTCTCTGACTCTTACATATTAGAGGATTCATACAGAAGACCACTAAGTCTTAGCAACTGGTGGGAAGATTTCTTACCCACATTGTAGCAGATGCTGAAGTGCAAGCATCTGCCTCCTAATTTGTCCACCCAAAACACTGTAGATCTCAACTGCTCCAAATCATGTGCTTAAGCTGGTCAGTGGCAGTATAAACCATCTCACCTCGAATGACCAACACCTAGATCCTCTGAAACTAACTGGCTATCAAATGTCCTCTGTGGCATTAAAAGAAAGTGGCAGACTACAGCAGACACTGAAAACCAAAGAGCTGAAGCAGCATAATGACTTAATACCAGCCAAAACAGTCCGTGAAAACACCTTCAGCACCTATCATTGTAAGTACTAGAAGAATAAAGACAGAAACCTGAGAGCCAAAGAAAATTAACTCATTTTTCTAATCTTTGATAAATTGCAAATTATTGGACAAATAACCTCATCACCCAATACTGAAAATGAAAAATCCTGTCTCTGGACACTAGCCCAGAAAGTTAAGTTACCTCTTTAGTATGAAATACCCTTGCAACAGAACTACGCAAAGGTCAGCTTGAAGAAGTATCATCCTCTTCCTTGATAGTTTGGCACACATTAGGCCACTTCTGGAACAGAAATTTGTTCTGCCTCTACCTTCCATTGCAAGACTCCGTCAATGCCCACAGTTCAGCCAGGATTGTTATCTTCAAGGAATTCACTACGAGTTTTTCAATTCTCTTGTGGTGTGGTCAGGTCTTGGGGAAATCTCAATTTGTTCACCAGAGCAGGTCCCTTTCTGATAAGTCAAGTACAAAGATACTAGATCTACCCTGAACAGCTGGCATCATTCAGAGAAAGAACCTGAAGAAGGAGAGAGAAAAGGACTTTTCTTTCTCTTCAAAGCTTTCACCAGCATGGCTGTGCTCAAGAAAGTTTTGTCAATTCCACTTAGCTCATGCTGGAGCTGCAGGATACAACACCACTTCAGGGAGGGCTGTCTGAGATTCATCATAAAGCACTAACAACGTCACAAGCCTTCCTGGAGGAAAGGATTAAAGCACAGTTGGGAACCTGCACTTCCATCTCTTAACCCTTTACTCCTGGAATCCACAAGAATAAATCCTCATTTCTAGCCTTTTCTTTTCAGAACAACAAGTAATGAAGGCTTTCATATTTAATTATGTCATGTGTCTTTTAACATTTGTAGACAAACTGCATTTCCAGACCCATACTTTCTTCAGATCTGAAATCTGGCTCTGGTGGACTGTGTGTCCAATACAGCCCATGCATACTCACAGCAATTTTTCCAACACACCACATCCATTTGATCCCTTTTTTCTTTTAGAGTGGTTTTGTTGGCCAGTTGTTTGTTGTTTTGGGCATTGGTTTTGGTTTTTTTTTTATTTGTTGAGAATGCAATTGACCAGATTGAGTGGACTCCAGTTTCAGAAATACACACATACCTCCAAGCAAGTCTTAATCACAGACAACCTTAAAAGAGATGTTGTTCTAACAGTCTAAACCTAAGAACAGATGCTGCTGGGAACCTAGAAGAGCAGTATATAGAGTTTGCAGTCATGGAACTGTCCCCATTGATCAAAGATGCAGAGATGACAATCCACCACCATCAGCTCCTAGAATTCTTTTTTTAACTAAGGTCTCACAATGGCCATGACTAAAACTATCCAGTTGTCTACGAGAACTCCTTCATTGTGGTGGAAAGTCATCTAGTTCCACACCCACTGTCACTTCCCAGCCCAATTGCCTCATCATCCCAAAATGAAGCCTTTGGCACTTTAGAAGATAACTGGCACTGAACACTGCACCCTGACTGGCAACACAGGTTACCATACACCTGTCATACTGGTTTCCAAGTTTTTACGCTGGTTCCCACCACAATACCCATGAAATCAACCACTGCAGCCTACACTGATGACTCTGAGGCAGACACTTCTGACTGTTGCCCAAAGATCACAGATGACAGCCAGGCTCTTCCTCCACTCCACAATTCTCCACTCAAAGCACACCAACTCACTTCTTGAAAAGGAGCCTGAACTTTTCAATAGGTTGATCTGAAACTTGCATTGCCAGCTAAGACTGGCCACAAGTGTCACCAGTTCTCACTCCAGATGTAGGACAAGTTTCTCAGTTTTGCCTGCTCTAGTACAAATACACAGCAATCTGTACTGAAGGAAAAAAAGGAAAAAAACCAACCATTTCTACCTCCCAAGAAACTCTTTATGAAACAAAACACTTCACTGCACAGTTAGTTCATTGCTTAATACTTTTGCAATAGCTACTCAAATCCTATTGTGATGAGTGTCATATGGAACAGAACAAGTGGATCCCATTAATTTTTACTCCAGATTTTAAAAACATGAACTACAAAAAAGATTTTAATTTAGACTGTTGCAAAAGACAAGTAACACTGGAAAAAAAAATAAAATCAAGCCTTTAAAAGATCTAAGAAAAAGTGGATGAATGTTGCATGACATCCTTATTATGCCTAGAGCTATTTAAAAAGATACTATAGTTACTAGAAGGCTCTAGCTGCCACATTTTCTCTTTCAAAATCTCTATTTCAAAATCTATAGTTCTCCTATACAGGAGCACTACAACTACATAAAAAAATAATCCAAGCTCAAACTTGCTGGACATTGACTTTTCTAAACTGCAGTTTGACTTACAGATTTTGCAGCTTGAAAGAGTGCAAGAAATTGAGTAGCTTGAGACAGCATTTGCACACTATTTGTGTGTGCAGGAGTGGAACTTCTTAAAAAAAAAAAAAAGGCAAGCCAAACCCAAAAAGTTAGTTGAAATACTAATGGTTTTAGAGGCAATTACCAGATAAAATGAGTTTAAAATGTGATATAAGTGCTACATTCTCCTCATCTTTTTCAGATGAGATTTTCTGTAATGTCTAGGATGATCCATGAATCATTAAAAGGGATCAGGAGCTATTTTATCACATGTGCTGACCAGTACTTTGACATACAGACACAACATTAATAATGACTTTTAGATTTTGATAATAGATTTGGTTTCTGACTCATAACTACAGCTTTGTGTGGGAACTCTTCAATTTTACAGAATTGCATCAAAGCACTAGCCTCTAAACAGCTGTCTTGAAAAAAAGTCCCAAGATTAGTACTTTCTTGTGATTATAGAAATGTGTTTTGGTTTTATGAAAATGTGACAGAAACAGAAAATATATTTTAGACATATTAAGTAATTACTAAGCTGATAAGAAGGTAAGAATAAAAATATTACATTTAAGGCATAAACCCCCTTAAAAATTCACTCTCACAGCTGGCATAAGACTAGAGGCTTTAAATATATTAATTGCATGCAATTTATTATGTTCATTTGTAATACTGGTATATGCATTTAAGTATATAAAGATATGCTCACATAATAACTCAACAATTTTCTTTTACGTGTCTCCAAACAGGGGTTGGTGGTTTTTTGAGATATTTGTTTGTTTGTTTTTGTTTGGTTTGGTTGTTTGGTTTTTATGCATCTGTAAGGAAGATTCAATGAGGTGCTTAAAATAACTTGATTTCATGCCCTCCATCTATTAGGTTTATTGCAGAGTACCTGGAATCATTTAACATAAAATAGAGGTACCTGCAACTGGATTTCCAAAAGAAGGCACAGAGACAAGTTTTCCTGCTGAAATTGAAGAGCATCTTTGGTTCTCCGTTTTCAAACAGAGATTTTCTACCACATTTTCCGTCAATAATTTACTACAATCTTCATCTTCAAAGAAACTTGAACATTTCCAATGCTTTACAAATGACTGAGAAAGCAATGGGAAAAGCAGTTGCAGAAAAATAAAAACAAATCCTTAACCAAAACCCCCAGACTAAAGTTGTTCGTTTTTACTCTATAAATGTGCGGAAAAATTATTCCATTTACTGCCATTTCATTCCATACTACTCTTCCCCTTAGCAAAGGACCTAACATGTGTTAAGCAGAGAGCACTCCATATCCTGAACCTCTGTATTTTTGGGTTCCACTCGAGATATTTCATACCCTGCTTAAGTTGGACCCTTGCATATGGACCTGGAGGAACCAGTATGAGCCACAGCAGGACTTCCTGGTAAACAGGCAGATTCAAGAAAATCACTGCTATTGACAGCAGGGGAGTCTATCCTTCACAAACCAGCATTCACTTACTTATTTCTAAGGCTGCATGCTATTTAACTTCCACCTCCTCAGGAAAGGAGGTGGAGGAAAGAATACTGACCTCCAAGATGGATACGTGGAAAATTTGCTGACCTATGGCTTCATTACATACTTCTTATGGAAGGAGAGCTCCCACTAACTTCAGGTGATTATTTTTTCGAGTAAGGAGAATAAAACCAGCACTTCATCACTGAATTTACATAGAAATGTGAAAACAATCAAGCAGATAATGCCATGGAGCAGTGGGCTGACTGTGCAGCAGTCGAGTATTATTTATAACACAAATGGCTGAATAACCACTAAGTGCAGTACTTCAACAGTAATTCATAATCTTATCCACTATGGAAATAGTTGACTGAAAGTTGGCTTTAGCAAGAACCTGCAGTGCAGTGCACAGTGACAGCACCAAGTTATTCACACAAAAATTTTAAACAGTGCAATCCCACAACTAATTTAAGAAATGGCTTGATAACAATCATTTAAACCTAATTTAAGGTAAGTAATGAATGCTTTTGAATACTGAAATGCAACCTATTCTGCTGTACAAGCAAAATATCTGCTTAGTATACGTCTTGTTCTTAAGAAGCAAAGGCAAGCAGCTACTCTGTCGTCTAGCTCTTTTCATCTAGCGAAATCAGTATCTTGAAGTTTCATTTTCGCAATGTGTGTGCTGCTGCAGCAAAAATGGACCTTAAGTTTCCATTATAAACTGCAGTTCTCAGGTGTTTATAACTTCACTATAGAAATATCCCTCCAGCAAGAAACTTGGCATTAAAGTTCTCAGTTTATAAAAGACTGTAGAAATATTACTTTCATTATTATTCATTATTTTCCAGATAAAATTTCCAAGGTGAAATTTCTTACTGATTTTTGACAAGTGTCTTACCACTGAACTCCTACTTTTAACAAATGAAAACTTGACAGTTGATTACTCTAGCATGAGTCTAATGACATTTGCAAGTCTTTGAAATTAGGAAAGCTATGGTAACAAAGAGCAAACAGCTATGATTAAGGAATATTTTCCACTGGCAAAATTAACCCTTCAAAGTTCTATCTTAGAAAAAACCCCAAAACTGATAGCACTTTTTTCTTTTCTTTCAAATTAGGTAGTAGCAATTTAGCTTGCTGTGTGGTTTTTTTCCCCATGCTAGAAGTAAGCCCCTGAATATCCCTCAGAATCCCAGCCACACCATCACCTACACCAACAATACCCCACGACAATCACAGTTTATGGACACAGTGCTGCTAACACCCAGGTGGAATTAACTTGGTGTGCCTGAGTACCTCCACTGAAAGAAGCAGCCTACTCTTGCTCACTAGTTTATGCATTTGGCCATCTTAAATGTCCCTTTCACAAGGACATTAGAGCGCTTAATAAATGAATTGCAAAAACTGTAGAGTTTTGCAGTGATAGTATAGCTATTGCATTTTCAAGCTAGCTCAAAACATGAGGATTCTATACTATATTATACAGACTTACACCAATATCTGTTAAAAGATGCTTATTCTCAGCAGAATCTAATGAAGTCATTAATTTGTATAAAACTTTAGCTGGCCCAGACCGAAAAAACACTAAAATAAACAACTTATTACTGGAAATTTAATGCTTTTTACTACCCTGGCATTTTCAAACACACACATCTCAGCTCCAACAATATGCTGCAGTTTCTGTGCACCACTGACTCCAGCCTCGGAAACCACTGCAGCACTGACTTTTAGATGGATACGTACCTGTAAATCCAAGAATGCTGGGAACTCAGCACACTCAGCACCTCTGCGAACTAGACACCTCCCTAGAGTGTGTACGTTGCAGAGGCCTAATCAAAGCAAGCACTGTACACCGAAATATGTTTCTCTTCATGGTTATTTCACCACTGATTGTTACAAGGGCGAACTGCTGCCCACAATCAGCTTAGCTATGAATCAGTGTATCTGTCTCCATTTTGCCAATTATCTCTGCATAAATTCCAGAAAGATCCACTTTAAAGAAGGAAAAGCATGTTAAATTGTCACAGATTTCACCATTTAAAAAAAATTAACCTTGAAAAAAAAATCCAAACAGGCATAGGAGGCTGATTGCATGTGTATTAGAAATATTTTTCCCCCGTAAACTCTTCCTAAAGAAGACTGTATTTCATATACCCTGAAAGTCACGGAACAGATACCAGCTGTGCTGTAAATGCCAGTTTGGCACTGGCAGGTAAAACACTCTCAGCTGAGTTTTAATATTGTGACTGAACTCTGCAACAGACACACTTTCTTTCATAAACACACTTGAAACAAGTAATTAGTGATAAATTCAAGTTCTTATCAACTTCTAATTGCAAATGGACAATAGAGACAAGACGGTGACATGAAAGGAATTTCACAGATACTCACAATGAGCGCTATAAACCGTAACAGCCGAGTGACTCCAAGAATTAGTAAAGCACATGACAAAAGAAATGTACTGTTACTGTAAAAAGGCCAAAAGACAAGAGCATACTTACTGCAAATGCAGCTTCAGTTCCATTCTGTTAGCAAGAGCACAAAGTTCTTTAACCTGATTACAGCTGTGCTGTGGCGCTCTAATATTTGTCTTCTCTTCAGACTAAATACACAAGCTCTTCTTCTTAATCTAAATCCAATCACAAACCAGTCTTGGATATGCTCCACCCTTGCGATTACGTCTTGCTCTCAGAGATCATATTCCACTTCTTTCCTTTCCTACTCCCTTTCCATAGTGTAGCCATTTTTACTCAATGCTCTTCTGGGAACATTATCTCACATCTAATAATCACATTAATTAGAAAACTTAATTATAGCAGTTAAAAACACAAAACTAGTTTGGACAAATCTTACAATTCCAGGGGCAACAACAATGTAAAAGTAAACCATTTTTTCATCTGCCTCCGAACATATCTGCATTTCTAAAAGGCAAAACCACAAGAAATGTTACCCTTTTGCTTTCTATAACAAGATGAGAGTGTCCATTTGCAGAAGGACTCTCTTAATTTCAGGTGCTAGTACACCAACTTCAAGAAGATATAGTCAATAAACACATCATTTTACTTTAATAGCTGAAAAAACAAGTGCACCAAGGTTTACCAAGGACAGCACATATTTCACCATCTTCAGGTGATGCAAACTGCACCTTGTTTTATTGTAAATAAAATTTTAATGCAAATAAAAGAAATAAAAGGAGAAGGTCTAATGCAAGTGTAGTTTCTGCTAATTATGAATGTTACGTAATTTGCATGCTTAGAGTAAATGACAAGTGCTGGTCTGTGTGATTTCACAACACCAAGCCCAGATCACAGGCAGTCTGGCTGGAAGAAACAAATGCAACTATGGTATTTCAGAGGTCTGTATCATTAATAAAGCCAGTATAAATAAGCAGCCTTTCCAGTACAAACCGCCTTTCTGTATTACCATTTGTATTCAAAAAATAGTTTGCCCTCATAGAAACACAGTGTTTACAATGCTGATTAATTTTGAATGTATCTGCATGGACAAAATAACAAGGATTCGAACTTGACATGTGTCTCAAGGGGAAGAACAGGAAGGTGACAACAAAGACATGTTGTGATGCTAACAGAAAGCAATTTTTTTTTCACAAAGCTGCCCAAGTTCCATACAGTGCTTAGGACTGTTTTTCTCTGGAAAACTTGTTTTCCCTTTTTTCAATCCCCTTGGGATCTTTGACCATACAATTTGAACTGACTTGAAAAGTAAAACAAGGGCAGAAGAAGGAGGGGCAGAGTAGAGGGGTGGTGGTGCAGCAGGAGACAGACAAAAACCCAAGCTATCATGACTGGTGTTTTCAGCACTTACATGTCTAAACTTGTATTGCCAAGCCAATTCGAGCTTATTGCCCTGAATACTAAAAATTACTGACTTATGATTAGCAACCTTGCAAACGACAACCCTTGCTGCTCACAGTAAGGAAACCAATTTAAGGGCCTCTCAATGTATACAATACTGCCATTTATATATTTTTTAAAGCTCAGGTTTCCAGTTCCACCAGTGAGTGCTCTCTCTGTAGATCAGTGATAGCGTGGTGATACACACATGCACTGTATATCATAGCACAGCTCTAAATTGCAGGGGCAGACAGCAAGACAGATTACTTTAATCTAGATTTTGGGTATGTAAAATTGCAAAGGATAGAATGGAAGCTGGTGAGTCAGGCTATTGAGACCTCAAAAGCATGGGAAAACAAACTTTTAGGCGGCTTTTAGCCAGTTATTTGTTGAACGCCCCTCCCCCTTTCCACATACCTGCTACTGTTTAAATCAAATACTGCCTGGGTTTTTAAGAATGCATTGTACGTTATTCATAAGAGAAAAATGTGAGTTCCATTACACTAACATACTTTTTTTTTCTTTTATTTATTTATTTATTTTTAAATTTATTTATTGTATAGACATTGGGTTGCTTGGTTGAGGTTTTTTCCTTTGGTTTTGATGATTGGACTTTCCTCTGTTTTTGGAATGTTTACCTAATGTTCGACATTTCACTGGTTCCTTCGGACAGTCAGTTCCTCCAGTTGGCTTTTTTTTGTTTTGTTTTTAAATTACTCACACAGCAATAGGGAAGAGGGGAAAAAAAAACAAACACAGAAAAAAACCCAAACCAGTAATAATTTTTTTAAAATCCTCTCCAGGAAATTGGGTTGGAAAACCACAAAATTTGGCACGGTATCAAAGCAGGGGAGAACCTTACATGTTTTTATATAAAGTTGAGCTTTTTTTAAAAAAAAGGAAAATGAACGTACTTTGCTCAATTGAAACACGGTTTGTAGGGGGAGTGGACAGGAACAAAGACTTGTGCTACAGTACTTAGAAATAAAAGACTATGGGAAGCAAACACTACGGGAAAAAAAAAAATCCATTGATAGGACGAATCTAACATTAAGCTTCCCTCTGAGACTTTACATATTCCACCTTTTCACCACTGTCCAGAGCAGTCATATTTTTTTCCAGTATTTCAGCGTATCTGAAGTTGAAACTCCTATCTTGCTTCTCATTTTCCCGCATTTTCCGTATGGGACAGTCGATCAGGAGCGCGTACTTCCCGAAGGCGGGCACGGGCAGAACACAGCGCGCGGAGGCGCGGGCTGAGCCGAATCGCCGCAGAACAAACTGCGGCCGGCAAGGGGCTGCCCGTGTGCCACAAGGCCACCTCGCCCTGCGGCGAGCGGGAGCCACGCGCGCCGGCCGCACTGCATCTGCAGAAAACATTTCTGCTTGGTTTTCAAAAGCCATTTCTAAACTCCTTCTGTGCAACTCTCCTGAGCTCTGTCTAAAGGCTTTCGGTGGTGTTGTTTATGTAAGAGAGACAGCCAAACATCCCCGGAAACTGGGAAACACTACAATTAAATTTTTGTTATTTGTGGCTGAAACAACTAAATTCAGTTGTAATTCAAAGTAACGCACAGTTTAAGGCAGAACATGGTGCCACCTAACACCTACAGAATGATTTTGTCAAACTATATTTTGCTGTTATTAATTTTCTACTATATTTTAATTTACATACTTTAATAAAAATAAAATTTAAAAGTAATTGTCTATAAACAAAAGTAAAATTTTGGTAATTGCTATGCAACAAATTCATATTTCTATTTCTCAGACAAAAACCTTCAGTAGTCCCCAATTAGCTTATATTTGAACAATGCTCAAAGGTGTGTTTAAGGTACCATATTACAAAAGGCAGATAGAAGTACTCTTCACTGAAATGGATTTACTATTCAATATAAAGAAAGAAGAAAAACAATATTAGAAAGAAAGTCAAGCATGGAGACTACAGGCTCAAATAAAATCTCTGCATTTTTCCGCATTAACTTCGATGCTAATTTTCGAGCTATATTAGCTTACTGATTCAATTTCATAATTAAATTATATAATGTGACACTTCAAAAAACACACCAGGTAAATATCACAGATACTTTAATTCAGCATAAGAGAGCTTGGCCATGTATTTAAAATTAGTTGCTGCTCCTGATACACTGCTGCTCTGGAAAAAGTGCTACAGTGAATCTAACTATAAATCAAATTTCTCCAATTATACAAATCAAAAAATACATAGAAAAACTCCTACGTAGCACATTTTTAAATACAGATTTTATTACACCTTGAATGGAGCAAAAAGAGAAATTACTGTTCAGATGTGTGATACAGACATTTTTTGCACATTTGCAGCTTCATCACAACTTGCAAACAAACCGTGCTTTGCAGAGCAAGCTAACAGGAACCGATGTAAAACGCTAATATAGTTTTGCACTACTTTTCTGACAGGTGTGCATGTAATGCTATGCTGTTACTGGAAAAACTGTAAATCCATACAAACACTTTAAGAACAAGCAGTACAGCATTAAACAAAATACATTGAACGGATACTTGTAACAGCTGATGAATTCTGACAGAACAGATCTGACTAAACTGACTTCAGGCTAAAAATTCTGAAGAGGACATCAGAGAACCATCTTGCAACAACAAAGTTAAAGAAACAGAAATAATAAAAAATAGGTGACAAGTTATTTCTGACAATATTAACATCAAAAAAGTTTTTGTTTGGAACATTAATCATGACTTTATTTTTTGTTATGCTACTTGGACTATCTGAACCAGACTTGTTCACAGTTTTTAGAAACTAGGGAATCTGAGCCGCAACTGCCTTGCTTTGTGCTAGATTCATACATTAAGCATTTCAGACATAACAAACTCGATTTTAGCAGCAGTACTTGTTGAGACAAAATTCCCACAGATTTCACTGAAACTCATCTGCAAGGATTGTAGGGTGGAGCACACATCACCTTCTGAGTAATCATTTTAAAATACACACACTGCGATCATTTACATTTATTTTGACATTTTATATTCTTTGGTTAACTTTAAACTTTCAGTGCAATGCTGAAACATGAAAACATTAACGAGCGTAACATAAAACATAGTGCTAGAGGGAACAGACTTGCTTAAATGTGGTAGAGGTTGAAGTCAACACATTATGCACTCCCAAAGACCTTGTTCACAGATTTTATTATTGATGTCATCTGCACACTGTGTCAATTCTTATTTGGTTATACCAAATACACTGGCATGGGTCAAGCTAATTTTATATATAGGAATAAAAGAGTTTCAAAATAATATATATGTGTACAGAGCAGCACAAAATTATAGAACCTGTGTGCCAATAAAGTGACGAAATTCAGTAGTTATATTTTCCAACTGTAACACAAAAGGTTTTTAGAAACCAGCAGGAATCTAAACCTATGGAATCTAAACCAAGAAAGCACATAACCAATGCATAAGAAGCATGTATTATCAAAGCTTTTTCTGATGTACGTTTTGATCACTGGAGATCTGCCAGAAAAACTTGTTCTAGTAAATTGACTTAGATGCCTCTAAATGCATGAAGGTAAATAGACAAATGCTAAGCCTTGACTTCAGGAACTGGAAACAGTCAGATTTGCATGAGGAAACTGTGAAAACAGGAACTTTGAAAGGCTTACATTTTACATCTCAGCTATAAAACCAAAACGTAATGTACTGTTACAATAATTAATCGCATGAGGAAAATTAGAGGTTTTTACTTATACACACTTTGAAGCCAGTCCTGACACCTTTACATAGCCACATCTCCAATATTTTTGCTTGTACAATGGGATCTTCTCCAATTTTTGTACTATTCCTTATTGGAATTAGGAGCAAATTCAGACAGACAGACAAGCCCCCTATAAGCTGTGTGAATCTCAGCTTCTGAGTTAAAGGAAATATGTTCACAGTATTTATTCTATGTACTTCCAGCTTTGTAAAAGGATAAATGTACTTTTGGCATATGATCTTGTACGCAAAAAAAAAGATTTGCCAAATGGGAGAGAGAGGCTTAACTATTTATAGTTTCTTTCTGAAGAAAAGCAACACCAAAACCAAACTGAACAACAAAACAAAAAGATAGCTAGATGAAATTAGCTTAGTTGCCTCAGTTCAGCCCCTACTGGAAAAGCCATCCATATGGCAAAAGGTGCCCTCACAACTATCAGTGTTGAAAGACACTGATAGTTGGAATTGAATGAGTATGGAGATGGAATTACACCCTCCCTCCCTGTAGGTGGTCCTTATGGACGAGTGTACCCGAGTGTGTTAGAAGGCGGCACCACTACTGTCCACGATGCATCTGTTCCCTGGACACAATCCTTCAGACTGCAGCTTTCTCAGTATGATGCTATTCAAGGAGATAAACACTATTTTTAAAAAAATCTCTCTTTGAAGCAGCAATTTAAGATAAACATCTATTTGCAATAGACATTTGCAATAGGAACTCTCATTGCAGGCTCCTACTGATCTGATTTGTGCATAACTTTGTTTCCACTCAGGAAGCTTAAATCAATTTAGCTGTTCCTGAACAGTGTTCCTACAGAAAGATGAAGTATCCAGCAGCTCACAGTAACCTAGTTCTACAGCCACATTTGCTACACATTTGCTAGTTAGGGTATGCTGACAATTTGTTTGCATTATCTTAGGAATTACACAAGGGATTTGTACTATTACACTGTTATCCAGTTACATTCCGTTTTTAGACTTGTGTAGATTGCCTAGAGACTGAAAAGTGGAGGAATTCAGATCCTCATGTGTGCCAAATTACCATTTGCGAGAAAATATCTGCTGCATTCCCCGCTGATGAGACTCTGCCATTAACGCACCCCAACACTGAGAAGTCTGATGTGTTTTCCTACTATTGTCTGTTTTCAAGTTCTACATTTAGTAGCAGTGACAACGAATATACTAATAATTAATACATGATTATTGTTATTATGATTCTGTCAACTTTCAGCCCAGGACTACTTTTAATTTTAAAAGCAGTGGTTGGTAATTCATCTTGTGCATAGAAGACACCATTTTGTGAGTAATGACAGGCAAGACAAACTATGATCAAAAATGTCAAAATAGATAACCTATGAAGCACAAACTGAAGTCTCACAATGTTTTTCAGAGACTTTCAAAACAGTTTTTGAATAAAGATACTTATTCCCTTTAGCTCTTCCATAATTACATGGAGGACTTCATTAAGACAACTAGAAAATCAAGACACATTACTCTGTTAAATTTCCTAATTCTAGGACTTCCTCTGCTCCTTCCAAAATGGAAGGTAAATGCTGACATCCAAATTAAAACAATGAATGAAGATAGTCAAAATCACTAATCGAGGGATGTCTAATTAGATTACTAACTCAGTTCAGAGGGTCGAGTCTCTTCCTTTTTGCTTGCAACTCCTGCTATACACATGAGGGCAGGTATCACAAGATAACCCACAAACAACCAGTCCACTAGCAGGATACAAAGAGATGCTTTGTTCTTATGCAAAAATTCATGGCATGGCTAGTGCATTGTTAGTACCCTCTTTTCAAGAAAAAACGACTAGATGTTTCTATCACTTTGAGAAAAACAGCCATGAGGAATGCCCAAGTACCCTCACCATAATCATCTTGACTTCAACTGCTTGCCGTTTCTAGCTGATACATCGAAGGTCTCCCGACTGGTGTTTCATTTAAACTCACAAATTGCTATCCGTGGATGACACACATACATACACACACTCCTGACCCCCACTCCCTGCTCTCATATTCTTTGCAGCTTTCGCTTTAAAACAAAAATTCAACACACTGCCCAGGAAATACTGTAAGATGAAGCTAGCTGCACTCCTAGAAATAAAAAAGTTTCAGTAAAAACTGGCATCTCCCTGTAAATTACACTTTAAACAAACAGAAAAAGATACAATTACCTAATGTCTGAAAATTCAGAGAATATATTCATTCATGAAAAATACCTCTGCAAGTGGCAAGAACTAAAACTGCTTCCTCTGCTTATTACACAATAATCAAGATATCCAGGTATCTTTTTAACCTGTGCCTTCCTGGAAATAGTACATTTTTCCTTTTATCAAGGAAAGAGAACATTGTCTTGGTGTAGGTAATATTATTAACACAAAAACATGTTCAACAAGACAGAACTGGACACTGTATTTTTACAGAGGCATGCTACAGCAGTTTCCAATGTGATCCCAAAGAGTTCCTGATTTCTGATTAAGACAGCTAGTCAAATTTGTGCAACTAGGTAAAAACATCATATCCTTTATGCTTTCAACAGTATTTTCAGAGAAATAACTTCACTTGCAAGCAAGAGATCCAGAATTCATTCACTGCAAACCTCAGTGAGTAATTTAATCCCATGACAATCACATAATCTTTCAGATCATTCCTGTGGCCGTGACTGTAAATGCAGCAGTTGTGGCCAGACCAAAACACAGACAGGATCAAAGGAACTATATAAAAAAGATTCCACCAGGGCAACTTTATATGCTATGCCCATAAAGTTAGCCTACTGCTTCCATGGCTATGTTTTTTTCTCCATGTCAAAGTTGTATCAGGCTTCATAACACCTGAAGTTAACAGAAGTTTCCTTTTCAGAAAAATAAGCCACAATAATCCCAACATTTGCTGAAAGGGAAGTACTATCATGTTGCTTTATGTCACAGTAAAACAATTTTATTTCTAAGACAATAAGGAGCTGCAGAAACCTTCTGCACAATGGAAACATACAGTCAGATCTTTTTCTTGCACTGTATTACTCTGGCAAAGAGAAGGAAGGGTTTCTGCTCTTAGGAGCCTATTTACAGGAGAGCTGGCACAGCCCTGCACATCCTGTCCACAAGGGATCTCCCTCCAAGAAGCATAGATCTGGTGAACAGTACTGACAGTTTGGGCAAAGCCTCAGTCCTAACTTTAAGTTTAAAACTAAAGCTGGACCCTAGTGGAAATTGAAACCTCTCTGCTTTGGCTTGGTTTAATCTGACATTTGTGTGGCTTATACAGATTGGTAATGAGTATTCATTAAGCCCATTAAGACACTAGTTGGCAGCCAATAGATAGATGCAAGAGTAGGAAGCAGGGACAGTCTTTATCTAGTTGAAGATGTCTCTGCCCATGGCAGGAGGCTGCACTAGCTGACCTTTAAAGGTCTCTTCCAACCCTAACAATTGGTGACTATGATTTTTCAAAGGACCACGAATCTTACTTGGCATTGTATTTATAACTCCAACCTCTGTACTATAATCCCACTGACTACTGCATTCTAGCTCCCTTTTCTTGCAGCAGCATATTTAGCAGAAATAGAAAGCGCAATTAGCAGGTTTAGGCCACATTAACTTGCTGAAATTACGCTTAAAAGCATCTCTTTTTGGATGACTTCTATGACTGCAATTCTTGTAGGAGTCAGCAGCCAGATAACCAGGTATTAATTTAGCAACCAAATCACTCCAGAATACATGAAACCAAGTCCCTGTTTTCTGTTAGCTCAGGCTCAGCTGCCCTTCCTGTTACTTCTGAGCTATAACTGCACAGAACACAAAACCAGAGCAGGTTCTTTAGAAGTGGCCATGCCTCTCTGCGGTCCTTTCCTGCCACTGTTGAACATGGTTCTGTACGACTCTGTATTATCTCTGTGTAAAGATAACCAAACAAAAGCTACTTTTGTAAGTTCATTCAAATAATAGAATGTTGACGGGTTGGAATGGACCTTAAAGATCATCTAGTCCTCAATGCTTTGTGCCACAGGCAGGGACACCTCCCACTAGACCAGGGTTGCTCGGAGCTCCATCCAACCTGGCCTTAAACATCACCAGGAGCTGGGGCATCCACTCTCTTCCTGAGCAACCTGTTTCAGTGTCTCATCACTCTCATAGTAAAGAATTTCTTCCTACTATCTAACCGAATTTCCCCCTCTTTCAGTTTATATTCATTACTACCTGTCTTACAATTTTACATCTGTCAAACACAAATCATTCATGCTACATTACACAACTGTGCCCTCAGAACACCACACATTTAGGGAACAGGATTATTTAAGGGATTGTAGATTCAGAAAGGCATTGATACATCCAAATACGATTAACAGTAGTCAAAAGCACCGAAGTTTTACTTTCTACATGGGTGTTAGGCTCAGGGAAAAACCCTAAACCTGAAACACCTAACAGTTTTAACCCAGAATCTGAAAACAAATATAACCATAGTGTTCTCCTATTTTGCAACACAGTGAGAATATTCTGCATGGTATTCCTTACTTTTAATGAAATATATACAACATTGAAACCAGTGATATTTGCTTCAATCTCTGAAACAGAAGTCTACTCCTCAGCTCAACAGTCTCATAATGATTGAGAAAAACTCTTTCAGGAACGTCCACACCTCAGAGTCTGAAAAGGCTGTAATCTTTATATTTTATTGGATGACAATACTGCAGGACTTCAAAATATAAGTTTGAAAATAGAAGCAAAACAGGAGCTAAAGAAGATATTTTTAAATATGCAGTAATGCTCTTCCATGACTTGATGTATTTCCAGGTTGACTTCTGACCTCGTCATGGTGCTCAAAGACTTAGAGAGAAGCTTGAAAGAAAAGAGCAGAAACAAAGAGATTTTATGCAACTCCCCTGAAGGCAAATTTGCCTATCCTTTTCTTTTCTTTAAATAAACCCTGATTGCAAACTAGAACCATGATTTTTAATACCTCTTGAAAGTAGCCAGAAATAGATTCAGCTTCATGATTACATGGTGGGAAGAGAGGAAAAGAAATACTGTGAGCTACTAAGACTGCCAATAAAACTTTGAAGCTATGGAAACTTTATAATTCTGACTAAATCTGGTTTGGCCATTCAGTTGCTAATAACAACTACCATTTGTTTGAATCAACAGTTAAAAAAGCAGGGATCTGGTGCATTGCAACTGGCACTTTGACAAAAAAAAATGAAGAAGTTACTTATATTTTCATACTGACCAGTCTAAGTATGTCTAAAAGAACAATAACATTCACTTGATGCTGCAGACATCTCCTGATGGGGCAACTATCCTCACCATGAGGCCAACACAAATGCACAGTTGCACCTCCCAATTATGTTGCCATCTCTCACTGACAACCACACAACCAGCAGATCATCAAGCTCTTGAAATTCTGGGTGGGCACAAGGACCAACTCCACTGCAGCACCTACTATAAATGCTGTCTCCTCGCCTTCCTGAAATAGTCATATGACATGGTGGAGCTTGTGTCCTCTGTAACAGCTGGTTCCATACGAAAATGAGTTTCTTCTAATGAGACTGAAACAGCAGCAATTTGTTTTGATGTGTGATTCACTATGTAAGTAAAGGATTAAGAGTTTAGGAGAGACACAAGTGAACTTGAAATTAGTTCAAAATATTCATCTCTTCCCAAAGTAGTAAACCAGTATTTTGAAAGCTGATAAACACAGCCCTCTCCTCTTTGTTTCTAGAACAAGATGACTGTATTCAAAATTACCATACTCAACTATCCAGGAAAGTTGAAGGCCCCTCCTGACAACTTTACAGTAAAACACTGCTTAGACGTGATGACTTAGATAAGGCAGCACCAAAATCAGCAAGTTCTAAGTTTATACCAATTTCAGATTCTGAAAATGGAAAAAGAAGATTCATGCATAAAGCAAACCATAGTCTCCTCTCATCCCACTACAAAAGGACACAGCAAAAAAACCAACAAGAAACAAGTCTGTTTCAGTCAACAACAGTGCATAATCCAACCACTATATTTCATTTAAAAACCAGCAAGTTTTGATACATAATGCAGTCAAGTGTCCATAAAACTCATACAACGAAGCACATTCAAGAACACAAGGAGATGGTAATTTCTAGTGTCAACTTGGAATCTACTAAGCACTCCAGATGCCAAAGGCTCCACTGCCAACTCTCTTGGGCCACTACTCTTTTCATGGGGTAGAATTTCAGGTGCAACACCCCACGCATCATCAAAACCAAAATCAAAACCCTTTTCTCATGAAGAAAACAATTTTACAGAAGTTCCATTTACCTGCCACTACCTTACCACTGGGATGGTCACAGGTCAATATTTCACAGCGTCATTTGAAGACAGCAGAGAAAAAGTTAGGCTTCAGTCCTCAGGTTCTAGCATGACCATATTCCACACACAAAAAAAAAAAAAATTTAAAAAAATCCCTTCTCCATTATAAAGAAAGAGTCTGAGAGACTGGAAAAACCCTGGTGTTTTCTGTCAGCCCAAGCAACACTGAAAAAAACCAGAAGACTTTTTGTTGTTGTTGTTGTTGTTTGAGGTTTTTTGGTTTTTGACAGAGGGGAAGGAAACCAAAACCAAACTGAGGGGGTTTATACATTAGCAGCAAGAAGAAATCTGAAGTCTGGAATAAAATGGAAGTTGTTTCCCAAAGTCATTGCTGATAGTAGGGTCATTGACATAAGACTGCATTTTGCATCAGTAAAATAGAAAGGAACAAAGAAATAATTCAGGAATGGGTCTTCATGCTTTGACATCAGAACTGGAACTATGAAACACTGCTTAATAGTTAAGCTCTGGTCAGGAGTGTTTTCCAGTGCTTAAATTCTAACAGATCAGTATTCAAAGCACATTTTCCACACTCTCTTTTACGGACATTCTCTATGCAAAAAGAGGTTTGAAATAATACACATTAGCCAAACCATAACAAGTTACACATGGGGAAAGAAAAAGCCATAGAATAGAGTGTAATATTGTGCTGTTCAGCCTGTGGGGCAAAGGAACACAAGCCATGAAAACACAGCGTCTATCTCACACAAATGACTAAACCATAAAAACCTTAGGCATTTTAAAAATTCTAGGGCCATACTTCCAAGGTGATCAATAATAAAACTACAATTTTCTTTTTTTCCTTTTACCTTCATATAATATTATGACATGAAAAAAGGTCACAGATCGTTCACCTACAAATAAGGTGCATTTTGGGATGGCATCACTACTGACCGACTCCCTGTGTCACAGAGGATCTGTTATGTTTTGTCATGGCAGAAAGCACACCTAAAAAGAGTAAATTAAAATACCCAGTTGATCCTTTGATCAGACTGAACTCACTGCTTCAGCACAGATCCTATGACCAAAGTGCCCTGAAATTAATGCAAAAAATGCACTGTTACAGCTAGTTAAACAGTTGCGTAGTTTGCTGCCTTTTTTGCTTAATTAAAAAAAAAAAAAAGTAAAAAGAGAAATTGAAGCAAGAAAATATTGCTGTCTTGGTACATTTTCTGTTAAGAGGACAAAGACCTTCTCCCAGAATTTAACTTAGATGTAGTGTTTCCTCCTTGTTTCCCTCACTTCAAAGAAACCAGGTAAGAACACAAATAGGGACAACGGTGATTTACACAACACTGCTGCCATTAACCCTCACTTTAACCACAGGGGAAACAGATTCTACCAAATATTCTTCCTGGGAGATGCCGGGGTTGTATCGTACACCTCTCAAGAAAACATACCCCAATAGTGCAGCCAGGTGCAGATCCCTGGACGCCACTCCTGCCAACACCACTGCTTCACTTCAGTTCAGGCATTCACTGAGGCCACAGGAAAGCACTTGCCTCATCCTGTCCTATGCCACCAGAACTGAAGTATGATTTTCCCATGATTTTTTCCACTCATTCTCCTACCCACCCACCCCAGTAAGCTCTGTCTATAATCAAAGTCCCAAACCAAAGTATTCAGCAAAAGTTTTGACATTTTCCCCAGAGGTTTCTGCTCTGAGCCTTACTACTCAAAACATATGCTAAGTACACTTGAGCACAGCAGCGCCATACTCTGAGGTGTAATCTAAATCCCTCCTACAGTACAAATTACATACAGTTTTATTTATGTCCCAACTTGAAGGGTGGACATGAGCTGAGACCGATTTCACGCGTGCCACAGTGACACCATTCTGCTGTGCACATGCCAAATTCTACTACAGAGACCCCTGGCTGTTGATTGCAGTTGAAGAGACGTCTGAAGTTTTTTTCTGCTGAACATCAAAGTCCCTGACATCTTGCAACGAGACTATGAAGTTTTAGTAGACAACTGAAACACTGCTTTAGAGTAAAATAAAGAGCTATTGTTGTCTAAATGCATCAGTTAATGTTCAGACCACAGCACAAACAGACTTTTAGGCATATTCTGGACATTTATACAAAGCAAATAAAGAGTTCACTTAGATGCCAAAAAAGCTGCCAGGGAAGCCAAGGAATCATGAAAGGAGCTAAAATTAACAATGACTGTTCTTTGCAGGAGGGATAATGGGACAATGACAAGATCATGCAACTTCTAAGCAACACATTTTATTTACTATAGTACATGCCTGAGGTTAAGAGATGGTGCGAACATTGATTATATTTAAATACCTACTTGTCTTCTTGAAAGTACCCATGTGTTAAAATGCTCAGGGCTGTACTTTATTTCCACCTAACCCCCAAGTCCCTTCCAGGGCTGAAATCAATGTTACTTGGAAAATGGATACAGCAGATACTTTTTAAAGCAGTATCTATAAATAAATCAATGTATATCTGAATTTTCTGCCTTTTCTTCCTTCTTAGGATACCACCATTTCACAATGGAAAATTTTATACTGTATTGAGCTACTCTACAGGCTCAGCTCAACATTGCCTTTAGCTCCCACCAACTGAAGAATTGAGATCAGATTCTCAGTATGCAAAAGACTTTGGATTACCTGAACACAAAAAGGAAACACTGACACCACTGCTACTGCTGTCAGGCAAGCAATGTTACCCAGTGCACACTTGCAATACTGGCTACAAATCTGGCATCAATCCAAAATCAACATGCTTACGGTGTAGTGAAATAGGTGCACTGCACAAGGGTGTGTTGTGAAAAGTCTTAATAGGCACTGTAAAGTTCCTTTTTTTCCTGCTGAAACTTTTCAGAAATTAAGAAAGGACTATATTAACATCTCCTATCCTAAAGCTTATTTTTTGAGTGAGACAGTTTCACTGTGATATTCAAAAGCAGTTCACACAAGACAGTCTTTCACACTAGATGTGTAACTTTGAAGAAAAAAAATTCTTCACATCTGATCAACACAAATTTTAAGATGTGCATTGCAAAGCACAGTGAGGAAGGGTATATACTTCCAAACTGCAAATACATCAGCACCATCTCACTTCTAAAATCACAAACTAATATCCAATCACAATATTTTACAACACCAAATAAAAAGTTGCTCGTTACTTTGCATTTACCCAATGCTCTCTCCATGAGATAGTTCAGGCTTCTCTCACAATCCCTGCCAGAGACAAAACTGTTCTTTAGACAATCACTTGAACGCATTCAACAGGAATTGAGTAAATACTTTGAGATTTAGGTTTGAGATTGATTTTCTTCTATGTATTTTACTTTCAGAGGCTATTACAGATCACTCTTTGTGATATGGAAAATATTGCCGAACTACATGGTAAAAGCTGAAAATCTTCTAGTGCAGGATGCATCACACCACCACATGCAATAGCACTTACAACACATGCAGCTACTCCATGAAACAGCAACAGGCATTACCAAGGTTCTTCCCGCACTCCTGCAGAGGCACTGTATTCCCTCATTTGCAAGAAGGGGAGTCATCTATAGCCTCTTTTGTTTTATCCACTGACTTTAGAAATCAGAGCCTGGTCTTTGAAGGACACACCTTCATCAGCTAGAAGACAGTTGATGTTGTACACAGGGTGTAAAATAAAAAAAACAGAGATCACCATGACTGCACAACCTCTTGGCCTGCAAAGCAATGAAGATTCTGCACTCAGAATCTGCCAGCTGACATCACCACAGGGTGCTTCTGTGATGAATGCAAAGATTGATTTAAAGCAGCCATTTTTCACACCTTATGTGCATATTACAAGGGAGAAGAATATTAGGACAGAGAAGCAAAGAGACAAAAAAAGTAAGAAAGAGAACAAAAGAAAACAGCCAATCGAAACAAATAGAGGGACAGATCATGACTGCAAACCACAAATCTTTTTCGCATTTTCTGTGCCTATCAGATCCTCAGAGAATGAAAGGATTTGAGAAGTGACATAACACCTCCTTTCTGATGCTCCATTCTCCCTTGTTCTAAAGAGTTTATTGGTTCATACCATGGAATACCACAGTGAGGGCTGGGGGAAGGTAATCAAACAACTTATTTCATCAAGCTCTGTAAGGAAATTTGGAAGGACGATTCATACTCATGAAAGAATGGCCTGTAAGCTCTGACAATTCTGAAAGTTTGCTAACATGGAAAACACCATGAAAAATTACCCAGGGGGCACGTAATAGAATGAGTTCAGCTTACCTAAATGGTCACTGATCTACTCTTCCTGACAGCTGCAACATCCATGACAGCCAGAGACGGGCCTCTTGAAGATAAAAACCTTCAGAGTTATGATGCATGTAGGCACAAACCACCCATATGCATATATGTACCCTGCAGCAAAATACTTACAGAAAAACATTGTTTTCTTCCTTATCTATAAGATGCCAGAGAAAGGAGTGAATCAGCACCAGAAAAGTCTTGGAACAGAGTTAATGCAATTATCAACCATGTGAATGAAGATTTTTCTGTCCTTTAAGGCTGTGCACAATGTCAAACAGAAGCTGCTTCACAGGCCACTGTACTTTCAGGTGGAACAAGAGAAATCATCACAACTTGCTCTGCCCACACAGATAACGCAAGACTTCTACATTGCTGCTATGTCAGTTGTGTTACCCAAAGTCAGTAAGAATATTGTCTTGGCTCAGTGTCATCTTCTTTTTCATCATATGCCAAAGTTCATGGCAGGGAAAGAGACTGGTAAAATTTAGTAAGATTAATATAGAAACATCCCTGTCCAATCAGGCTTCTCCCAAGGAGGATATTAAGTAAAATAAGCTACACTTCTCACAGCATTTTTAGCTATTGTACAGGTTTG